>JAGFMF010011878.1:6606098-6717970 GCA_019455555.1 Galemys pyrenaicus
CCAGGACCACCACCACCACCACCACCACCAGCAGCACCACCACCACCATCACCACCACCACCACCACCACCAGCACCACCACCACCACCATCACCACCACCACCACCATCACCACCACCACCACCAACCCCACCACCAGCAGCAGCAGCACCACCACCAGCAGCAGCAGCACCACCACCACCAACCCCACCACCAGCAGCAGCACCACCACCACCACCATCACCACCAGCAGCAGCAGCAGCACCACCACCACCAACCCCACCAGCAGCACCAGCACCAGCACCACCACCACCAGCACCACCAGCACCACCAGCAGCTGCACCAGTAGCACCAGCACCACCACCAACAGCAGCACCAGCACCGAGCCCAGAGAGAGTGAAGACTCTGGGGGTTAGGAGGCCTGCCTGGGCCTCCCCTCCAGCTGTGGACCTAGTTGCCTCACTGCAAATGATGCAAAATCAATGAAAGCTGTAAAAAGCCACTGAGGACTCCAGGACTCCTTGACCCGTCTGCCCAGATCCTAGAGACCCTGCCCCGTGCCTTCCTGCCCCTACACACGTCTGTTACCCCGTTTCACTGGCAAGAACAGTGAGACCTGGTGCCTGAGGAGACAGAGAAGAGGACCCCGGCGGTGGGTGCTGGGTCAGGGAAGACTTCTGGAGAGGACGCTGAACGGAGTCCTTACGAGCGAGTACTGTCAGGTAACAAGAGGGTGGCAGCAGCTACGGGCCGGGCCAAGCATGGAAGGCAGAAGGAAAAACCCCGCATGCTGAGAAGTCTGCAGGAGGTCATCTCTTACTATCCCGGGAAGAAAGCCCAGCTTAGAGCAGGTGCAGCAAAAAATTAAAGGAGCAATGAGATAAAGAATATCTAGGAAGAAAAATCAGCCCCTCTTAATTGGCTCCAGAGAAGACAAACAGGTGATGCCGGCTGCAGGGGCCCTGGAGGCAGCGCCATCCGAGTTGGGAAGGCTGGAGGTTGGGCTAAGATGTTAACAGGCAGCCGGTAGCAGAGAGCACCCACACCGGGAGCATGTGCTTCCCAAACCTTACAGGCCTGCGAGTCACCTGGGGATCTTGCTAGAAATCCAGATAACAATTCAGTGGTTCTTGGACCTGGAACTTGGCCTTTCTAATGCTGCTGCTCTGCAGACCACATGTTAAGTAGCAGGTCTAGGATACTACAGAAGTACACAAGGCCCCAAGGAAGAATATTCCATGAAAAAAATCAGAGGGTTGACAATATACACCAGTGGGGACACCAGCATGCAAAGGTTGGACACAGGGACCAGTCCGTGAAGACAGAGGAAATGCCCAGGCATGAAGGGTCTAGACCTGAATGTGCCCTGACTCAGAAGCTAAGGGTATAAAGAGTTGTGTTTGTTCTTTAAAGATTTTTGTTTATTTATGCATACAAGGGCTGGGGTACAAGCCAGAGTTGCAGGAAATGAGAGGATCCACCAGAGACAGAGTGGGGAACAGAACAGGCAGATAGACCTAAATACACTGCTGAGGGGAGCAGCGAGGACACAGGAGAGGTCTGCCGTGCCGTGTGGGTCCTCTCCCTGGTGTGGGATCGAACTGGTGCTGCTGTGCTGTTGATGCTTCACGGTGCACCGCTCAACCCTTTGCACCACCAGGGTGGCCCTGGGCATAAAGAGTTTCGGCTGAAAGGCAGGTTCAGCCCGCAGAAGTCCGACTGGGGTCTAGTGGCTCAGGCTGCACCAGTGTCACTTTTTGCATCGCCTACTTGGATCCTGCTGAGCTCACTGCAGGGCAGCCACACAGCAACTTGACTTGCATTATAGGCCACGCCAAGGAACCAGCCAGCCATGCACTCCAGCGTCACCGCTGCCAGGCTTTAAATACCTCAAAGGCTAAACAAATCCCTGCCCAGCTAACAATTTCAAGCTAGCCACTGGTTATTAGCTAGCCCCGACCCTCGTCCCCCTTACAGCTCAGACACTTTAAACACATGGAATTTCTTGCATCTAAATGTTCGCAAAGTCCCCTCAGAGCGCCAGCCACGCTACCACTCTGAAACAATTTTCTTGGGCGAGCCAAGAATTTTGTTCAGGTGGTGACCGTGTGCAGAGACATCACAAACCTCCCTCCCAGCTGGCAGACATCTGCCTGCTCAAGTGGAAGCCCGCTGTCTGCGTGGTATTTTCTTCTCCCAAGTTCCAGCACCTAGCAGGGCTCATTTCTCCAAAGCAGATCCTTATACCCTAAAAAGTCACCACTGAGGTGTCTGTGTCGTCTGCACAGAGAAGATGCCCAGCAACAGCCCTGCCCAGTAATACACAGGGGGGTGTGGCAAGGGCTGGATCTCAGATTCCCCCACTCCAAGCTTGCAAGCCTCCCCAGGCTGCGCGCACCTCCTTTTGGGCAAGTTCCTCTTCCTTTCGAGGTCCCTGCCATGTTGTTCGTTTGTGACTTGCCCGAGCTCCAGGAGGGCTCCATGTCGACCTGGAAGTCCAATCAGAGGACCAATCAGTGCCCAGTAGTTGCAGCTTCCTCCAGGCGGCCCTCCTTTTCAATCCTTTCCCATCCCGTTTGCTATGCTGATCACAGGCTGAAGTCCATCGTCTGGGGTCTGAACTGCCCCCTCCTCCCGGTTCTAAGCTCCCTCTGTTTACCTGAGAGTCTCTGGGAGAGACCAGGCTCTTTTTTGAACTGTTCTCGCTTTGATCAAAGCAATCATTCAGCCAGTGATCAAAGAGATGCCAACTCCCGGCTGGCCTCTTCCCCAGGTGCACAACTCCCAGCGCCTAAGCCAAAAATTAAAAACGGTTCAGCTCCAAAATTCTGATGACAATATATAAATGAACAAAGCCACAGAGGGGACTGGTGCGGAGCTTCGCTATTACAAGAATTACAAAAGAAAGGCAATATTACAAGAAAGATTTGCCCAGCAATACAGTGATTTTGCAGGTCAATATGCCTTGACCGTTTCTCCCCTGCTAATTGGCCTTAGAAATCTGGGGGGGGAGGGGGGCGGCAGACAGCACAACCCACACAGGAAGAGGAAGCTGGCGGAGGCGAACTGGAAGGACACCCAGGACTGGAGAACACTCCCAGGCCTCTCAAGGCCCTTGGTATCCTCCCTGCTTCCATGGCACTGCTCCAACAGGAGCTCGGGGAGGCTGTAAATTGAGGCATGGCTGGGTGACACCCGGTGTCTGGGGTGGTCTAGTGAGTTATGTTTACGGCTGACACAATATGCATAACCAACCTCTCGTGTCTCGGGCTGACACAATTCAGCAGCTCAAGATCTAAATTACCCAGGGGAGGTGGAGGGTCTTCTGAATGTGCTTTATTAAAAAGGGTGGGAGCAGAGGGCACAGACACAGGACAACTTAGCTAAGCTTCTCCGAGGTGAGGAGGTCAGAGCAATAAGTCATTTTTTCAAAATAAAATAAATCTTTCAACCACTAGGAAAATAACAGGCCGTCGTCCCCAGTGAGACAGAGGGAGCATGTTCCATGCAGAGGGCGCTTGTTAGAAGGCCGTCGAGGCCACAGCCCCTGAGACATAACTTGTGCAGAGGCCACCGGCCCAGCGCCACGCAAAGTGAAGCCACTGAGCGCCTGAATCTCTTCTGTAGCTGAGGTTAGGGACCTGACCTGAGAAAGCAGGTGGAGCCACCCAAGGGAGCCACCTGGCCATGCTGAACAGAAGCTGCCAAGTGCATTAACTGCAGCTTCCCGACACAAGGCCGTCGGACATCCTGGCCAGGCGGCCCAGCTCCGGGACCCATTTCTCCTGCAGTCTTCAAGCAGGTCTGTTTCTTAACAAGCAGATATGACACAGGGTGAGTGGGAGGAGTGGACACTGGGGGGCTTACGTGTAGATCTCTAAGTGCAGAGGTGTCCAGTCATCTGTAGGCTGGGACCATGGAGACCTGGGCAGCACGGAGTGGACAGCCACTCCGTGCACTTGACCTCTGCTGCCCAGAGGGCTCCCCTGGATCCACTCATCTGGCCGCCCCAGGATATAAACATCACGCCATCCAACCATGCATCAGAGATTGTGCATTCAGATACTACAGAAGCTTTATTTTCTTTCTTTAAAAAAAATTATTTATTTATTTATGCATACAAGAGCTGGGGTGCAGGCCAGAGGTGCAGGGGGTGAGAGGAGTCACCAGAGACAGAGTGAGGAGCAGAACAGGCTACTGAAACACACTGCTGAGGGGAGCAGTGGGTGATGCAGGAGAGGTCTGCTGTGCCATGTGTGTCCCCCTCCCTGGCCAGGGATCACACTTGTGCTGCAGTAACTATGCATGCTTCATAGTGTGGTGCTCAACCTCTTGCACCACCAGGGAGGCCCTAGGAACTTCATTTTCATCTGTACCCTGTGGTCTTTAAGGCTTATTTCACCAGTGAGGAAACATGAGCATTTTCAAGGGAGGTAACTTACCCAGGTCCACAGAGCCAGGAACCAGCAGACCAAGGTCATGAACTCATCTTTCTGGAGCAGAGCTTGAGCGTGGAGCTTCCACTCCTGCCCAGCCTGAAGGCTGCTTAGAAAACGTTTGTGAATTTACATCAAAGGGATAATGAGTGCCCTGATGAATGAATAAATAAACGAGTAGACTCTCCATCTTGGCGCGTCCCCAGGTTTTTCACCAGCACAACCATCTGGGTCATAAAATTCCCCCTTCCATATGACAGAAGGAGAGGGTTGCCATAGTTCTATCAGTAGTTAATGAGGAACCCATTGTGGATAACAAGTGAAGTGCAAAATTAAGTGCATCACAAATACAGTTTTCTTAAAGTCCACAGAACCAGTGCCATATAGGATGAAAATATTCAATAATAGTTTGTAAATAATAGTGTCATCATTATCTTATATTACAATAGATTGAAGGCAGTATGATACCATATATGTGTAAGCTATAAAAGCACTTTGTAAAGTTTATGATCATTGTCTGTTTTAAAAATTCAAATAGGAATGTAAGAAAATCTGCTTACTCTGAAAATAAAATAGATTTCACAGTAACAGTTGCAGCGAATTAAAGGTAAAATATCAGAATCAAGAATCAAAATAATAAGCTCTTCATTATATTTTACATTGTTTGAGAACTTCTGGCCAAACAAAAAGGAAATAAAGAGCAAAGGTAAACCATAAAAAAGGAAAAAAATTATTCATTATAGAACATGCACTTATATATCTAGAGAATCCAAAGGAATGCAGTAGAGAATATCAACATTTAATAAAATTTAGGAGTTTGAATTCAAGAGAAACAAATACAGATAGCCCAAAATAATGTATCAAGTAATTTTTTTAGAAATCTTGTCTCCTGCGGCAACAAAAAATAGATCATAAATAAATCTCATGAAAACCGTGACCTACATAAAGAAGATACTAGACTTCAAGTAGAGATATACAAGGAGCTTTGCATACAAGAGACAGAACGAATGGCGATGTTCAGTGTTGCAAATTTTTCTTAAATAAACGTATGGCATGACACAATTTTAATAAAAATCCCAACCATCTGAACTTGACAAAGTGATTCCAAAATTTACCTATAAGAATACACAGAATATTTTAGAAAATTTTAAAAGGGAAGTACACCATAATTTACAAAGTGAAAAATTTAAATAATGGGACACTAGTACAAGAACAGTATCCAGGGCAATAACCCAGAAAAATGATCCTATTATACAGCATAGTCAAATATATGATAAGGAATTCATTACAAATCAATTCCCAGAAAAGCCAGGATTTTTCAATAAGTGAGGCTGTACAATCAGCTAGCAATGAACAACACACTGTTTTTAAATAACCGCCTTGTTCCGCTAGACACGTCTGCCTAGTCAGAGAATGCAGCATGCATAACTAAAATGTAAAGAGGTTTCAGTTTAAATCCCTTGTTTTGGAGGGAGAAAGATTTCCATCCTCAGCTTTGATATAGAATTTACAGAGGAAAAGGAGGACAGACAGAGCCTGCTCATCTCCTCAGGCAGTATCCAATCTGATGGCTTGGGGTTGGTTTATACTTGTTTACATTTTGAAAATCAGCCTTGAAGATAACAACATATTAGTTAGAATTTTGCAGAGTAAAGATAAAAGTGTGTTAATAACCAACAGAGTGGGGGAAAAGTCAAAACATATAAGAAACTGATAAGAAACCCATGAAGATACCCACAGAGAAGTCAGCAGTGGAAAGAGAAAACTCACCCAAAAGGGGAATGTAATTAACAACTAAAATATGAGAAAATGTTCAACCTTTACACACATGAAAAGATACTGTTTTTTGTTCATCTGCCATTTTAGCTGTCTATGTCTTTAAAAATAAAACCAAAGAAGTAAAATAATGGCAAGAATGAGATGAAACAGACACCCTCCTCTATTACCTACATAATTAAAATGGTAGTGTGAGAAGAGAACACGGCAACTTGAAGAATTTAAAATGCTTGTTTCCATACTTTGACCTGGGATTTCACTTCTTGGAATCTGTTCTCAGTAAATAATTGGAATAAAGTGGAATATTCTCTGTGAATGATGATGTTAAATGCTGTGGTATATAACAGTGGAAAGTTATAGTAGGTTTTCAACTTCAGAAATGCAGCAGTGAGTGGTAATTTATTTTATTTTTTTAAAAAAATATTTATGCATACAAGCACTGGGGTAGAGGCCAGAGGTGTGGGGGGTGAGAGGATTCACCAGAGACAGAGTGGGGAACAGAATAGGCAGATCTACTGAAATACACTGCTGAGGGGAGCAGCGGGCGAGTCAGAAGAGGTCTGCTGAGCCATATGGGTCCCTCCTAGACCAGCGGCAGGGATCGAACTCGTGCTGCAGTGGCTGCGGTTTGCTTCATAGTGCATTTCTTAACCCATTGCACCACCAGGGAGGTTCCATGATGGTAATTTATTGCCCAGAAAGATGTGTGTAAGTCCTAACTGCCACCTGAGAAGTCACCTTATTTGGGAAAAACCTGCTTGTGTTGGTTGAGAAACAATCTGTTAATGGAATATGCCACCACCCAAAATAAATTAAAACTATGTAATAAATTAGAACAAAGGTTAGAACATAGTATGAGTAAATGGGTAGGATACAAAAATATATAAATCGTGGATGTTACCTGTGAAAACAATCCACCGATGCACAGAAAAGGAATTGGAAGGATTTTCAACCAAATATTCCACATGGCTACATTTACACAGTGACACAAGAGCATGATTCTCCTTTTCTGGGGTCCTCAATTTTCTTTTGTGATGATATATCCATAATTATCATAGTATCATAGTTGGTTGAGACTAATCAGGTATCAAACTCATAAGGGATGCCACTTATAAGGTTCTTGTTCCACTAGTGGAGGGACCTGAACAAAGTTGAATTTCTGTGGACAAGAGAGAGGATAAGATGTCAGATAGGCGCTAAACCTGCCTGGTACGCCTTGTCCCTGTTGGCACAAGATTTGATAGAAGCTGCAAAGAGAAAGATATTGTCCTAGAGCCCCCTGGTGGTGCAGCGGGTTGAGGGCCACACTGTGAAGCATCCACAGAACAGCAGTGCAAGTTCGATCCCTGGCCAGGGAGGGACCCACATGGCGCAGCAGACCTCTCCTGCCTCGCCCTCTGCTCCTCTCAGCAGTGTGTTTCAGTGGATCTGCTTGTTCTGCTCCCCACTCTGTCTCTGGTGAATGCTCTCACCTCCTGTAACTCTGACCTGTACCCTAGCTCTTGTATGCAAAATAAATGAATCTTTAAAAAAAAAAAAAAAGTTATTGTCATACCTTTAAGGAAGAGTGTATTTCCCAATAAGTGAGTGTTACTACTGAGATGACCTTTAATTCACTAGTAAAATGCAACATTATGTGACACCTAAGAGCCATTGTTATAATAACTGACAAGTTGATTTTCCTGTGTTTAGTAAACTGAATGTTAAAATATTCTACACAGTCATTCCTTTTATAGATGGACATTATTTACTCCATCAGAGAAGGTAAACTTACCAAAGTCACAAGTATGTATTTACAATTCAGGTTGACCCATCCTGATGTCTGTTACTTAAACATGCATTCATTTCTATTTCTTGAACATCTACCATCAAAAGCTTACATGTGAGTGAGACACAAAGAACAGTAAATATAATGACTTTTGCTGTGAAACTCTAGAATAAGGAAAGCATAAATTTCTAATTTTTCTAATATATAGATACACTTAACACATAATGGTTTTGGTGCACTAAGCAAAATGGGCATTTTTGAATATTTACGAAAGGATTAGAAGGATGTGGGAAGGGAGAGAGGGAAGGACGGAGGAGGAAAGAAGAACTATAAGTTCTTGGCCTCTGTTAGGGGGAAGCTGTCCTGAATAACTCTACAAATAACTTTATGGACCCCACCCAGTCCAGACCAAAGATACCTAAGACACCAAAAACTACAGATCCCATAATGTCATCGCTGGGACCTGAGGGTGAGTTAAGCAGGTGGCTTTGGTGTCAAACCAAACACGTGGTCTCTTGGTTCTTTCCAGCTCTCAGCGGCTGTTGGGTCCAGCTCAGCAGAACTGTAGGATGCACTCATGGATTTATCTCCCTCTCTTCTCCCTGAGTGATTCATTTCTTCATCCCTCCTCTTTTGTAAATAAACTGTTCGTTAACCTTTTGTGTGCACCTGCAGTTGAGTCTTACTGTAAGTGCCTTTTAAGTACACAGCTGAGGACCCAATCAGGCCACACTTTATATCAGGGCTGCCCTGGAACAATTTGGGGAATGGAAGTGCCTGACAGAAAGACTTCCAATACTCGCCATTCTCCTACATTAGGTTACAGTTTGCCTTTATTGAGCATCCCTTCAATCTTCAGAACAATCTCTGGGAGTAGCTAATCTTTTCCAAATAATATCATGCTTAAAAGTGTGTGCCCTGAGGTCAGCGAGGCAGAAATACCAATGATGAACGTGACCTTGGGCAAATGACTTGTCAGTTTTCTCATCTGTAAAATGGGGACAAAAAATGCACGTACCTCAAGGGATGCTTGTTGTGAGGAATAAAGAAGTTAATATTTTTAAGGTATTTAGAATGTTTCCAGCATATAGAAAAGTAATCTTTTATAGATGCCTGTTCTTTCCAGTGCCCTGTGCTGAGCTAAAGGGTGGATTTTAAATGCCTTCTGATCCATAAATAGGAGAAGCACCTGTATTCAGTTACATTGAAATGCTTCAAAGCAAGGTCCTCTAGAAACTGTCCTAACCACAGTGACAGCAGTCAAAGCACGGCCCCTGCAGGCTGACCTGGCGCAGAGGGTGGGCTCAGCTGGGAAAGCATGTTGAGCAAGAACACATTTCAGTGATCAACAGCTTTTTGTAGGCGGTCCTCCTTCAACCCTTTCCCTAAAACGTAACATCGTAAAATCCTCACGCCAGGCGAGGTGCCAGCTCTCACTTCTCTCTACCCGATGAGGGCCCGTTTGCATCTCCCAGGCCGTTTAGATGGAAAGTGAAGCCAAGATCCAAACGCTCGACTTGGATGGAAACATGTTTGTGTGGTCTGCAAAGGAAAACCCTCTTCTGCCCCAGTTAAATGATACAAGCCATTTTAAGGAGAGGGTAGGCACTACTTCCCACCTCAGTTTTTTGTAGACTGGCTTAGAAGTTTCCTCTCCCTCACTCCTCAGCACCCTACCGGTCTATGAGGCCATCAACATTTAACTAAAACAAACTGTCGCTATCTAAAGCACATCTCTACAATGTGGGGAGTAGGGTCTCAGCTGAGGAGTGAAGGGTTTAGCTTTGAAGGATGGGAGCTGGGGAGACAGCAAGTACAGGTGAGAAGGAAACGAATATAGCCATTTTCTCAAACTGTGAGGTGTATTAAATACTGGCAGAAAGCAATCTTTGCAAATGTGTCTGTGCTTATTTATGTATTGGATTGGATGTACCCAGTCATTGCCTCTTCCCTCTGGGGGCAACTGGAGGAATCACAGAAAATGAGACTGACTCATATCTTGCTTTTACAGCTTAAACTACTCATATCAGATCCCATAAACACGAGTTATCTATTATATTCCCATCAGTTCTCACACCCGCCCTTGGATCTCAACCCAAGTTCCATTTATATTTTTGAATCTAAAGCCCAAATGGACCCATGTGTTTCTTCATAGTTACAAAAAGGACACTAGAGGCTTATTTTGTGACTCATTCCTATTATGTTATCACACACACAGGCACACACACCTACACACACATGCACGCACGCACACACACACACAAATATGCCGTCCAAACTTCTCAAATAATTTCATTTGTTTCTATTCAAAAATTTTTTCTGGAAATTGTGAAGAATCTTCTAGATAAAGCTCCCCACGACCACCCTTCATGGTCTTCTTTTTCCACCATCTCAACCTCAGTTTCCTCATCTATCAAGTGCTACTTGTTTTCTTGTCCCAGTCACTTCTTTTTTCTCTTCTAACAGAACATCTCTGCCTTTTGTGTTCCACTGACATTGGAGCCAGGAGGGCTTCCTTCTCAGGAGCCAGAAGCCAGGAGGGCTTCCTTCTCAGGAGCCAGAGCCAGGAGAGCTTCTTTCTCATCTCAGCCCTCTTGTTTTTCAGGCAAGACATGGAAGACTGGAGAGGAAAAGACATTTGCTCTCAAATAACCGAGTTACTGGACTCTGACCCAGCATGGCATGCCTGAGGATGGCAAAGGAGACAGTTTCATTTAATCTGTGGTCTTTTGCCACCTGCAAGAACGTAGTTGACTATTTTCCAAATAAGCAGGTCCAGCATGATTTTGGTGGTTGGAGAATAAAACCTACGAATAGTCACAATTACCTATGTGAGTTAGTGAGGTGATCATCGGCCGAAGACATGCATTCACAATCCACCTGACCGCTTTGTGGCCAGAGTCAATGTCATCAGATTACCCCACTGTCCTGGGTCCCTCACCTGCTAATGGGGTGAGTGGTACAGCACTCAACGCTCTTGCAAGATTGAGATCCAGCCCTCACATAATAATAAAGACTATTTTATTATTTATTTATTTCTCTAACTGTGTTTCAAATCTTTTTTCCAGTGGAAGAACACTGAGCCTTCGGAAGGTTAAATAATTTGCCCATGGTGGTTATGTGACATGGGCAGGATTCAAACCCCCTTACTGGCTGCAGAGACTCCACGATGCCATGTAACATAGCCAGAAAAACTGGCCCCGCCCCAGCTCCCTAGGCCATACATGTAAGCGTCTCATCCTCTCCTTTTCAGAGTGTGCAGGCTACATCCCCCTGAGCACTTCCTCCTCCAGCTGATTGCTTTACTCATATATGACTTTCCAAACAACCCCC
The DNA here is from genome assembly GCA_019455555.1 of Galemys pyrenaicus. NCBI lineage: Eukaryota > Metazoa > Chordata > Mammalia > Eulipotyphla > Talpidae > Galemys > Galemys pyrenaicus. The sequence continues at coordinate 6,617,391 of JAGFMF010011878.1, forward strand.
AGATTTTATAAAAGTCACCGAGAAATGAACATCATTATCACTGATGATCCTAATTCAAAGGGGGATGGGCACATGAGCACCACAGACTGTCACTTGATGCAGCTGTAGAACCAGCTTACCTTCCCCAGCAGTAACCAGCACATTTGGTGGTGATCAGCAGCAGTCAGCCAAATGTACTTCAGGATTTCCCACCCCGCTCTGCCGGTGGGGACCCGCTACAGGGCGCTCAACACCACTGTCTCAGGCTGTGGATTAGTCCCCTGGCAGGTCTAGGACCACATGGCCTCGTCTGGCTGAGTTTTCCTGGAGTACAGAGATGCACATGAAGTGGATTAGACAACAACTTAATCAGCAGTGGACTTACCTGAAGACGTGTCCAGATGCAGCGCTGGAAAGAGACCAGGAGATGGAAGCACAGAGAAGGGTAAGGTACAATTAGCAAAGGTTTCATGGAAGAGGTGATGTTGATATGGGTTGAAGAGTCTATGTGTCCAACTCTTGTTCCCAGAGGCATCGCTATGGGGGGAAGGTTCCAGCTGGGATAAGAACCTGTCCACTTGAACAACCCATTCCATTTTCCTCTCATTTATCTAGCACTGAGGACAGACTCCAAGCACGATGGTCCTCTGTGTGTTCTCCAAAGTTGGAATGACTCCATCTTGAATAACAGCATATTCAGGATACCGACTAGTCAGTGTAAATACTCCTCAGCACAAATCCTTCTCCCTGTCTACAGAGACACGCTAGAGATGAAGACACGACCGCCCAGCCCTTCCTCACACAGCACCACGGCTGGCTACTGACTGACGCCACCGCAACATTATCTTTTTCCTTTACCTGTTGATGCCTCTTCTCCCACATGCAGGGAGCGCTGGCCTGCTCCCCCGCCCCGACCCAAGGCAAAGACCCCTGGCACAGACCCCCAGAGGACCTACTTGAGCACCGTGCCTGTTCCTGTTCCCCCAAGGCAGGGATGGCTCTTCCTCAAATTCAGGCCTGAGCTCCAGGGTGTTGGAGCAGAGGGAGCTGGCTCCTGTGTTTGCTTTGAGAAGAGTGTACCAGTGTAGGGTCTGAGAAAAGTCTCAGGCTTTTCCGCCCTCCCACCACTGGTATAATGACGGACGTCTGTGGTGGGGCGTGCATGCCTACGTGGGCATGCGCGGGTGGGCGCACCTGAGTTTAGACACGGGCATATATGGACGGCATCATGAGGACACCGGTACCAACTAGCAGCAGCAAGACCAAAGAACAGCAGTGGGAGCAGCAGCAGCAGCAGCAGAAGGAGGAATAGGACACCAGCAGCAAAGCAGCCGAGAGGGTGAAATGCGCCAGGGGCTGGGAGGCCTGCCAGCCTCCAGGCCCCCTGGCACCCATGCCTGCCCTATAGCTGATGGCACCTTTGACAATAAAAAGCGTAAAAGCCCCGAGGGCTCCAAGACTCCTTCCTTTACCCCCGGTATAGTGGCAGGAAGGGGGCACCGGAGCAAGTTCTGGATGGTTCTAGCAGACAGGGGGTAAAGGAAGGAGTCTTGGAGCCCTGGGTGGCTTTTATGCTTTTATTAGTAGAGGTGGCCAGGTTCATGGCAGGCAGGGGTGCCGGGGGGCCAGGAGGCTGGCAGACCTCCCAGCCCCCGGCACAGCTCACCCAAGAGGCTGCTTTGCTGCTCTCCTCTCCTTCTGCTGCTCACGCTACTCTCGCTGCTTGTTGGTCTTGCTCCTCGCATTGGTGCTCTCGCTGCTCGTTCATACTGACATCCTCATGACACCGCCCACAGAAGCCCGTGTCCAAACTCAGGTGTGCCCACTTGCGCATGCCCACCTAGGCCTGCGCGCAGCACTGCAGGTGTCCATCATCACAGTGGGGGGAGGGTGGAAAGACCTGATTTCTCTGACCCTACACCCTGCCAGAACCATCCCGAACCTACCCTGTGCCCCTTTCCTGCCACTACAACCAGGTTTATCAAACTGATGGAGAGGAGATAGTGCCTCTCCCAATGCCAACCCTCTGCCCTTCTCACACGGCACTCCTGGGCCACCTCTTCTCCTGGTGGGCAGAAGCTGATTGTCCACCTGCTCAGAATACAGCTGATGTTCAAAAATGCCATTTCAGACCTGGATCGTTGATGTTCTTTGTTATCTTCACCTACTTGCCAAATATTGTGCCAATATTTTTAAACATATTTTATTGACCACAAATAGATTCACTTTTGAAAGTTGACATGGTCCTAGGCAACAATATCTGCAGTCGAGGCTTGAACTTCTAATTCAATATTTTAATACAAATTAAAGGAAATATATGATGGTCAAAATAAGAGGTGACTGCCCTCCCACCACCTGCCACCACCTGGCTCGCACCAAGGATGTACGGGCCACACCTGGGAATTACTTTCTGCCGTTACAAGACAAGGATTGAGTCTGCAAGAAGGAGGGGGGTGTAGGACCAGCTCAGTGAAGAAAGCACAGTGATCAAAAGAGATGCAATTAAAGGTCAAGCACTAGAGAGCAGCAGGCAGCCAAAGGTCAACGGTTTTTAAACAGATAAAAGGGAGAAGCTCATCCTGGGTGAGAGAGAAATATCCATTCTGGGCTTGCTTTTCTCAGAGCCACTGGGTAAATTTTGGTTTGTATTTGAGGTGGGATATTGGTTTTCTTTCTCAAAACAATGGTTTTGGTTTTGGTTCTGAAAAGCAATGAAGGGCTCTCACTCGTCTCTTCTGAGGGAAGGAGGAGGGAGAGGGCATTCTTTCATTTTCGTCACTGTGTTTTTGTTGGTAGCGATGGGTTGTCCGTGGCGAGAATGACGGTGCTTGTGGCGCAGGCAAAGATGTGTGCAATGCAGAGGTTTTAACAGGACCGGTATCAACCCATACAGAAAGTCATAAAATATGACTCATTCGCTAAATTCCCCACTCAGTCTTTTGTGAGTGGAGGAACCAAAATCTTAACCGAAGTTCTCAAAATTCTCTTAGCATAACCTCAATGTTATTGCATCATAAATGGTGTTTTCTGAAAGCATTGCGTCAGAAACCAGAGTTCTAGGTCATAGATCTTGCTGTTTTCCCCACACCGTGAAGGGATCATTAGCTCTGAACAAAGTTGCAGACATTGGAAAATTCATTTTTAATGATCCAAGCCAGGTTTTGAGTCCATGCCCCTTTCGAGATACAGCCTCTGTCCTCAGGATTCATGGCCCACATTTCCAATGTTTTAGGGAAATTCTCCAACAGCCTGAGAAAGACACTCGCAGGAAAGATTCTAACATCTCTGACCCTTGAAAGATGACTGTAGTGGCAGGAAGGGGCGGCACAGGAGCAAGGTTCGGGATGGTTCTGGGTCAAGGAAGGAGAGTCGTGGAGCCCTCGGTGGCTTTTATGCTTTACTTAGTAGAGGTGGCCAGGTACATGGCAGGCAGGGGGGCCGGGGGACCGGGAGGCTGGCAGGCCTCCCGGCCCCGGCGCATCTCACCCTCTCGGCTGCTTTCTTCTCTCTCTGCTGCTGTTGCTGCTCCTCAGTTCTGTTGGTTCTCTCAGTCAGTCCTCGTGGTTCTGTCTTGCAGTTCTGGTGTCCTCATGACACCGCCCCTTACGCCCGTGTCCAACTCAGATGTGCCCACTTGCACATGCCCACCCTGGAATGCTCGCAGCACCGCAGGTGTCCGTCATCACAGTGGTGGGAGGGTGGAAAGACCTGATCAACCTTTACCCTACAATGACTTGCCGTGGTTTCCCTTCCAGGCTCATCTGCAGCCTCTGCTCTGGCACAAGGACTAAGTGACGCACTGTGGCAGGTTAGAAAGAGCACTCTGTGGCGTGAAGAGAACTGAGGCCAAATCAAAAGTCACATGCCTTTGGATTGTCTTCGGGGAAGCTAACTTCTCTCCCGATAAAGCCAGCTCACCTGTATGCTCAGGTGGCTAGTGAATATCTTTGTGCTAATCAATAGCCCCTGCCTTCAGCTCCCTAGAGTCTCAGCCCCCTTGTCCCAGCCATCGAACCCCTCCCTGGGGTACATCTGCACCGTGGCCACATGCTTCTGGATGATCCATGTGCTCCTCTGGTTGTTAAATACTTTCACTATCCTCCCTTCTCTCAGACCTCTGTCTCTTAGTCTGTACCGTGGGGTAACAATGCTAATCTCAAGTATTGTTATGGTGATTCAAGGAAAATACAAAGCCAGCCCAACACTTAGTAAAGGATCTACAGGTATGACATGCCCTTATTCTGCCTAGCAGAGGAGTCAGGTTCAAATTAGAGAGAACTCTCTTTTTTTTTTTTTTTGAAGATTTATTTATTTATGCATACAAGCACTGGGGTACAGGCCAGAGGCGTGGGGGGGGTGAGAGGATTCACCACAGAGAGCCGGGAGCAGAACAGGCAGATCAACAGAAGTACACTGCTGAGGGGAGCAGCGGACACAGCAGGAGAGGTCTGCTGCGCCATGTGGGTCCCCTCCCCGGCCGGCGGCAGGGATCGAACTCGTGCTGCAGTGACTGCGGTTTGCTTCATAGTGCGTTGCTTAACCCACTGCGCCACCAGGGAGGCCCAGAGAGAACTCTCTTATCCACCACTCCCAATAAATGTTTCCAAGCCCAGGACTCAGACATTAGTACATGCATGCACTAATGTCCCTGCCACAACCATTTAGTAGCCAAAAGACTAGCAGGGTCTGCTAATACAGTCCTTGGTGATATAAGTATAGAATGTTGTGATAGCCTTGAAAACTTGTAACTCATGTTACCCAAGTCACCTTTCCTGATGTTCTCCCCCAAACTCTTTCATGGACTGTCAGGTCAATTTTGCAGCCTGTTTTAGTGGATTAGGGCCTGAGGGAGCAGCCCCAGCTCCACACCAGACAGATGAGGAAAGCCACGCTGCTGAGTCCTGGGAAAAGTCAACTCCTCACTCCTCTCCCAAATACATGCAGAAAAAAAGAATCATTTTTGCTCAATTTTGCCATTTTTTTGATGTCCCTCAGTCATTGGAGCCCAAAAGCATAAATCCAAGCTTTGTTCTGACACAAATGTTCCTCAATGTTTTTCAGCCTATTTAAATTGCATCAATGTTCTGCTTTGTCTTGAAGGAAAAATAAAATGCGCAGGTCATTGTAAAAGGACTTCCCTTGCTTGGCACAATGAACATTTTCTGTCCAAATGCACCAGAAGCCAGTCAGGCTCCTCCTGTAATAACCAACAGAAATTAAAAGCATCACCCTAATCTGTACTTTGGCTTTTGTTTTTTTTTTTTTAAAGATTTACTTATGCATACAAGAACTGGGGTACAGGCCAGAGGTGTGGGGGGGGTGAGAGGATTCACTAGAGACAGTGGGGAGCAGAACAGGCAGATCTCCTGAAATAGACTGCTGAGTGGAACAGCAGGCAAGGCAGGAGAGATCTCCTGCGCCATGTGGATCAGCTCCCTGGCCGGGGATCGAACTCATGCTGCAGTGGCTGAGGACAGCTTCATAGTGCAGTGCTTAACCTCTTGAGCAACCAGGGAGGCCCTGTTTTTGATTTTTTAATGAACAACAACAACAAAAAGGCACAAATAGAAGTAAAAAAAAAAACCTAATTATCTCAGTGCTTAAATAGTCTTCCCAAAATCTAAAGTGGAGTTTTAGATTTCTTTGCATGTGTTAAAACACTATAGTTCTGAAGAAGGCTGCCCCCACTCCAACCCCAGCCCCTGCCATGGGCTGGGGTGGTAGAGGCTCTCTCTTGGAGAGGATGTGGGGGAGGGGGACTTTGCTTCCTCCTGCTCTTGAACAGTTATCACTGGGTTACAAGGGCTTGAAACTTGCTTTAAGGAAACATGGTTTAACTACCCCAGTTAAGAACCACTGTCTTAGAGAGTTGCAGTTACCCCTGGAACATCGCAAAGCCACTGAAACCTGGGGTTTCAAGACCTTGGTGGGAATTATTAGCCAGTAGTGATGGAGAAGGTGAGTATTTACCCTAAGACACAGTCAACTGGTTTTTCCCTGTTGCCCCAGAGATGCCAACTTTTCATGAGAGCAGCCAGAAGGGCTCTTTCTACTCAAACCACATCACAGCTGAGGTCAGGGTAGAGGGCTTGAATCAGGAAGATTCCTCACAGGTGCTAGGTTATATAATAGAAGATACATCGAGCATTCCTTCCACAATAATTGTATTTTCGTACGATCTCAAAGTCAACTGCAATAAATCCATTTTTGTTCAGCCTCCCTTGCAGCTAGATGTGTTTATGTAACTCAGAGCTGGCCAATGGATGTGAGGGCAATTGATCAGCATCTTCTGGGACTTGTTCTTAAAGGAGGGCCTATGCTTCCCCCTCAGTCTCTTCTCCATTCTAATGCTCATCAGATGGACACAGAATGAGATCAAGAAGATAAGGAAGGGCTCTAGAAATGCAGAACAATGAGAAGGAAGCTTCCTAGCCCCTGTCAACTCTACAGAGAAGAACTAGCTTGGCAAATTGAACTTTACATCTGCTGCCATGATTCTTGAAGCTGCTTCTTTCTGGGTCTCCACAATGGCTGTGTCTCTCTATCAAGGTGAGGATACCTGCGGGACGAGATATCAGACCTTTTGACATTTCTGCTTAATAAGCCCATACCTGAACCCAAGCAACTATGCAGCGCTGGAAATCTAGCCAGCAGTGACAAATAGGTCGGATAGTACATGGGAAAGAGGCCTTCCCACTGTCTCTAAATCATAATATATGAGTAAGAGTGATCGACAATATTTACTAAACGGTTACCATATGTACTAGGAACTATAAGTGCTTCATATAAACTAACTTATTTAATCCATATGAAAACTCCCTGAAATAGCTATAATTATAATCCCCCATTTTATAACAAAAGAAACAAGCATAAAAAGATCAAGCCATTTGACTAAAGGCATACAACTTGTGAACAGACGGTAGAAATTTGAACTTGGCCAGCTTAATGCCAAAACCTACGCTTTCAGAGACTGCTCCAAATGCTGCTCAGCCAGCTGGGATATGCAGCCCTCAATGTATAGAGACTTAATGATTTCCATTATCTCTCCAGTTTTATAGACTGTGGTCTCACAGATCTCTTAGCTAGAAGGCTGTCTTTAATATGTTTTATCTCATTATTTGTTGCAACCTTTGTGATTATTATTAATAAGTGACTAAACAGCCTTAAATATCTGATATTTATAACAAAATGCCAAGCAGAGTAAATATTCCTCTTTGGGTAAAATGTTCTGGTCCAATAACAGAGGTGGTGAAACAAATTTTTAAAGATGTTGTTGACAACAAGTTTTCCTGGGTAACTATAAATATGGTCCTTTAAGCAGCAGAAAAAAAAATTTTAAAGAGCTTACAAGGAAAGAGGGAGTTAATAAAAGCTTCTCCCTATTCCTCCTACTAAATACAACTACAAACCCTGAGGTTATATAAAAAATATGTAGATGATTATAAAATGTGGAGAGAAGGCGGGGGCACAGCTAGGAAACTCAGAACCCTGGAACATCACGGGGTGAATCCCTCCGTTGTCACTGTCTCATAGGTCCAGACCAGGAGCTAACAAAGCCAACTGACATAGGTAAGTCAAAAGCCCCAACCAAAGTCTGTTCTCTCTACCCAAAGGACAGGAGAGGGCTGAGGCAGCAAAGACAGAAAACTCTTAAATCAATGACACCAAAAGTGAGTCTCCCCGGTGGTGCAGTGGGTTAACATAGCAACACACTATGAAGCAAACTGCAGCCACTGCAGCAAGAGTTTGATCCCTGCCGCCGGCCAGGGAGGGGACCCACATGCCACAGCAGACCTCTGCTGCCCCACCCGCTGCTCCCCTCAGCAGTGTGTTTCAGTCAGTCTGCCTGTTCTGCGCCCCACTCTATCTGAAAAAAAAGTTTAAAAAAATGACACCAAAAGTTGTGACCCATTTGCATTAGCAAAGGCCAAAGAGGGAACTTGATTTTCACCCCATGGGGACATAAGGCTCCCCAACAAACCCCCAATGGAGGTATCTCAGAGAAGGCTGAATGGGAAAATGAGACTGATGGGGTTCAGAGCAAGGTACCCAAAATACGACATCTTAGCATATTCTTTATCTTGAACCAAAGTTACCTAAGAAACAGCTGGTACAGGAAAAACACTGTCAAACTCCTTCTTCCCTAAGAACATGAGGTGATTTCCTCGCGTGAAAAAATACCCTCCCTGGAAGGGAAGGGCAGAAGGCATCCTCAGCACCAGGCAGGGAATTTAAGGATGAAAAGACTAAAGAGATGAACCTTGTTACTCTTCACTAATCTACAGACCAAAACCTTTCCTCCTTCTCTAATTTTCTTTGCCTAAAAAAGCAAACTTTTTTGGTCGCTCTAGCCCCCATATGCATGAAATTAAATGTATTTTAGTCCTCTTAACCTGTTTTTTGTCTATTTAATTTTTTGACCCCTCCAAAAAGTCTAGAAGGTTCGGAAGGCTTTCTCCTCAACTGAACATCCCCACCTGAAGTAAGAAGACGCTCCTCCCCCTTCCCAGGGAGGGGGATCAGAGGAAGCCTAGAGGAGAAACAGGAATTTCAAGACTCCCAGGGTAAGGAGGTGCTCCAGCCCCACCCTGATGTCAGGGGCGCTGCCGGAAAGATGGAAAGAGACACTCTGACCTTTTCCCGCCAGCAAAGCGTCAGTGGGGACGTGGGAGCCTCTTCCCACCAGCGGTAACTATGCTCCGCCAGCAGAATGGGACACGCCCCTGCCCTGATGGACAGATGTCAAAGAAAGTTCCCTAAAGCGAAGATTGCAGTGAGAGAGTCTCATAACATGTCCAGCGTTCAACAGAAAGTCAATCCTCATACTAAGAACCAGGAAAACCTCAAAGTAAACAAAAAGAGAAGTCAGTAGAGGCCAACCCACACTATGGAGGTGGCAGAATAATCTAGCAAAGATTTTATAAACCCCTCATAATATTGAGTCTCAGAGAGCAGTTATGAACACTCGAAACCAGTGAAACAAATGAAAGTCTGAGCAGAGATACCGAGGATGTATGGAAGAGTCAAATGCAAATTTTAGAAGTGGAAAAGACAGTAATAGAAATTTTTAAATCCAGTAGATAAATAGCAGAATAGAAAGGAAAGAATCAATGAACTGGAAGACAGAACAATAGAAATTACCCCACCTGAACAGTAAAACGACAGACACTGAAAAAAATGAGCCATTTATACTTGATTTTAAAAATGCGTAGGTTTAAATCTAAAAAAGGTACACAGGTCTTGCATGCTAAAAACTACAAGATGTTGATAAAAAGAAACACAAACCTAAATAAATGGTTTATTTGTTATCTCATATGTTGGAATACAACATAACAAATATCAATTTTTGCTAAATTAATAGACACTTAATGTAATCACTATCAAAACCCTCACAAGAATGAGGGCTATTCAAACTCACTCTAAAATGTATATGAAATGACAAAAGAACTTACAGAATAATTCAAACCAGTTTGCAAAAGAATCAGAATGTCTGAGACAGCAGCAGCGGTGACAACCACATACTGTTGGTGAAGAAAAGACACAAGTTCAACAGAACTGTTTAAAAATCCAGAAATCAGTTTACAAAAGTATCCCAAATTGATTCTAGACAAAAATATAAAGACAATTCCATGGAGGAAATGTAGCTTTTTCTCAAATGGTGCTGGGGCAAATTTTACTCTTCACACAAATATTAATTAAAAGTGGACCACAAATGTAAACATAAAACCTAAAGTTTTAGGACTTTTAGAGAAAGAAAGCAGAAAATCTTTAGGATCTAGAATTAAGCTAAGCACCGTTAACTGGGTTCCAAAAGCATACACGATAAAAGGGAAAAAATAATAATGTGGATATTATTAACAATCCAAGCCTGCTTTGCGAAAGACTCTTTAAAAAGATAAAAATGTGCTATAGACTCAAAGAAAAAATGCAAATCACATAGCTAATAAAGGATTAGTATCCAGAATATATAAAAACTTCTTCAAACTCAAGAGTAAAAATGTAGGCAATCCAATTAGAACGTGGGCAAAAGAAACATTTCACTCAAGAGGAGGACAGAGCAAATAGTATTATTAGTCATCAGGGAAATGCAATTTCAAGCCACAAAGAGATATCACCGCACACTTACCAGAATGACTAAAATTAAAAATAGTCACCAGCCAGTGAGGATGTGCAGAAACTGGATTGTTCATACCAGGCTTATAAAAATTTTAAACGGTACAACTGCTCTGGAATAAAATGTCCAGTTTAAAGAAAAAACCCTGCAACTACAAGAATTGCAACCCTGGCATTTATTCAGAGTAATACAAACGTGGGTTAGCACAAAACCACAAACATTTATAGCAGATTTATTCCTGATCGCCCAAAATTGGAAACAGCCCAGATGCCTTTCAATAGATGGTTAAACAAATTGTGCTTTATCTATGCCATCAAATGCTACTCAGCAATAAAAAAGAAGAAATGACTGATATACAGGATGACATGAATGAATTGCCAGGGAACAATAGTCAATGAAATACATCAATTCCAAAAGGTTGCATACATTGGTCCATTTACATAATATTCTCAAAATGACAAAATTATAGAAATGGTTAAGGAGGGAGTGGACTAGAAGGGAAAGTGGGGTGGCTGTAAAAAGAAAGGATTTGTGATAATGGGTTTGTGCTTTGATTTTATTAATGGCAATATCCTACTTGTGATATTTATGATCAAGATTTTTTTTTTTTTGCCAGATATAACTACGGGCAGACACTGAGTAAACAGCATAAAGAATCTCTTTATATGACTTCGCACAATTGCTTGTGAATCTATAATTATCTCAAAATATAAACTTCATTAAAAATATAATTTATCTGTGAATCCTTCATATTTATCTGCTTTCTTAATATATTGATTCTATCTTAATTTTTGATGACCTAATGTCTCCTTACAGTGCCTTACCTTTTCTTTTGCACAATACTTAGTGCTTCTAGCATGCTTCTTGAGTTAATGCTTCATGATTATAGCTTCCTGTCTGTCCCCCCCAATTAGAATAAAAACATACCAGGGTAGGATCTTTATCTGTATTGCTCACTGATGAATTTCAAATGCCTAGAATGTACTTGGCACATAGTAGGAGCCTAGTAAATAGTAGAAGGACACATCAATGAATTATTAAGATCAGTGTACTCATCAAGTTTCTCCAAAGGATCAGAGTGATGAGGGATGGGGTATGTGTGTGTGTGTATGTGTGTGTGTGGTGTGTTTGTGTGTGTGTAAAAAGAATCCCTGGTGGCGCAGTGGGTTAAGCAATGCACTATGAAGCAGACCGCAGTCACCGCAGCACAAGTCGGATCCCCAGCCAGGGAGGGGACCCACATGGCGCAGCTGACCTCTCCTGCCTCGCCCGCTGCTCCCCTCAGCAGTGTGTTTCAGTCAGTCTGCCTGTTGTGCTCCCCACTCTGTCTATGGTGGATCCTCTCACCTCCCTTGCCTCTGGCCTGTACCCCAGCTCTTGTATGCATAAATAAATAAAACTTAGGAAAAAAAAGATATATTCCTTTAAAAAAAAAATAAAGAGAATTCTAAAGAACTGGCTCATACAATTAAAGCAGCCAGCAAGTCCAAACTCTGCAGGAAAGGCTGACAGGCTGCACAGGGAAGAGCTGAAGTTCCCCTCAACAAGGCTTCCTGCTGCAGAGACCCCTCTTGCTTGGGAGAACTTGGTCTTTTGTATTATAGAGGCAATTTACTTTGCTCAGATCCACCAATTCCAATGTCAGTTCCAACCCAAACACCCTAACAGAGACTCTAGAATAATGTTTGACTGTGTCCATAGGTACTATGTTCCCCAGAAAAAGACACATAAAATGAACTATCAGAATCAATAGTAGGCTCAAATACAGCAAGATCCTCAGAGGCTGGGGGTGGGGTGAGTCATCCCTGAAATTCATGTCACAAGCTATTGTGCCTTTTATTGTGAACAGTTTCCATCTCTCCATTTACTCACATCTCCGTCTTGCAGCCATGCCGGTACAACCTCTAGACGCTGTCATCTGCTGTTTTGAGTCTGTATACTGGAGGATGAGTTACCTAGGTGTCTCATGTCAATCCAAAAAGAAGCAAGCAGGTTCTCAGGGAGGTCTGAAGATGCTCACCTGCAAACAGGGGCCCTAGAGAGATTTGAGTTGGAACTCAGATGCCATTTTCCTTCCACCTGGGATCTCAGCCATGAGCTGAAAATACAGAGATAATTTCCAAGTTGCCCTTTTAGAACCAAGTTGGGATGTGTGTGATGTCCAGGTGCTCCATGAGTCCCAGTTTTGATTTTAACAAAAGCAGACCTTGAGATAAGGACTTCAGGACATACCTTACCTGGAAGATGACCCCATGAAGGCCAAGTGAGGAAGTGAGGAAATTGAGGCAGGAAAGGAAGAAAAAAGTCAGTAACGGGTACCTGTAAGAGTGGGTGGATAGGGGCCTCCCTGGTGGTGCAGCGTACATCTCAGCATTACCAAGCTATCCCCAGCCAGGGAGTGGACCCACATGGCGCAGCAGACCTCTCCTGCCTCCCCGCTGCTCCCCTTAACAGTAAACTTCAGTAAATCCACCTGCTCTGCTCCCGGCTCTGTCTCTGGTGAATCCTCTCACCCCCTGCACCTCTGGCCTACACCCCATTTCTTGCATGCATGTGTAAATAAAAAAATCTAAAAATTAAAAAGGAAGAAAGAGAATGGAGAACGACTTCCAGCACCTGGCACTCAGCCCATGGGCCCAGTCTGAAGACAATACAGACCACCCCTCAGTACGGTCCGCTGCGGGGACAGGGGCCGCACAACCCGGGATCATTTTCACTGTCCTCACTCTCCACTGATTTCCTTCTGCCGAGTCGACGGCTGGAGAGCAAGCTACAGAGGACATCTTCCAGCAGAGAAGACGCTGGCACAGAGGCTCGCGCAGGACGCTCTGGCAAGTCTTCAGCGCTGCTGGTTAACTCAGGGGACCGGGGCCCGTGCGAGACGTCCGCAGGGCGTACCCCGCAGGCACTGCCAGCCGGAAGCAGCACAGGGTGCCCAGAGACTAAATCAGTCTTTCCATTTTTTTGGAAAGAGATTCTAATTCGGTATCGTCCGATTCGTCCAATGCGTTGTCTTCTGAATTTCTAAGGCCCATCATCTTACATTTAGGTTTCTTATCAAAGTCAGAAAGGCCGCAGAAGGCTTGTGCTCTGTCTCACCCAGCGGAATTAATCAGCACTGCTGGCGGCCGTGTGGCTCACGAGCCATGTATACAGGGCCTTTCAGCCCCCCCCCCCCCCCCCCCCCCCCCCCCCCCCGGGCCGGCGCTTCCTCAACGAGTTTGTCAAAACCACCTCTGGCTTCAATGCATATGGAGAAGGACTTGCAGATGGGGATAATTTGACAAGAGCAAAATTAACATAAACAGAGATGGAAATGTAACCCTTGGCAGTGAGGGAGGGAAGTCTGCACGGTGGGCTTTCCGAGGCGCTGGATTCTCAGTGGAGGGAGGGGCGGGAGCGCTGACCAGTGTCCACCAGGAGCCGGCTCGGAGCTGGGCGTTCACAGCGTTATCTGGGCGTTCACAGCGTCATCTGGGCGTTCACAGCGTTATCTGGGCGTTCACAGCGTTATCTGCGACCTCCCAGCAGCCTGGCTGGAAGACCTGCTCCACTTGACAGATGAGAAAGTCAAGGCTGGTGATTCGCTCATGGTCGCAGAGTAAGGCCAAGTCCCCATGCCTGCGGCCGGTGCATCCCCAGGTCCTGTGCTCGCCCAGATTCCTCTCTCCTGCCTGGGCACCAGAATCATTTCTGTCCAAGTACCTTCCCCAGGTCCTACCCAGACCTGCTGAACCACCGTCTTTGGTTTGGCACCAACAGTGTTCTCTGGTCACTTCTAACAGTCACCTTCGGATGCTTCTTTTCATGGTGCTTTTTCCTCTGGATGCTTCCATAGGTTGAGAGGCAAAATTCAGAAAAGATTGTAGAAAGAGCTGATGCAAATGTGATACATTAGTAGAGGATAATTGATAGTATACGGCAAACAGCAGTCTCCCAAATTGCCCTCTCAGGGTTTAGTCCTCATTCTCTATACACACACACAGACACTGTAAAGCACACAGATGTGCATGTATGCTCACACACACACGCTCACACATTCACAAGTACATGGACACACAGATATACTGACACACATAAATTCACACACATGGACATTTGCACTTTCACCTCTCCTCCATCTCTGCAAGGTAGTGAGGTATCAGCATTTGACGGACTCTGTATTCAGTACACATCAGACGGATTTGTGTCAATGCTATTTATAATTAGAGTTCCCCTTTGAAGCTTTTCCCTTACCTGACTTACATGGCCAGCCCTGGGCTGCCAGGTCAGAGCCGCCTCTCCATCCTCCCCAAGAGCTCCTCCCCTCATTCTGAGACTCCCCACCCCACTCTGCTGTTTGAAATTCACTCCTTCCAGAATCCTGCCCCAGCTTCTGATCTTACCGCATTTTTGTTGTGCATCACATCCTTGTAAAAAAGATTTTCAACATCTTTGAAAGGCCGAAAATGTCTTCATTCATTGCAATAATCGCTCGTTGGATCTAGAACGCTGGAATGGAAGCAATTTTCCTCTGGATTTCAAGTCGCTCCTTTATCACCCAACTACCCCTACAGCCCGAGAAGACTGATGTCATTCTCACTGCTAGCTCACTTAGGGGCTGGGTTCCCTCTTTGGAGGATTCAGGGTCCTCTTCTTGTGTCCCCAGTGTTCTGAAAATCTGCTGTGATATAAACTGGTAACAGGTCTTTTATTGTTGTTCTTTTCATTGAGCCCTTTGAAATCTGGGTTTTTCAAACATTATTTTCAGGTCCCTCCCCACATTTACCTCTATCCCCTCTTCCTGGAAAGGATCTCCACTTTCATCATGTCTTTGTTTCTGTTCTACTTTCTGAGAACTTTTTTTACTTTGCTCACTATTTATTGAATTTTTTTTAACATTTCAAAGATCATATTCTTATTTCCAGAGTCCTCAATTTTAAATTTTCTGACTATACCTTTAAAATCCTGTCATGAATATAATATCAAAGCTTGCCTTCCTAAGGAATTATTCTGAATTGTTGTGTCATTATACATTTCCTTCTATTTACTGAATTACTTCTGTGTCCTCCAAGCTTCTTCTTGTTGATGGCTGGATGGCCTCTTTTCATATGAGATGCTTCCTGCAGATGCTGGATGAGCTGTTCTTGTTCGGGAGTGAGGATTTGTGTGCAGCCTGGACCTGAGTGCAAAGCCAGGGCTCACCACGCAAAGGCCTTCACCCTATTAACGGGTCCTGCCCTCAGCCATGACACCAGACCCCTCCCCCCAACTACCCGTATCTGCAGACCACTTTTTTTTTTTTTTTAGATTTATTGATTTATGCATACAAGAGCTAGGGCACAGGCTAGAGTCAGAGGTGAGAGGAGTCACCAGAGACAGAGTGGGGAGCAGAACAGGCAGATCGACTGAAACACACTGTGAGGGGAGCAGCAGGCGAGGCAGGAGAGGTCTGCTATGCCATGTATGTCCTCTCCCTGGTCGGGGATCGAACTTGCACTGCTGTGCGAGGATGCTTCACAGTGTGGCGCTCAAACCTCTGTGCTACCAGGGAGGCCCTCTGCAGATCACTTTTTCTTGAGCTTGCTGCTTTCTGCCCTCAGTGTTCTCCAACCCTTCGTGGGGGATGAGGGAGGAATAAGCTTGCCTGCAGCACCCTCAGTACAGTTGGAGAGAACATCACAGACAACTACAGACTCCCACACACAGTTCTCCCTCTCCCCCTTTTTAATAGCGCTCCTGTTAGTGGGCAGAATGAGGGGCACCCGGGGACCCCTAAACCTGCATGTTCTAAATGGGTTCTACCATCTGTTGCATAAAGACATACTCTTAGTGCGTGAGATCTTCAAGAGACAAGAACCTTAACACAATTAGTATGCAAGAGAGAGAAGAGAAAGAATATAGTTAATATAGTTCCCCAGTGCAACACCCAAAGTTATCCATTGCCTCATGGGTAAATGCCCAGCAAACAGCGTTGGCCCGAAATGGGGCCACTGAGACCCAAAAGCTTGCCACAGTCTTAGGCGCCTTTTGGTGGGGACCCCTAGGAAAGGGGAAGAAGGGGACAGACAAGTCTGGAAGGAACAAGCAAAATCAAAGTACAAGTAAAAGACAAAGATTGCTATTACCAGCCTCTCCCCGGTTTTCCCACCCACTTCTCTTTCAAGTGTCTCCTGCCATGTCTCCCAGTTCCTGGTGCAAGTTCAAGGCTGAGGAGCAAGCACAGCCTCTCCACAAGTCTCTCCATTCCACAGACTCCTCCAGGTCTTCTTCCTGCTTCCTCTCCCGAGTCCCTTTCAGCTTCCCCTTGCTGCTCAGCTCCTCCCTTCCTGAAGCGGGGCAGGGGACCTGGATCTCCCTCCCTGTGGGGACTGCTCTGTTACACTCCTGCCTTTTCCACCTTATGGGCCAGGACCAGAGTGGGCATGTTCCAGGCAGCCCTGACAGAAAGTGGGAGGCCTGACTGTGGAGCTCACCAATGTGCTTAAAAGGCACTTACAGTAAGACTCAACTGCAGGCGCACGCAAAAGGTTAACCAAGGGCTTATTTACAAAAGAGGAGGGATGAAGAAATGAATCACTCAGGCAGAAGAAAGGGAGGTGAATCTGTTAGGAGGAAAGGTGGTCCTAAATGGATTATGGGTGTGTGGACTCCAACCCCCACTCCAGACCATCAGTGTTCCAGAACCACAAATCCGATAAAATAATTATCAAAGAGTGGATTACTGGGACCTGAGGGTGGAGTTAAGCAGCCAGGCTGGCTATAAAACCAGAGGTGAGCTTGGGGTCCTTCTTCTTACTGAGGAGCCAGACCCCTTCCTTCGGAGCCATCTCATTCGACTCGGAGCCAGCTCTCAACACGCCATTGCTTAGATCTGGTAGAGTATTTGTGGATTTGTATCCCTTTCTTTTTCCTTTGGTGTTATTACTATTTTATTCCCCTTTCTTTCACAAAATAAAACGTGCTAATAACTTTTGCCACGTGTACCTGGAATTGGAACTTTTAAGTCTTCTGAGCGCGCGGGTGGAGGACCCAGTGTGAGGAACCCATTTTATATTAGGGTTGCCCTGTAACAAATCTATGAGTGCATCCTACCAGTTCTGCTGAGCTGGACCCAACAGCCACTGAGAACCGGAAGAACCAAGAGCCCCCCAAGGTCCACATGTCTGTTTGACACCAAAGTCGGCTGCTTAACTCTACTCTTAGGTCCCAGCGATCCTCCCTTTGGTGACGATGACATTATGGGCTTTGTAGTTCTTGGTGTCTTGGGTATCTTTGGTCTGGACTGGGTGGGGTCCATAAAGTTATTTGTAGAGTTACTCAGGACAGCTCTTCCCCTGGCAGTCACCTGCTGAGAGCAAACTCACCATTTCCCCTGTGGGTCAGCTTCAGGGAAGAGCTGGGCTCTTTCTGCTTCTACGAAAACTTTGAACTACATCTCTTACCTTCAACCCCTCACATCCCTGCCTTCTCAGCTACCTAATTTTTCAGTCCCCAAGTCTCTCAGGACACCCCTATGTTAACCCCTGTGGGAACTTGGGGTTCAGCTTCTTGGCACAGAACCAACAGCAAATGCTACCAATCACAAATCTAACAGAGGCTGAGAGCAGGAAATTTAGGATGAAGGCACCACAGGACCAGAAACTGGTTTTGTGGGGTGGAAATCATGAACACAGTCATTAAACCAGCTATAGAAAGGAAAATCCCTGGGCCTCAACTGCCAAGCAAGTATCAGACGCCTAGGAAAGTATCCAGAGGTGCAGACCAGAGGTGGGGAGTGGAGACCGGGGCCACTGTGCAGAATCACAGGTCCTTACAAAGGAACCTCATCACACCCTGGAAGCAGTTCATTTAACAGTAGATAACAGTCCACAGAGGCACGAACCCTTCCCCACAGAAAGAACACTTTCTCAGCACAATTTCTGTCCTGGCAAGAGGCAGCTCTCCTGCCCACCTGGGAGTATGCAGGTGCCTCTCTTTTTCTTTCTCCTTTTCCAATAAACCTGTCCTTTTAAATCGTAGCCTGCACCTACTGAGTCTGCCTGTGTCTGTGCAAACACCTTGTCTCCTGGGGAATCTCGCCACTGAAAGGGGCTTCTGGGGAGACTTTTTTCTCAGAGGGAACCAAGGACCCAGCTCGCTGCACCCCACGCCTTTCCAAAATGGCATCGAATCTGTTTCTCGGCTTTTAAACTGTATGGCTCACTCCCTTCTGCCTTAGAAGCTTCGCACCTTCCTTCTCTTGGATCTGTGGTTGGATGCTTTTTGTCCTTTTGCTATCGCTTCAGTTAGATTTGGGGAAGACGTGATGCAAATGCAGGTGTATAATTTATTGCATAAAGTTGAAACTGGCGCGGGCTTCCCTTGTAACGGGCCCACGCGGCTGCGTGTTAGCAGATGCAGCGTCTGCAGCTATCATCCCCTTCCCTGGACACACACATTCTTGCTCATTTTTTCCACCAGCACCAGCAGCAACACAATCTTGAGTGTGTTTATGCATGAGGTTCTTTCTACCTTTGAGGTTATTATTATTAAGAAAGGTTTGTGGAAATACAATTAATGGCAGATTTCAAAGGTTCGTCCCAATTCTTTTGCCAAATAGTTTTCATCCACGAGCAGAACCACAGCAGAGCGTGAATGCATCTGCCTCCCTCCAAGCCGGCTGGTGGGAGCCTGGCAAGTTGTTCCTTGTATTTCAAATCAAGGCCTGTTACAACAGAGAGACTTTCTCTGTGTCTTTGAAAACAAGACTTCTCTGCCTGGAAAGAATCACAGCCAAATCCTGAAGGGGAGCAGCGGGAAGAATCACAGGAGCAGCCAGGGTGCTTTGAGGGAGAGTTACGAAATCAACAATGGACAGAAACAAGGGCTGTTTTGCAGAGACTGAGCGCTGGGCTAGTCTGACATCATTTCTTTATTTCCTCATCACAGATAAAGGCTAATTCATGAGCTGTCTGTCAGGACTGCAGACAATCCTTGAAGAAATATGCTAGGGGTCGGGATTTTTATTTATTTATTTTTCCTTTATTTATATACATTTGACATTAATTGTGGACCCCATGGATTTCCCACCACCATTTCACCAGTGCAGGGTCACCTCAGTCCCTTGTGCTCTTTCTGCCTCACCCCAGTCCCTCCCCACTACACACAAAGTGTTTCTGATTTGTCCTTGTCTTTTTGTTTTTGTTGTGGTTTTGTTTTTGTTGTGGTTGTTATTCTTCTCCTTGGTCCCTTATTTGGTTCCCTTATATTCCTCTTAGGAGTGAAACCGTCCAGTATTTTCTTTTGCCTTCTGACACATTTGACTTATTTTGCTGAGCACCCTCCCTTCTAGCTCCATCTATGTTTCTACAAGTGACTCTAGTTTATATTTTTGATTGCTGAATAGTATTCCATCGTGTATATGTAGGGTTGGGATTTTTAAGCAGGACAACCTAAAATATAACAGGGGGTCCTCAGGAGGTGGGGAAGGCCCAGGTTCCTGTCCCACCCTAAGCAAGGGTGGAGCTGTCAGGGCAGAGGAGCTAGAAGAGCCTGGGAGGAGGAAGGAAGGGAAATCAGGAAGAAGACCTGGAAGAGGCCCACGGAGCAGAGACGCGTGAAGAAGCTGTACTTGCTTCTTGGCCTTGGACTCCTACGGGACTCGGGGGACATGGAAGGAGACACTTGAAACAGATGCGAGTGAGAGACTCATCGGGAGGTTAACAATGGCAGCCTTTACCTGGATTTTGATTTTGATTCTTTCCTTCCAGACTTGCCTGGCCCCGCCTGCGCCTTTCCTATGGTTCTCAGCCTGAAGACTCCTGACTTGTGGCAAGTTCTTGGGTCTCAGCAGTTCTACTTCAGGCCAGCCCTGCTTGACTGGGCATTTACCCACGAGGGGATGGGCCACTTCAGGTGTTTAACTGGAAACTGTTTTAACTCTGTTATTTCTCTTCTCTTATTGCACACTAATTGCATTAAAGTTCCTTGCTGTTGAAGGTTCTATGCACTAGAGTACGTTTTGTCTTGATGCAGCAGATGGCAGAACCCGCTTAGAACATGCAAGCTTGGGGGTCCCGGGTACCCCGACATAGACCTGTAACAAAAAGACTGAACAACAAGCCCCAGGAGGTCACAGAGGACGCTGGGCAGAGGCAAGATGATGGACTTGGGAGCCCAAGATGTGGGCTGACCTGGCCATCTGCCTCCTGGACTCTGGGCTCTCCTCTGGGCAGTGTGAACTCCGACCCCTCTGCGTGGAGCTGTTAGGAGCCAAAGAGAGAGTGTAGCGGCGCAGCTTCTTGCGGGGATTTCTGCTTGAAGCTGACCGGCCAGGCGGACCTTGCCTGTCCCTCTCCAAGGAGGCTTCATTAGATTTGCAAAATAAGAGAGCCCAAAGCCTACAGATTGGCCTTTCACGTCAGAGCCTGAAAACTTGTATCATTGCTGCAAAGAATTCTTTCTAAAAATTTTTTTAAATTTCTCACCCACCTCCCACCCTGCTTCTGGTCAGTGTCCCAGCTTTTGTTTTTCAAAATTTATTTATAAATTTATTAAAAATTAAAAAAATAATTCAGATAAGAGCCATTATCTTTTTTTCAGTCCAAAATGCTAATTTTATTGTAGACATAAGACCCGCTCATCGTTAAAAAAAAAAAAAAAAGGACTGGCAACTTTGGAATGTTTAAGGTAAAGGATGAAAGTCCACTTGCCTAGAGCTTCCTGTGCAGGCAACCACTGTTAGACTAGGTTCCTCTCACGTATGTGCTTCTGTAACCATGCACACAAAGACACATTTTAGCATGAACATTTCATTACATAGTTTTCTCCAGCATCATGTCACACAGTTTCTAACCCACTTTTGTCATCAGCCGCCTGTCACAAGTCTGTCGATGTGCCCTTAGCTTCAGGGTCTGCGGCTTCTTTCTCCCCACCTGCTCGGCTCCCTGACACTTTGCACCTTTCTGAACAAGAGGCAGTGCCCCGATCTTAGCGCGTCATGCGCTGCCAGCAGTCGGTGAGTCCACGCTCTTTGCCTGTCAGTTCCGAGAGAGCAACGAGACGCCACTCACCGGCCACAGTGCGTCCTCCCCATGGCCCTGAAACCCCGGGGCTGGCCAGCCAGGGAAGTTCTTAAAAGCTACAATTTAGTGATTTAAGTCAGATGAGACTTTAAAACCTCCTATTAAATGTCTAGGGAGTCGCTTTAAAGGTCAGCTGGAAGCCAACTGCGGCAGAGAGGCAGATGTCACCAGGAAGCTTCCGGTGGGCTGCTCGGCCACACGCAGCTCTAGCAGAGCGCAGCAGGGACCGGCCGAGCCCATGCTAACTGGGCCATGCACTTAGCCACATAGATCATGGCGAGTGTGAAGGCCAGAGCATGGCAACATGCTTTGGGTACCCAGGGGTTAACAGAGCTGGATGTGAAGGAAAATATTGATAAGGACAATTTAGATGAGCAGTAAAAGACACTGAGTAACTCCTGGCATAGGGTAGGGTATGTGTGCTGGTAGGAAGATTTATAGGACTACTTCTGGGCAGAAGTTTAATATCCCAGCTGCTTTTCCTGGTTGTGTTCTGCTTAAGAATGAATAGAACATTTTGCAAAATTCAGAAATATAGGAACATTTCATTTATAGGGTGCTGTATCTTGTATAGAAACTTAATATCCAAAATTACACAGACAATAGAAAAACCGGGAAATCTGACTCCTGGAAGCAGCAAGTAAAGAAAGCTCCCCCTACCTACCACTGACCCACGGCTTCCTTCATCCTCTGGGGGGCCAAACTCCTGGAAAAGGGTTCTGAGACTCTTTCTCAACCAACCTGGAATATTACATGTAGATACCTGTAAACAGGCTTAAGGGGTGTGTGTGTGTGTGTGTGTGTGTGTGTGTGAGAGAGAGAGAGAGAGAGAGAGAGAGAGGGAACATACAATGGAAAGGAGAAAAGGGGGGAGGAAGCAAGAGAGAAAGTGAGGTAGGGGCACTAAGGGAGAGAGAAAGATAGAGAGGCAGAGAGGAGGGAAGTAGGAAGAAGGAAGGAAGGAAAGAAGTAAAAATAAAAAAGCAGAAATACTTCTCCAATAACCGGAAATGTCTGCTGATACTTTCAAGACTCTTGCAATCTTGCTAAGATTGGAACCTTTATTTTATGACCCATAAGAACCCCAAAGCCAATTTGTTTTTTCCTAAAAAATAGGGGACGAGTATGTTCTTGTGGTTTTCGCTGTCTCTGAAGCCCTGTTGCTGCCGGCTCCACATCTTAATCCAGAGGTGAAATCCAAACCCTTTCTCCATTTCAACAAGAGTAACGACAGCAACAAACAGCCCCCACAAAATGCCTGTGAGCACGCATGCATAGCATGTTTTACTGACAGTTCGGAGGGAAGCCAGGGGGAGATGGAGAATGGGTTCATAGCACGAAAAAACAAATGATTTTGAGAACATTACAATTCTGTTTGTAAAATATCCTTCAGCCATGCATCAGCATGGAATTTTCACTGCTTCCTCTCCCTCCTGCTGGGCCCACTGTTGTCTCTTGTATTTTTCTCCCTTCTCACTCTGCTTCCCACGTTTAAAGTTTTGAATTCCTCCCTCACTGCTGTGTACATGGATCCTGTGCTTCCCCATTCCCGACTTCCAGAAGTCACCATGGAGCCTCCAGCCCCTGCCTCCATGGAGGACAGCCGCCCCAGAAAATACTATATGCACCCCAGTGAAGTGAGAGGTCTGACCTGGCTGGCTGGGTCCAGCTCAGCAAAACTCCCGGAAGACCATCGGCGTAGGAAGCTGGCAGGCACGCTGCTCGCTCCATCTCTGGGTTCCTCCATCACTCATGCTTCTCTCTCTACTGGCTCCTCAGCATAAAGTACCAGACTCCACACTAACTCCTATCTATACACCATTATTTCTTTCTACAACCTGATCCCCCTCCCCTCCTGACCCCCGGCCGCCCAATCTAGCCACAGCATCACACATAAAGCACGTTCCAGCTGCAAAAAAGCAACGAGGTCTCCACATGGCGCAGCAGATATCTCCTGCCTCACCCACTGCATCCCTAAAAAAAAAAAAAAAAAAAAAAGCAATGAGGTCNCCCACTGCAACCCAAAAAAAAAAAAAAAAAAAAAAAGCAATGAGGTCTCAGTCCAATCGTGCATTAAAGAACTTTAAAAGTGATCAGATTCACGATCTGTTTTCATGCTTCTCAAAAGAATTTCTCCTTTCTTTTTCCCTCTGTCAGTCTCACCACAAACTGAACTATCTTTGTGTCTGCAACCTCCAGTGCCAGCTCTCTGTTCTAGCACTTTCAAAGCTCCAGGCTCCATAGAGAGCCCTTTTCTCACCTTATCTTCCTGCCTCATCCCAGATGCCTTCTTTCTAGCCATTTCTCCATCTCTGTAACACAAAACCCCAGCAATTCAGCCGGCCACAAGAATGTATCCCCAAAAGCAGGGAAGGGAAGAATTAGGGTGTTTGCACTGACCCCCAGTGGGTTTCTGTTTGTGTCCTTTTCCTCTTTTCATCTCAAAGATTTAGCCTCTTCTCTTGGTCCCACATTAATCTATGCCCTTCACAAAGTTCCATTAAGCTAAAGCTCAAATGATATGCCAAATAAAACTTATCTTTCATTCTCTGAATTAAGAGAACACCGGTCTTTTAGAAATGCAATGCCCCCTCTTGCAGTGCAAGCAGAGGGAGAAAGCCAGCTGCTCATTTAAACTCATCCCACCGCTGATGGTCCACAGGCAAGAGCTGGGGACCTCCCCAAGTACACCGCTTCCTTGGCCAGGACTTCCAGACAAGTCTGAATTGCTCTGGTGGGCGTGTCCTGAGTCAGGAGAGGGGCAGACCTGACATCAGAAGCCTGCTGAAGAATCCCTGTGGTCCCTGGGCTGTCAGGTAAGGACAGAGGCAAACAGAAAGGTGGATCCGACTCCAGACAGGTGAGCAGGGTCTTTACGCTCCTGTGCTGCTCAGCCCCGAGAGAGGAAGGAATCCCAAGGGCTGGGGCGAGCAGCTGCACACCCTGATGCAGGACCACCACATCCCTCTGAGAGCAGAGCTGGGACTTGAACCCAGCAATTCCAGCTGCAGCCTCCCTCACCGCTGTTATGTTCACCTTGAAAGAAAAATGTGGGAAGTAAAAAAAAAGTGGGGTGAGGCAACATGGCAGTTCGCAAACTCGACAGCCAAAAATCTGTTGCATTTTTGTGGACAGAGAACAAAAGAAAAGGACGTTAAGAAGAGAATTCCACTCACAACCACTTCAAGAAGAATCAGATCCCTAGGAATGAATGACGTTTGTGAAGGACTTAGACAATAAAAACGACAAGGAGCTATTAAAGGATTTAGATGATGAATAAAGAGATGGAAAAACCGTGCTCACCGATGGAGAGAATCAACAATGAAAGTGAGTGTTCTGTCAAAAGTGATAAGTCAATTCAACGCCATCCCCATCAAAATACCGTTAGTGTTCATCAAAGAAATTTTAAAATATTAAAACTTATATGGAACCATAAAAGGCCTCAAAAGGAGAGAAATGGAGGTGTCACCTTACCTGGCTTTAACCTCCACCCCAAGGGATGAGGGAGGATCAAGAACTAACAGCCACACACGGTCACACCTACCTGGGCTGCCCTGTCTGGGCCGCTGCCACCAGCACCTGCCTAACCTGTTATTCGGAGCTCGTTTTAAAAAGAAAAGTTGAATTAATTGAATCCCACAAAACTAAAGCACTATGGAGGGAAAAAAGAGCCCTAATTTATTTATGCAGATTATACGTCTCCGCATCTGTTCATGCAGAGCCCGCAGACATGAGCGTTTATTCAAATAGGCCCACATTTTAGAGTTGTTACAATACCTGCAACTTACAAGATGAGCATAATTATCCTATTTTTACAAACTCTAATATGATTTCAATTGATGTCAGTAAGTTTTGATTGAATTTGCTGCTGATTAGAGTTGATCGTCTCTTCGAACAACAAGAAATTATGTCTCATTCAGTTCGTTAGCAAGACTAGTGTTCACTTTATGAGCCATAGCACCGATGGCAATTATCAAGGAGAATAGATTTCTAATGTGGACATATTAATTATGTAGATATAGGAAAATTAAAATATTTTACCCTGCCAATTATTATTATGAAAAATAAACAAGCCATAGACCGTGGACGAGAAAGTTCAGTTTATGCTGCCAGCTCATTTTCCCTCTTCCAGGGAGAATGTAGAGCCCAGTAACATGATGGCACAGACATAAATAGAGAGAGGCCCTCTGAACTAACATGGAGAAGAAAACACCAAGGGAATCAGAAGGTGATCCTCTAAGGGTTCAGGAGGGAGAGGACACACACAGGAAGATTTCTGTCTTCTGTCTCCTCTGGGAACTGAGAAGAATGACATGGTCAGAGGTCACATGAGAAAACTCATCCAATCGTGCATCCCTTCAACAAATATTGAATGAGCATCTACTATGTGTTGGACACTGGGGTTAAAGCACTGACTTCTGGCTGCCTGCATGAGCTCACAGCCGAAGGGAGAAGTTAGGTGTTACCCAGGAAAATACCTGAATGCCTACAGAAATCTAAATGCTATGATAGAGAAGGAATCACTGCTATGAGAAGGACTAAGAGTAGACCTCGTTTAGATCAGAAGTGGGGATCGTGCCAGGCCGGCAGGGAATGACACTTGAACTCAAATGGTGAGTTAGAGAGATGAAGAGGGGAGAGTGGGAAAGAATTGGGTGCATGGAGAAAATAAAAGGTGGTCTGAAATCTAAGAAGGTTTCTATTGTGATGGCAGGAGCTATTAGGGATAAACTACACAGAGCAGGGCCATCCAATCAAAACTTCCAGAATGACAGCAATGTCCTTTGCTGTCCAATACAGATGCTACTCAGCACCTGAAATAAGACCAGTGTGACTGAGGAACTGAGCTTGTCACTTTGATTTTTAATTAATTTAAATAGAGGCATGTGGTTAGAAGCCACTGTAATAGGAAGTGTGGAGCAGAAGTCTTAAAGGCCCTGATAAGGACCGCAAGTTTTGTTCTAAGGCTTCAGGAACCACTGAAGATATTGTCAGCCCAGGGGTGCTACTGTTCCATGGTTTTAAAGATCACTCAGTCCTGACAGCTGTGAGAACAATTCCCAAGGCCACTGAGTCTGACGTGGGACTTGCTAGATGCCTTTATGCGCTAAGGGCATCATGCTGTATTTATGTTTGTTGGCTCACCTTCTGCCACCAATTATTTCCATGTTGAGTGTAAGGCGTGACTATGACTTAGGTCTAACCAGGTAAACCAGGTGCAGAGGTTCCCATGTCTAGCAAACACAAAGCAAGATAGCTTGTGGCTGCTGTTACTGTGACCGTCCAGGCTTGGGGCAGGAAGCCAGAGGGTCTTTCATGTTGTGCATGAATGTGTCATTCTGGAGAGCGAAGAGCTTCTTTCCAGCCTGGGTTACACTGCTGAGCCAGCATCATGACAACGAAGAGCTGAGAAGCGCCCGCCGGGGATGCAGCTTCAGCCCACCTCTAGGCTACACCTTTATGAAGAGAGAAAATGCCCAAGTTCAGGCTTTGGAGGACCCAGAATTGAGTCTTCTGGGTGTTGGGGGAAGCCAGAGGCTGCAAGAACTGTGAGCAACAGTCAAGGACAGAAGGGAGTGTTATGCTGAGATCCTTGCGAGACTTGCAAATAAGTCATGCTAATAAGAGCTGCACACTCTTAGGATTGAGGCATACACTCTTTCAGTCTAGAAGAAGCTAAGAAGGAAACAAAAAAGTTGTTAGATAATAGTAGCGGCGAGTTACATGGAGGTGGGCTTGGCACACAACTATGCGACCTTGTACTTCTGGGCTAGGCTTCTTATAGCAAGCAGCACATGCTTGTTAACTGTTCTCATGCTCAAGAAAAGGCCATGGGGAGGCTGGGAGGATGGCTGTTTGCTTAGGAGAGCAGTAGCCCTCCATCTCCACACTGACATCTTCTCTGCTGGCCTCACCTCTGCGTCAGCGAACACACAGCACAACATCAGCGCTTTCACCTCCGGAGAGTACAGCGACATCTGGTTCCAGTAAGACCAATATCAGTGGGACCCAGGAGCAAACAGTGGAGCCCACGACCGGGGTCCAGCTCCAGGAGCAGCCAGGATCCGCATAGGCGGGACGGCCTAGGCCTACGTGGTGAGGGAAGGGGGAGAGGGAGCGAGAAGACACAGACACTCAAGGCGCAGGTCTCTCCTACCGACCGACTAGACTCGACAGGTCTTCATTGTATACATTACCAGCAAGCGGTGGGATGACATCAGCATGTGTAGAGAGCAGGAAAATCACAATCGGTACAATTTTTCTTGAAAACAATTTGGGGTCTTACGGTCTCCAACTAAGGTCAATGACGTATACTATCACAAAGCGAAACCTTCGTGCAAAATAACATATTCCCGTCAGTGTTTTTGGTTGTAGTGGCTACACAAGTTATTTATTAATGTTAAAGCGGACACAGCAAATTTGCACAATCACAATCTAATGATTTTATTATTTTACTTTGGTGTAAGATAAACTACTAGTCACAAGGCCTAAGATTATAATAGTGTTAGTGTTTAAAACTACAGGTCCCCAATAAAGGGGAAATACTAAAATCAAAACCTAAATTATATCCAAGCCCCATATGAACTTTTAAAAGTAACTACTAAGCTCACTATATCCTGAACCTAAAACTTACAATCACAATTTAAGCATAACAAAGGCAAAAGGGAGGGGAGGAGGGAAGGAAGGGCCATTGTGACTTATTCATCACCTAGGAAACACAGAGCCTTTCATAATGGGCCAAGCTACAGAAGTCATTTCTCTGTCCTGGGGCTAGTTCCCCAAAGTAGATGTTCAAGTTTGGGAAACTACTTAATAACTAACTTTTCAGTTGTTATTATTGAACAACCACATTCCGGTTATAACTTTTACTATTTAGTTTTTGGTCTGGTGGTCTTTATTAGTTTTAGAAAGTTCTGTGTTACATTATTTGCCAATTAGTAATTCATCATCAAAATGCACAGCAGCCAATTATTTTGTTTAACAAAACAGCCAATCTCACAACCACCCCTCGTGGGTAATTTCCCAGCGAGCACTCAGCATGCCTTCTACAAAATGGCAACACTGATATCAGCCAGAACAACGGAGATCCGGCAGGGGCCTGCTTGTGGTGCACCCTGACATCTCAACCCTCACACCCGGACCGCTGTCAGACAGTATGAGTAGCCTAGGCCTCGCCAGGTTCAGCTCTGTGACTGGGAGAAAGTGGCCAGGTCAAGCAGTGACTCGAGCCCTCCTTCTTTGAAGAATCACTCGGCCCAGCCAGACCCCAGCTCAGAGCTAACCAGCTATGGCACGTAGAATGACTTACTGAGCGCCAGTGCTGGCCTAAGCGAGGGGGATGACCACGGGGGACAATGGAGTGACGTGGTGGGAGCAATGGATGTTATCTACATATGTACACACATAGATACATACAGAGACACATGCACATATTTACATGGGAAGTGCCTACATGCATTATGTTTTTTACTCCATTTATTCTACATATATTCCTCACGATACCTACACTGTTATCCTCATTTTCACCCTCAGTTAACGCTGTTATTCCAATAGTAATAACATTGATGGGGCCTCCCTGGTGGCGCAGCGGGTTGAGTGCCACACTGTGAAGCTTCCGCGTCACAGCAGCGTGAGTTTGACCCCTGGCCAGTGGAGGAGGGGGGGGGACCCACAGGGCGCAGCAGACCTCTCCTGTCTCCCCGCTGCTCCCTTTAGCAGTGTATTTCGGTGAATCTGCCTATTCTGCACCCAACTCTGCCTCTGGTGAATCCTCTCACCCCTCACGCCTCTGGCCTGTACCCCAGCTTTTGTATGCATAAATAACTAAATAAATAAATATAAATGCATAAATAAATCTTTAAAAATAATAATAACATTAATGTGTGGCATTGTGAGAGTAAATGAATATTATACAGTGTTTAGTCCTTCCACGTATGTGTCTGTTGTATGCATGCATGTTATTATATTACCTGTGTCTATTACAATATACCATGACTTATTTTCCATCATTTTCAGACAAGAGATTGGACACAAAGAGTTAAATTAACTCGTCCCAGATGGTGCAGCTACAAAGTGGCCCCAGCGTCCTTGCTCACCCGTCCAATACTGATGCCAGAGAGCAGGCCTGGATGCAGGGTTAGGTCAGAGGGAAGACCCCCCCACCCCCCGTGTGAGCTGACCCAGCAGTCAAACCCCAGGCCCCCTGGTCACTCACGAGTCCAGATCCTGTGGAAGCTACATCTGGAGAGTTTTTGTCTCTGGAGACCAGGCTGAGAGGCTCCCGTAGAAAGACCCAAGAGAATAAAGCCCCGAAGCAGAGCGAAGGAACAGCGGGAGGGAGAAGGAGCGAATCTCAGGGGAGCTCGGTCCTTCCTTCCAGTTCCGGGGAGCCGGACTTGTCCTTCTGCCCCAAGGCCTGGACTCAGCTCTTCCCTTGACCCTGGGCTCAGTCCCTGCTAACCCCAACTTCAGGTCCAGAAAGGGGTGACTGGAAGTCAGCCGAGATCCCCCTGCAGCCTCACAGCCCAGGGAGGTGCAGTGTCATGTTAATTAAGTCTAAATGCTTGTCCCCAGGAACTTCAAGTACAGTGATTAAACCTCCTCGGGCTCACTCCACAGCTCCAGAACATCTGACATCATCTGGACTAGTGAATCTGCCCTCGGGGAGCACCAGCAGCCCCGGGAGGCAGCGCAGAGCCCTCCAGGTATTCCTCCCAGGCTGCCCCTGGTCTGACTTCAGTGGCACTTTGTCCTTTGCACTTTGGCCACGAGGTACCTCCTAATGTTCGTCATGGATAATGGCATCTCCACCACAGGAGGCCAGAGGGCTACTGGGGAGGAAATAAAGGCGTGTGGTTTTCTGCCTTTGGTCAGTGTGTGGCCTGTCTCTGAAGGTGGTCTCCCCCTAAGTTATATCTTAATGTCATTATAACTCATTCATTTGACTCCTATGAAACCCAGGCGCTGTGCCCAGCGCTGGGGCACAAGATGAGAGTCAGCCCCTGTGTCCTCGAGGCGACCGGGCCATCTGCGGCGGCCAGGGCTCAGCAGCCAATGGAGAGCTGGCCGTGTTAGAGGCGACCCTGATATAAAATGGGTGTGTCTGGCTGGGTTCTTACAGGCTGCTCTGCTCGAAAGGCACTTAGAATAAGCCCCAACTGCAGGCACACATCACAAAGGTTAATAAAGGGTTTTGTTTACAAAAGAGGGGAAATAAAGTGGCCATAACACAGGAGAAGAGAGGGAGACGAATCCTTAAATATCCTACCAGCTCCTCCAAGCTGGTGCCCAACGGCCCGCTGAGAGCTGGCTCCAAGTGAAGAGAGCCCCCAAGCCCACGTGTCTGGTTTTAGACCCAGCCTGGCTGTTAACTCCACTCTTGGGACCCAGCAATTTACCCTTCAATAATAATTTTATAAAATGTGTCGGTTTTAGATATTGGTAGTCTAGAGTGGGGGTTAGAGTTTATAAACCTATTTGTGTAATTTATTTAGGACGGCCTTTCCCCCGACAACTGGGCCTCTGTGGCCCCTTCCTCCTTACCAGAGCTGCTGTCGTCTGGTCCCTGCCTGCCGTTACCCATGGCCCTGGAGAAGCTGAGCCCCGGCCTGAGGACTGGGGATGAACGGCAGACTGGTGCGGCTCTGTGGCACGAAAGGCCCATGGGTTCTGGGCCCCTCTGGCTTTGACTCGTACCCAGGGACTGGGGCGAACTTGGGAGGAGACTCATGGCGGACACATGTAGAGACTCCTGGAGGAAACATGCGGCCAGCGGCCCGTGGAAGGCTGTGGTTGGTGGCGACAACGGCGGCCAGTGTCTTGATTTGCATTTTTATTTTGCTCCTTCTGCTCCAGACTTGCCTAAATATGTCTAGTTACTCCCCACCAGGAGGTGCCTTAGACTTGCCAGAGGCTTTTGAGTCTGAGGGGCCCTGCTTCAGGCCGACCCTGTTTTGCTGAGTATTTGCTTACAAGGGGTTGGGTGATTTGGGGTATTTTGGGGAGAAACCATTACTGGGAAAATCCTTCTCTTCACACTCTGTGCACACTAATTCTACTAAAGATCTGTGTAGGGTAAGTGGAAAAGTGATCAGGCTTTTCTGCCCTCCCGCCATTGGTGAGATGATGGACACCTGAGGTCCTGCACGCAAGCCTGAGTGGGCTTGTGCCAGTGGGTGCACCTGGGCTTGGATATGAGGCATGTAAAGGCTGAGTCACAAGGACACCAGCAGAAGAGAGGCAAAGAGAAAGGCAGGAGAAGCAGAAGCAGCTCAGAGAGAGAGGATGTGCTGTGGGCTAGGAGCCCTGCCAGCCTCCTGGCCCCCCGAACCACTGCCTGCTGTGTACCTGGTCGCCTCTGAGATAATGATGCAATAAAAGCCGAGGGCTCCAGGACTCCTCCTTGACCCATCTGCTTGGAATCATCGAGAACTTGCTCTGTGCCCTGCCTGGCACCACAATCTATCACACTCAGAGTCCACTTCCTTTGCCTTCATATGCACCGGTGGCCAGATTCCTGTAGAGTGTGCACCCCTTAATAGCTCAGCGTCCCTGAGTGCCCCTCAGCTGCCTCTAACAGGCTCATGGGAATTTGAATACCATGAGAAGGTGTTGGGACTCCCCTGCAACAGTGCAGAGCTTCGAATGACTCAGTCCAACTTGCATTCCAGGCGGGCCCTCTGGTGCCACTGTGAGAAGAGGGACAGGCACGAGGGGAGGACTTTGTTGGAGCTGCTTGGTGGCCCAAACAATGACTCAGTGTCTCTGTGCAATTCCAAAGCAGCGGGGGAATGTGCGGGAATGAATGGACGTGGCTGTGTTCCAAGGAAACCTCAGAGAAATGTGGGCTGACTGACAGGTTCTTAGTCCTTCATCATCTCAAAAAGCACAAATCAAAGAGGATCACTGGCCTGCTCAAAACTGTCCTGTGATCACAAACTTCCCAAGGCCCCGCCTTCAGCAGCCCCTGCCTCCCTCATCAGCTCCAGTCCTGCCACTTCTGCCCTTGCTAGCTTCGCTCCAGCCACGCTGGACTTCTGCTGCTTCTCAGAGGCTCCCAGGTAAACCCCCATCAGCACCTCAGCACCAACTGCTCCCCCTTCGTGGATGCTGCTCGCCCAGAATTTGGCCTGACTCACTCCATGAGATTTTCCATGTCTTTATTCAAATCCCACTCTTCAGAGATACCGGGAGACCCACTGTGTCTAAAATCGCTTCCACTCCTCTCCCAGCAAGCTCCATCCTCTACCCCTGATAAATATTTCCTACGCAGCACTTAGTACTGCCTGACATCATATCCCTTTTTTTGTTTTGTTTTCTGGTGTCTTATCTGTTTTCTCTCACTGGAATAGAGCTCCATTAGAGCAGATAATTCTGTCTTGCTCACCGTAATATCCTAGCACCTAGAATATTGCCTGGCACATCATTGACAAAAAATAAGTGTCTATTAAATGACTGAGTGAACAAATTTCTGCCCCCAGCACCCAAACAACCCACGTGATGTAGGTTTTATCAGGAGAGGCCAAAAGCCTCCGTCTGAAATGGTGATTCTCATTTCTGTCTCGGTTTATATTTGTATTTCTTATTCAGGTTTCTGTTCAGTGATCTCTGCTCTTCTCAGGGGCTTCTGGTATCCGATGACAAGTCCACCTATAGGGTACATGGAAAAGTGATCAGGCTTTTCTGCCCTCCCACCACTGGTGTGATGACGGACACCTGCGGGCCTGCACGCAGTCTAAGTGGGCATGCGCAAGTTGGCGCACCTGGGCTGAGACACGGGCGTAGAGGGGCGGTGTCACAAGGACACCAGCAGAAGAGCGGCAGAGGAGAAGAGGGCAGAAAGGCAGAAGCAGCAGCAGTAGCTGCAGAGAGAAGAGACCGAAGAGACCAGAGAGTGAGGATGCACCTGGGGCTGGGAGCCCTGCCAGCCTCCTGGCCCCCCATTCCCCTGCCTGCCGTGTACCTGGTCGCCTCTGATATAATGGCGCAATAAAACCCTAAGAAAGCCACCGAGGGCTCCAGGACTCCTCCTTGACCGTCTGCTCTGATCACAGAGCACCTGCCCTGTGCCTTCCTGGCACTGTGCCATCCTAAGAAAAATCTGGGGTGCTTTATAAACAGCTGTGTCCTTTGTGACACCCAGCAATGCCAAGCACCCCAAATCACTGAAAGAAACCACTACTGCTCTAACATCAAAGGTATTTCTGGGCTTTGATGGGAAAGAGGAGAGGCATGATGCAGTGTGCAGGGGCAAGAAGGGAGCAGGCTGAAGTGGGCACAGTCACGCTTTGAGGCAGGCGTCCATGGAGGTGGCTTAATGAGGTTTAAAAATTCCAGCAGTATCACCAGAGGGGCGAGATTCGGGAACCTCTGCGGAGACCGTCTAGCCTCTTGTTACTGTAAACGGGCTCACGCTGGTCACCTGGGAGCTTGTTAGCCACCCAGAACCTCAGGCCTCGGGCCCTACACTCCCCCAGGCTGACTGTGCCTGGCAGGCAGCCAAACCCCCCAATGAGGGACCCTCACCTGGCAGCCCGACGCCCCTCCCCCACCCAGGCCTTTGGCTCGGTCTACCAAGCTTCATCGTGCTCAGGGCTACAATAGAATGTTATTTTGCTTCCCACCTTCTAGAAAACAAAGAAAATAAAAGTCAGTGCCTTTTGTTGAAGACCTGGAATCTGGCAGCAGGGACTCAGGGCGCTGTGTTGTATTGGATGTGGGTAGGTGCCGTGAGCCTCAAGAATCTCCGGGACGCTGGACGTCAGCTCAGGCCCAGACCGACCAAGTCACTGTGAAGTGGACAGTGGCGTGTTCTCCCTGGGAGATGCGAGGCCAGGTCACCCCCCCACACACCCTGACCGCGACTGCCCTAGCTCTGCGGACCCCTCTCCAGGATAGACTGTAGACCAAACAGTTTTCACCACTGAGAACCTTTGGGCTAAAAACCCCTCTGGGGTGATGCTACGGAATCTGTCATAAAGAGGTCACAGGCCCGAGGACACAGGCGTTTGCAAGGTAAATGGAAAATGACCAGGTTTTCCCAACCCCCGCCATTAGCGTCAATGACAGACCCGTGGCCCTGCACGCAGGTCTGAGGGCCGCACCTGGAGTAGCGTGCGGGCGTGCGCAGGTGGGCGAACCTGGGCTGAGGCTTGGGCATATGGGGCGGTGCCACAGGACACCGCGAGCAGAAGGAGCAGAGCAGGTGTGGCGGAAGCGGCAGAGCAGAGTGGAGCAGTAGACGTAGCAGCAAAAGCACTAGTGGGAGAAGCAGCAGCCCAGAGAGTGACGATTCGCAGGGCCGTAGGGGGCGTCCCCGCTGGCCATGTGCCTGGTCACCTCTGATGCGAGAGATCAATGAAAGCCTGAAGAAGCCAGGAGGGCCCTAGGACTCCTCCTTGACCCATCTGCCAGGGTCATAGAGAACCTGCCCGTGCCCTCCTGGCCCTAGGAGTTCAAGAGGTGGAACGGCCTCATGGGAAGACGAGCAAGACAAGGCCCCTCCCGCCCTCTAGTTATGCTGCGTTAAAACTGCCGAAATGGAGCCTCGGCTGCCCTCAGCAAGCAGCCTGCAGCTCTGTCCCTGCAGCTGACGCCCTGATGCTTGAGCTTTAGTCAGTTCTTGCTTGGTACCTGCAGGGTCAGTCTCCACTATTTCTTGGAGAACTCAAGACCCCAGAACTGGTAACAATTTAGAGACCCTGATGCAGGTCACAGAGAAGAATGTATGCAGGGGGCCTATTTGGAGGGAGCATAGAACAAAAACAGCTCACACTCAAGTGAAGAAACAAGGCACGGGCATACCCCAACTCTGCCACCAGCCAGCTATGTGGGCACAGGGCATTCCTTGCCCTCTCCGGGCTTCAATTCTGCCAGGATTAAATTGGGTTAATAGCAGCATGCACCTCCTTTTCAGAATTAACTCAAATAATGCGTGTAAAATGCTTAGCCCACTGCTAGCCCATCAAGTGGGCATTTAACAAATGAGAGCGACTATTATACATCAGCCCAGGAAGAAAATTGTCCAACTACAGTACCTGGAGAGGCCTTAGAGGATGATAAACTAAAAATGTAGATTCAGAGAAGACATAGA
Organism: Galemys pyrenaicus; assembly: GCA_019455555.1. Lineage (NCBI taxonomy): Eukaryota > Metazoa > Chordata > Mammalia > Eulipotyphla > Talpidae > Galemys > Galemys pyrenaicus. The sequence goes on from JAGFMF010011878.1 coordinate 6,652,621, forward strand.
GAGAGAGAATCTTATTCCTCTAATCTAGCATAAAAGAGACTCCAGGGCAAGCAAAATTGTGATGTACAAACAGCTTTGAGATTACAATATAAATTAATCAAGGGAATTATTCTTCCTTTCAGAGGATCTAGACTAAGGAGCAATGGCCTGAAGCTACAGTAGGGGAAATTTGGGTTAGATACAGCAAGACAAGGCTGTTCTCAGCAGGGAAAGTAATTAGGAAATGAAATAGACTCCCAGGGGCTGAGATGCAGGAAACTTCCCTGCAGTAATCAAGGAGAAATGAGAGGAAGAGGACAAAGCAGGCTAGAGTGGGAAATTCCCATCCTCTGGGGCAGGAGGAGGTGTGTCTACACCTTCTAAGGGATCCATCATGCAGTCATCAGCAGTCGCCTATGTTCTTGGTGTCCCGGATGGAATAAAAGGCAGGAAGGATGCTAACTTGATGAAATGTTTGATCTAGTAGAGGGAGGCGAGGGAGGGATGAGTCCATCTAACAGGATGGCCTCCTTCCCACCTGAGATAGCACTCAACTGATTTTTCTTTGTTTATTGTTTCTTTTCTGACAAAATCACTTTATACCTTTACAATATCACGTGTCAAGATAGAGGTTTAACCATTGATAGGATTGACTTCATGTAGACCATTAAAAAATCCTTTCTTCTGTAATTCCTTTCCAATGTAATGATGTCCTACTATGCACTGGGGCACTCTTTTGGTGAAATAGGAGAAAAATAGGAAAAAGTCATGAGAAAAGGTTAAGACTGAAACCTAACTCTATGGTAAGGAAATTCAGCAGACAAACCAAAGTGCCTGAGGATAGATGAGCGGGTTACAAAGAAGGGGAGTATACAGATCACAGGCTACTATACTACTCTGCTACCAAGATAGAGATGAAATCTTGTCAGTGTCAAGAACATGAAGGGGGCCTCCACCACCCCTGGTGGCACCGCACTGTGAAGCAGCCATGCACTGCAGCGCGAGTTCGATCCCCGGCCAAGGAGGGGACCCACATGGCGCAGCAGACCTCTGCTGCCTCGCCCGCTGCTCTCCTCAGCAGTGTGCTTCAGTCAATTTGCCTGTTTTGCTCCCCACTCTGCCTCTGGTGGATCCTCTCACCTCCTGTGATTCTGGCCTGTACCCCAGCTCTTGTGTGCAAAAATAAATCTTAAAAAAAAAAACAACAACATGGATGGGCCTGAGGGGCTAGCTTTTGAGTTTGGCTTTTTGGGGGATGATGTTAGCCAAACTAAATCAGAAGAAAGTCAAATACCAGATGATTTCATTCATGTGTGGAATATAAAGAAACGAAACAAAGGCATAACCAAAACCAAAACAACTCTAGAAATTTACAGAAATGAGAAAACTACAGAATGAGGCGACTAGCAGGAAAGGTGGGAGTGGGGAGTCTAGTGAAGAGGGACCCCAATAGAGATGGTGTAGCGTCAGAGAAATCAGGTGTTTCCACCCTCCCACCACTGGTATGATGATGGACACCTGCAGTGCTGTGCGCATGCCTGAGCGGGCATGTGCAGGTGGGCGCTCCTGAGTTTGGACACGGCTTATATGGGCAGTGTCATGAGGGCGCCAGTACCAACCAGAAGCAGTGAGAACAGCAGAACAAGACCAGAAAGAGCAGCAGCAGCAGCGGGAGAACAGGAGAAGACCAGCAAAGCAGCCGAGAGGGTGAGATGCGCCAGGGGTTGGGAGACCTGCCAGCCTCCTGGCCCCCCGGCACCCATGCCTGCCATGTACCTGATGCTACCTCTGTAATAAAAACACAAAAGCCACCAAGGGCTCCAAGACTCCTTCCTTTACCCCTCATCTGCTAGAACCATCCAGAACTTGCTCTGTGCCTCCTCCCTGGCACCACAGATGGTAAAGGATGATGGGTGTTTTGGGGGAGGGTGTGGTGTAGTAACTTAAATCTGAATTGGCAGGAACCTGTACCCCTAAATCACACAAGGTTTGTAGTCCAATGTTACCTCTCTAAAAAATAATACAATCCAAGGGACCTCCCTGGGGGCACAGTGGGTTGAGCACCACACTGTGAAGCATCCGCTGCACAGCAGTGCGAGTTCGATCCCTGGCCAGAGAGGGGACCCACAGGGTGCAGCAGACCTCTCCTGCCTCCTGCTCCCCTCACAGTGTGTTTCAGTCCATCTGCCTGTTCTGTTCCCCACTCTGTCTCTGGTGAATCCTCTCACCTCCCACACCTCTAGTCTGCACCCCTGCTCTTGTATGCATAAATAAAAAAAACTTTAAAAATAATAATACAATAAAAAAAGGCACTGGAGGAAGAATCTCTATTTGCACAGGGTTGACTAACCTTTGTGAAGACGACAGTAGTATTGATACTGCCACCCATCTGCTTACAATGCACGAGACGGAGTTAGAAGCACCCACACATTCTGCCTAACTCAATTCTCCTTTTAACTGTGTGCAGAGAGTACAATTATTTCCATTTGACCAAAGAAGACATTTGTAGCATGGAATTCTCCTTTCCACACCTTTCCTTCAACTTGTCCCCATGAGATGATCCAAACTAAATGATGAGGTCCCGGTGAGATGGCTGATCTGCGGTAACTATGGTGGGACGGTAGAGGGGATGGGAGCATATCCCAGAAGGAATAGGAGAAACCAGAGTCAGGTAAAAGCCAGACTCAAAAGCTAGTCCTTGAGGGCTGACCACAGCACTGAGGCATGTGGGTGAGGGGGGCTCTAATGTGGGGGGAGGGGAGCTTAAGATGGTGAGTGAGCACAATAGACGCTGATGCTTGGGTGGTGGGAACACCGTGGTAACAGGAGCTGCTCTATTTCCAAGATGCAAAGACGGTTGTAAGCCAACATTATCTCATAAAAAAATTAATAAAACTAAATTTCAAAAAAAAAGGGAAGCTGAATCTGCAAGAGCCATAAAGCCTTTTAGAATTACTTTTCTTTCCTTTAACAGTTAAAAGGAATGCTGATTGTAATAAAAGCACAAACCATTTGAAAAGAAAGAAATTGAGCGGAAAACCACCCAGCTTGGGTAGGTGGGGTCTCCTTGGGATGAGCGAGGTTCGCGTCCACCTCCGCCTGGCCGGGGATGTACCGCGCCTGGCCATGCTGCACGCACCTGCACGCACAGTCGCCACCTGCTGCCCAGAGGCGAGCACAGACCGACCCCAACAGAAATCCACCCTGAACTCCGTGGCTCAAAACGGTCCCCACGCATTGCTTCCCTGTGCTGCGGGGCAGCCGCACCTGCTGACCTGCTCGGACTCACCGGCCCCTCCTGGCTGTGGTGGGCTCGGACCTCAGCAACCTTGGGTCCTTGGGCTGCGAGCGCAGAGCAGCCAGGCCTGAGTTCAGAACCTGCTCAACTCGGGACCTGCTCGGACCAAAATGTCCCCAGTTGGGCAGGGAGATTGCCATGAAGTTCACTTTAGGAGGTCTCCTTTGTCTGGAGGGATCCAGCGCGTGAGGACAGTTTCAGTTGCGCTGAAGAAGAGCTGAACTGGAAGAGGGAAGGGGCAGAGAGGGGGGAAAGTGCAAACCTTTTGTGCTCCAGGGGCAAGAAACAGAGGCAGCTATAGAATGTGCAAGGAGATCTGTGGCACCTTTGGAGAAAGCAAGTCTCCAAAGGTTTTTCTGGGAACGAGGGGTGACCTTCTGGGATTTCTGGACATAGCTCTTGCTTGGCGACTGGCTTTGCTGGCGCTTCTGCAGCTGCAGATAGGAGGGTGGACATTGCAGCAGGCTTCCGCCACAGACAGCCTAATAAACATGTCACAAACACCTCAGTTCAGGACCTACTCAGTGACACTGAACCACAGGGATAAATCATCCCTAACTCTAAATGAAGGCTGGCAATGAAATGGCCTTTTCTAGAAGGAGATGACCGGTTCACCCCACCGCACATAAATTTTGCCTTCATTTGAAATTGGAAGAAATCTTGCAGATGCTTCTTCCTGATTAAGCATGTTGTAAATCCCGGGGAACAGAGGGACAAGGACTCTCTCTGGCCTCCCAAGTCTAATGCATCCCAGAGCAGCCCCTCCGCCACTTGCAGAAGTCACCCCACGCTTGCTTTGGAGACCCCAGAAACTCACTGCAGAAAGTCACCACTTGCTCGCTCAGAGATGTCTCCCAGTTATTTCTGAAGCCACATGGTTATCTTGAGCCGATTCCTTCATTAGCAGGGATTTAGCGACTCAGGCACTACCCACTTGTTTCCTAGTGCCACGAGGGAAATGCCACAGAGGAGTCTCTGGCCATTCATGATTTAGCAGTTGTTGTAAACTTAATGCTAACCTCTCCACGCCTGGCGGGAAAGGGCTGGACCGGGATGCAGGGTGGCATCAAAGAACGCCCTCTTTGCACAGCAGCCAGTATCAGACAGCAAGCCCTGTTACATGTAACGGTCAGAGTTGGGGGCCAGGAAGCTGGTGTGGTGCCAGCAGGTCACAGAGCAGGTTCTCCATGATTCCAGCAGACGGGTCAGGGAGGAGTCCTGGAGCCTCGGTGGCTTTTCCAGGCTTTTATTGCTCTTTATATCAGAGGCAACCAGGTACATGGCAGGCGGGGGGGCAGGGGGGCCAGGAAGCTGGCAGGCTCCTCACCCCCAGCACATGTCACTCTCCCTGGGCTGTCTGGTCTTGGCTTTCTCTGCTACTGCTGCTGCTCCTTCTGCCTTTCTCTATTTCACTGGCATCCTCATGATGCCACCTTATATGCCCGGTCTCAGCCCAGGTGCACGCACCTGCACATGCCCACACCCTACTTGAAGTGCCGCCATCAGACCTGCGTGCAGAACCGCAGGTGTCCATCATCACACCAGTGACGGGAGGGCGGAAAAGCCTGATCACGTTTCCATTTCCCCTACAGTGGGCTGGTTCCTAAGTCTCAAAGCTTACACGTCAGAGCACATTAAGCTTCTGCTTAAATCCTTTAGTGGTTGCCTGTGTCCTTAGAGAAAGCATCTACTCCTCTGGGCGAAAAGGCTGCCCAAACCAAGTCCACACTTACCTCCCAACATCACCTCCATCAGCCACCCTCCCACTTGCAGACTCTTAGCAGTGCCACTTAAGTCCAGAGAATAAAAACAGTCCGACACCCACACCTCCTACAAAGCCTGCCCAGCTATGCATCTCCACACACAGTAGGTCTGGCAGGCCCTCAAGCTGCTCCGGGCAGCAAAGGGAACACCCTCCTTTCAGAAGTCTCCCCCCAAGAAGACTTCCTCCTGCAGAGCTTCTGGCCAGCCATGTGTGACCTCTGCTCCCACTCCCTGAAGCCCGTGTGCTCTCTGTCCATGCCCCGGCTTTTAACCATGAAGGTATTTCCCTCACGCCCACAAGGGAGCACTGATACAATCATCGACGGTGTCTTCCCTGGTTAAAGGGTTTATGAGGTCGGTTGTCCAGCAACCGCTGGTCAACGTGACACCTCCACAGGGAGTCTGCGGCTCCTGAGAGGGGGGGCCAGGTTCACCCACCTGTCGGCTCATCCTGGTCGAGTGCCACATATCTGTCGCCTTGTCAGTTATCTGTTGACATGTGTGTTCCCAGGAAAGCACAGGCAGGTTATCTATGATCCAAGAAGATGGGTAGAGGAGGAGTCCTGGAGCCCTTGGTGGCTTTTATGCTTTTATTTATAGAGGCAACCAGGTACACAGCAGGCAGGGTGCCGGGGGGCCAGGAGGCTGGCAGGCTCCCAGCCCCTGCACATCTTCACTCTCTGGGCTCTCCAGCCTCTCTCTCCCTCTGTCTCTCTTCTTTATCTTTCTTTTCTCTCCGCTTGTCTTCTGCTCTGCTGCTCTCCTGGCGTCCTCCTGACGCTGCCCTTCTACGCCCGTGTCTCGGCCTAGGTGCGCCCACTTGCGCGTGCTCACTCAGGCGTGCTGCAGGACTGCGGGCGTCCGTGGTCGGCACCGACGGCGGGAGGGTAGAAAAGTCTGATTACTGTTCTCAGACCCTACGACATGTAACAAATCACTTCACCACTTAATGAGTTAAAATGAAAACTTAGACGTTTTGAACGCCCACGACCACTGTCTGGATCGCCATTCTGCAGTGCAGGCCAGGCTCAGGGGGACACCTCGTGTCCGCTCCACTGTGGTGGCCCAGCCAGGACAGTGTGCCTGGCCAGGTGAGTCCTTGCCACCCATCTTCGGTGCCTCTGCTCAGAGGGCCAGAGGGCTGTGGTCTGGCTGGCCTCGTCTCTCACCTTGAGCTCTCTCCTCTGCCAAGCCCTGCCTGTCCATGTGGTCTCACTCACCGGAAAGCCTGGACGTGAACTCTCAGTAGGAGGCAGGCAGAAGTGACTAGCACCTTAGGCCTAAGTTCTGAAACACCTGCTGGTCACTCCCACCTTCTGTTGACCCTCACAAGTCACACGGTCAGCCCGTATTCAAGGACTGAAGAGACAGATGCCATCTTGTTATAGGTAAGACACCATCTTGTAAAGGTGGGGTGATGCAGGGCGATGTTTCACTAGGAGCCGTTATATAAAGATCTAAGACATTCAGTGTCCTGGGCTCTGCAGTGGCATTGGTAAAGGTGACACAGTTCCTGTCTTCGAGGAATTCTAGTCAGGGAGACATCCAATGGAAGGGCTGAGAGGGGTGCAGCAGGCAGCCACAGTTGGTCCCCTTTTCTCCCTCATCTGTCAAGGGTTATGAAGTACATGCTGGTAAAAGAAGACAGTGATTTTCCCTGCTAATGAAGGGGTGGTGGTGCTGGGGGTGGGGAGGGCTACTCATTTTCTCTTCCCAGAATATTTACAGATGCCTCAGAATATTTAAGACACACTTTTTCCATGAAGATGTTCTCTTTGGAGTGTTGCTCTCTTCTCACTCCTAGAAGGTTGGCAGGCACCTGTTCATTTTCAGGGAACAGGTAAATATGCCCTAGGAGAAGCCTTGCTTCTTCTTGTGTTCAGGGGCTGTCACCTCTGGCTGTACTTTTTTTTTTTTTTAAGTTTTTTTTTTTTTTTATGCATACAAGCACTGGGGTACAGGCCAGAGGTGTGGGGGAGGGGGGTGAGAGGATTCACCACAGAGAGCAGGGAGCAGAACAGGCAGATCAACTGAAGTACACTGCTGAGGCAAGCAGCGGGCGAGGCAGGAGAGGTCTGCCGCACCATGTGGGTCCCCTCCCCGGCCGGCAGCAGGGATCAAACTCGTGCTGCAGTGGCTGCGGTTTGCTTCATAGTGCATTGCTTAACCCACTGCGCCACCAGGGAGGCCCTCTGGCTGTACTTTAACCAACTTCTGGAATTCATATTTTTGCCTGTACATTGTCAGGGTATGAAGGAAATCATCCTGGTGCTGTGGGTCCCTCTAGGCTGGCAAATAATCAAACAAGCATCAGATAGAATGAAAACAAAAAGCCAAAAGGGTTAATGATAGTATCTCTACCTCCTGTACGCATGGGAGAGGCCCAGGACTGAGTAGCTCAACCATGCGGCCTTAGACACCTTCTTAAATGCTCCGCTAGAACAGAGGACTTTGGGGAGGCAGGGAGAAGAGAAAAGCAACCAGGGAGTCTGGGGGAGGTGCAGTAGACAAAGATACTCAGACTTAAGCTTCTTCACCTTCCCCAATGAAAAGAGATGATTAGGTCTTCCTGGGTGAGGCCCAGACAGAGAGAAGTTTATGGAAAAATATCAAAAGCAACCTCCACCCAGCTGGCAGAGCCCCTCCAATGAAATCAACCTTTTGCCAAAAAGACATATTTTTGGGTGACAGAGTTTTGCTCCCTTACAACATCCCATCACCATCCACTCCACTCAGCTAGGGTTTGTATGTTCAACACTTTTCCACAAGGGCCTTTGCAAAAGAACATTCCCACGAACTCACAACTCTTCAGTTTGTGAGGATCTGGTCACAGCTGTGCATCTCTCTAGATAATTGCATTTAAGCAAACACAGGCATGTTGCTTCCACAATCAGGGAGCCACAGACCTCTGCCTCCCATCATCCTAACGTCTACTCATCACTTTTTGTTTTATTTTTTCATTGAGGTGGCATGCATCATGACATGATGTAAGTACTAGGTGCTCCATTGAAAATCGACATGTTTATGTAACACACTGAATTCACCACCAAAAGTACGTGTTTCACGCGCTAACCCCTCTCTCCCGTTGCTTTGCATGAAGTCTGAGAAATGAATGAATGAATTGATTAACCAACCCATCAATATTTTAGAACAACTAGTATCTCTTTCAGTATGTCAGTATTTCAGTATAGTCAGAGAGCAGAGCCAGAGCCACTTTTCCCTGAAATACACATTGTCGTCCCAATAGTTAATCAAGAACAAGAAGAGAGGATTCCAGAAGTACTCGCAGTCAAATCCGTCAATCCTGCCCTGAGCGCCAGGGAGTCTGAGCATTTAAAAGAGGCTTTCTCTGACAGTGACTCGCCAATCCTCTTCTCAGGCCGGATCACCACCTAAGCCCATGTCAAGGATGGCGCTTAGCCGGGGCCACGTGACTGCACCTCCACTGTGTACCTGCTCCCATCCCTCAGATGTCTCTGTTGGGTTTAGTGAAGGGAGAGAATATTAGAGCCTCCAAAAAAAAAAAAAAAAAGCAAACAGTCTATCACTTTTACAATTTTTCCTGCTACCAGAGGGAAGCAGTGGCGGGGTGGGGGGAGGGGTGTGCTCAGGACCCTCTTGTAAATAAGTGAAACCGCAGCTCAAACGAGACAGGCATGATTCGAGACAGATGTCCCCCTGTAGGCAAGCCCCATCATTTAACAATATCCTTTCTAATCTTCCTGGGCCCCAAGGAACGCAGAAAGGTTGATTTCATTAGTCTTCAGAAAATCCTGGGGCGTGGACTGGGGGCATCTGAATCCCCTGCGCCTGCAGGGTCTGTGCCCAAGAGGAGAGCCGTGGCAGTCCAATTCCAGAGCCAGGCTCTAACTCTTCAGACTGCCTGTTTGCTTAGCGGGTTCTGCAGAGGGACCTGGAGACAGAGGAGGTGTCAAGCGGTACGTTCATGGCGGGGACCGTTCATCCACCCATATTCCAAGCAGTTACCCAAGATCCGAGGATCTGCCCAGAAACCGCAGTCTAATAAAATCCTGTAGCCAACCTGTATCAATATCAATAAAGCCTCTGTAGCAACAGAACATGTATCTGATACAAATCACCATCATCATAATCGATAACCTGTTATATCTGCCTTACTTGAAACGTGATATAATCATCTGTAGTAATAAATCAGAGTGAATAAAAGTCTAAATAACCTCTAGCTAATAAAATGTTGCTACTTAATAGTAGTTTAAAACCAGGTTCCTGGCCCCCCTTAACAAGCAGATTAACTGCCCCCACTGCCAAGGGAGAGGACAGGATGAAGCATCTCAGAGGACCCCAGCTCAGGGCTCTTTAGTCTGAGGCAGCTCTGCACTCCACTGCAAGAAAGGGCTCAAGTTTGCAAACCAAAGATAGAAAACCATTGCTCTTAACCGCCAAAAGAAAGCAACCCAAGGTTGTCTAGACTCGTCCAAACCTTAAATCATAGGGCTGCCAAAGGGTGAACCATGAAGGATTCAGAAGCTGGTTGGCAGGAGAGTTCGGGTGACCTTTGCTTAATGAAAGTCCACCCTTTGGACGTGGCTATTCTTTTTAAAGTTTGCTCCTTTGCGAAGTGTAAAATCTCCTTGCTTACATTAAGTATTATGTGTTTTTCTCTCAAATTTACTCTCACAGCAGAACTGGCCCTGGAGAGCTTGATGTCCCTGAGTCTCAGGTCCCACGTTTGCAAATGGAGCTAAGGAGAGACTACGGAAGGCTGGCAGGAAGCCCTCGGCACCGCTCTGGGGACAGGAGCCTCACACCTGCCTACGTCCTGTCAGGGGAGGGAAGTGGTTTTCTGCGTCTCCTTCTCTGACTTTACACAGAGCTGTGGTCTCCATGAGTCCTGCTGTGACCAGGAAGAGGGACCTAAGATTACAGCTAAATGATTTGTTTTTTCTTCTTAAGATTTTATATTTATTTATGCACACAAGAGCTGGGGTACAGGCCAGAGGCGCAGGGGTGGGGGGTGAGAGGAGTCACCAGAGACAGAATGGGGAGCAGAACAGGCAGATGGACTGAAACACACTGCTGAGGGGAACAGCATGGAGGCAGGAGAGGCCTGCTGAGTCAGGTGGGTCCCCTCCCTGGCCGGGGATCGAACTCGCACTGCTGTGCAGCGGATGCCTCACAGTGCGGTGCTCAACCCACTGCGCCACCAGGGAGGCCCCCTACACATATTTCAATGCAGCATGAGGTTCTGCAGAAACAGCCTTCACTGGCTGTGAAGCCCCCACCATTGGGCTCCAGTTCCAAGCTCAGTAGGCAAAATGTCACGGGAGTGACAGAAGGTGCCAATTAAGAAAAGTAATTTGTCATGGAAACATGGTGAAGGATCCTAGAACTGTGTGCAAAGGGACCATTCTATTATTTTGATCTACATTTTTTCTGGTGAATTTATGTCAATAAAATGGCATAAATTCTTTCTCATTAGGTATAATGAGTTCATCCAACTCAACTAATAATGTGGAACATCTGTCAGTGTGACCTTCCAGCACGCTCTTCTCAGTGATGTCACAGAGCTGGGTGATTTGTGCTTCCTCAAGGGCACCAGGGGTCAAGGTCAGGCACAAGGTCAGGACACATGGCTGTGACGCCCACCTCCCACTTGCTGGTGTGTGTCTAGCCTTCTCTGGCAAACCATGTTACCCAGAGTGTACAGTTAACAAATGTAGGCCTTTGTGATGTTTGGAGAAGGGAAGGGAGGGAAGGAGAGAGGGGTAGAAGAAGGGGGAGGGGAGGAAGAGAGTAAGGGGAGAAAGAGGAGGAGAGGGGAGGGGAGAAGGAAAGGGAGGAGGAAAGGGAAGAGGAAGAGGAGAGGGAAGGGGAGGAGGAGAGAGAAGGAGAGGAGGAGAGGGAAGGGGAGGAGGAGAACATAGGGAGGGGAAAGGGGACAGGGAGGGCAAAGTAGGAATGGAACACAAAGAACTATGGTGAAGGATTACAGTTGTTCTGGTGGAGGGGTAACAGCCATACTTCTAAAATACCAAAAAAAAAAAAATTATCTTAAATTAAATAAAAAACGTTATCTTGAATTATGTGTTAATAGTTTTCTCACTTTTCATTACAAATTTCCCATGGTAAACCTCAAACAATAGAATATTTAGATTTGCCTGCTTTGGAACTTTGGATAAAAGAAGTATATATATATATATATATACATATTCCTTTGGAAATAGTTATTTTCCACAACTTTGAGAACTGATGATAAATATAAACTGACTTCTTGAATTTCATTGATAGATGGTATTTCATTGTTTGCATGCATCATACCTTGATTTTTAACTCTATTGTAATGGGCATTTGATTATTTCTAGTATTTTGCTATCATAAATAACAAATATTCTTATATATGAGCCTTAGAGCAAATGCTGCAGAAATTTCCTCAGGGCAATTCTCCTCAAATTTGTTTGCATAAGTATATACTAGAACTTTGGAAAAGCTACATATTTTTCCAAGATGCTTCATAACTGCAAGAACTGTATGTGTCATGTTATAACTATGGTAAAACCTTGTGATAAAGCAAGTTTGTAAAGCCATTGGTGGTTGGCAGCCTCTTCCACCGATTCTGACTCTCAAAAATGAGTTTTACCTGCAGAAGTAAAAGGGACAGAGATGGGGTATAAAGGAGAGAGAGAAGGTGAGTTTCCTGTTTCCTGGTCTGGCAGACGAAAGATGGGTCCCTATGGCTCCAGGAATTTCCCAGCCCAGCTTCTCTGGATCAGAATGAAAAATGGACTTCACCTAACAGAGGTTCCTGGAGTTTCCACCATCTTTCTGTATCTTCCAGAAATTTCTAAAACATAGAAATTGATATCCCCAGCTGGAAAGGGAAGAAATAGTATTAGAGAAAAACTACTTAAGTCTTTGAATTTTAAGTTCTATGGAGCAAGTCACTTAGAAACCCAGCATCCATCAGCTGAAACTTGATCTGATCCTTTGTTGATTTGGTTGAAAAATTGGAAGCTACCTCACTTGTAAAAACCTTTTCAGTTATTTGAAGAAGTATTCATTTCTTTTCAGTTTGTAGGAAATATAAGTCTTCATCATATTATCTGTTATTGAAAAATTTATCAAACCACTGCTTGTTATACTTGTAATTTTTCAGCTAGAGTCACCTTGTTTAAGTTGATACTTGGAGAGGGTTAGGAAAAGGAACTATTTATTTCCGTCAAATTTTGCTGATACATTCTTGATAAAATGCTTTCTATCGATCATAGGCTTTTAAAATATTTTCATCTAGTCCTCGGGAATGAGGCTAAAACTCATTCAGTGTGTGGGTAACATCCAGTACATAACAAACTAGTGTAGTTTTAGTCAATCAGCCAAGCCAGACTTACTTTGTCAGAAAAATTCCGGCATCATATCACAAATTAAATAAATGTGTTACTGTGAAGTCTTGACAAGCATTTTTCTTGTACTTTGTAATTCTAAGGTAGATTATAGACAGGTGAATGACTGGATGGATGGAGGGATGGATGGATGGATGGATGGATGGATGGATGGATGGATGGATGGATGGACGGATGGATGGACAGAAAGGTGGATGAACAGATAGATGGGTAGGTAATGGAGATACATCCTTGCTTTAAATTTACTACCTAGGTGAAATAAAACACTACCATCTTTGTTAGTCACAGAAATGGTGCATTTTGGGAAGCAGAGATTTTAAGAGGCAGTATCACTAAATAAAAATTGTCACCACTCCCCTGTACTCAGGACATCCCAATATGAATCAATATGTCCCATTGCTAGTACAATAATTTGCACTTAACAGTAAAATTTACAGGACTGAGATAACATAAGGCCCTAACAGTTTTATGGTAGCTTGATTGAAGGATTCAGAAGAATATCTTGCATCGCCTCTTTGGTGCCCCCAAGGATTTTATATCCTTGCACAAGAGTAAAAAGTTCATTAAGGAAGTCAGAATGAATTGTGGACTGGAACTAATAATAATGTATCAATGTCGGGTAATTGTAACAAATATGCTATACTAATTAAGAGGCTAATAATAGGAGAAACTGGGCATGTGGGGCATAGGAACTCTCTTGTGCTCTCTTTACAACTTGTCTGTAAATCTAAAACTGTGACATTATGGAGTTTTCCTTAACAGCTAGTTTTCTATCTTTCCATCAATGGATATCTTTATTAAGAACTTTTTTCCCATATGTGATTTGCCCCAGGATTGGTATATTACTCAGGGTTCTCCAGCAAAACAGAATCAATAGGATATAGAAGTAGAGATAGAGCTACAGTCTTGAGATAGAACTAGAGCGACAGCTAGGTAGGTGCAGATGGAGCTGTCACTGTAGACACTTGTTAAAGGAATCGGCTCACACACTTCAGAAGCTGAAGAGTCCTGCAATTTGCCACTGCAGCTTCCAGGGAGCTGATGGCATAGTTCTAGTTCAAGGACAGCAGTTTCAAGATCCAAGAAGAGCCCAAGCCATCACTCAAAGCAATCAAGTGAGTAGTGTTTCCTTTCACTCGGCCCTTTAACTCTACCTAGGTCTTCCACTGATTGGCCCCAGGACCCCCCTCATTAGGGAGGTAATCCATTTTACCCAGTGTACTGACTCAAATGCTAATCTCATCCAGAAATACCTTCATAGACACTCCCAGGTGAATGTTTGATCAAATGCCTGGACTCCCCAGGTCCCAGTCAAGTAAACATGAAGTTTACTGTGCTGGCCAGTGTCTACGTGATCTAGAGAGTCGCTGGTCACACCTAGCCGTGAGATCTCATCTTCTGTTGCACGTGTACACAGGGGGCTCACCCTCAGGGTCTGCTCTGCGCCCACCGTGCCCTTCCCTACAGAGAGGGATGCCACCATGGTACAGAGCTGATCCCCTGCAGTGAGGAAGGGGCAGAGCATGCACTGCCCGAGCATTTCGTGTCAGTTCTACAGAGCAAGGGCAAGTCATGACCCTGCTTACTTTCCTGCGATCAGCAGCCTTCGTGTTATCTCTGTTTTCTAGGCAGAAATAAAAAGATAACAAATCTAAAAAGCTAAGCTCCTATGAATTCATAGAGGATCACTGATACTGTCTGCTTCAAAGAGAAGAGCAGCTCAAATTTCTGTGTTGCTTCTACAAACAGACACTGCCTAATGCATCATCTCATGGAAGCCTTATCAGAATCCTGTACAATTGAGTTTGTTATTATTCTCCTTTTTATAGACATGCAGTAAGGCTGAGAGAGGTTAAGTGACTGCTCCAAGATAACACTGCTAGAAGAGCTTGCTGCGGTTGGCTGGGGCCCAGGTGAGCTCAGCACAGATTGTGGAAGAACCTAAAGAGACTGAGAGGCTAGAAATCAAGCAAAGCTTATTGCAAGTCCTCTCCAAGGGAGGAAAGGACAGAAGTCAGGTAACCCTCTGCAGAAGTTCTAACAGTCTGCAAAAGTCAGGAACAGGAATCTAGCTTTTATATCTACATTTCCGTTGCCTTGTCGTTTCTTTTTGCTCACTTAGCAAGCACTGAGTTAGCAAGTGCTGAGTACATCCTGTTTTCTGCAGGTGGTTGGGGTGCTGATGAGGGCAGCTGTAGCACATAAATATTATCGGCGGTTGGGGTGCTCATGGTGGGGCTAGTCCAGGACCTAGTTTAATTTAATTTAATTTACCTCATCATAACTGAATTATGCTTTAACACCTGTCTTGAAATTCTAAATCCACATTCTTTTCCCTGTATCACTGGCCCTTTCCTATTAGGACATGGTGAACTCAATCCCTGGCAGCCTATGTACCTATAAATAAACACAAGAAAACTGCTGAGAGGTGAACTGCAGATCTTTGGTTCTTCCATATTTAAAAGAGCACATGCAAATGAGGGATAACATTATTGGAAGAATCTAGTTTTACCTTAGTCATTCATTGATGCTTTCTGCATCCATCCATGCATCTAACTGATGAATGGAGAAGGCCAGCTGTGTGCTGGCCACAAGTGCACTCAACACAGACTAGAGGACCCTCAACCTCAGTCACCATCATCAACCACATTTCATCCCCATTGTTTTGATGGCGTGCAAGCCGTGGGTGACTAGGTGGAGTGGCATGAAGTCTCAGATTACAGAATGTGATGCCCATGGGTGGGGGGTGGGGGGGAGAGGGGGCTTGGTCTACCGGCACATATTCACCAAGGCAGACATTGGAAGCCATAGTAAAGGAGATAACCAGCTGAACAAGTGGGGAAACATACAACGAGTCTGACGGATGGACACAGGGCAAATGCTCTTTGTGACAGTGTGTGGGGAGGAAACAATTGTGATGCCTGAATTAATAGACTTGTGAGGAACACTTCTTCCTGAGTAGGTAGCTTGGTGAAAGTTCTTCAGTTTATGAAACTGGGACAAGTCTTTTGTTTCTTGTGAGTTCCAGGAAATTCAGCAATTGATACCCAGAGAGTTGGGCTGACTTGCAATGTTGGCCCAGAGTAAGTCTTGAATAAATGTTGATTTACTTTGCATCTCTTGATTTCTAGAAGACATTTGTGGACCATTTTCAGAGGGCCTAGTTTTACTTTGGAAAGCAATACCAATTCCTTGGAAGATAGAAACCATGAGGATATAAACTCCTCTGTGATTTCTTTTTTCCCTAAACAACACCTCTGAGTCCTATCTGAGATGCAGATCTAAGTGGGCCTATCTGGAAGACTTTCTCCCATTCTAACACACACCCCTGGAGTCGATGCTTCTGCTTGTGTCCTCAGGGACCCACCTCTGGGGGCTGAGGGCGCTGGCAAGGCCTCTGCAGTCAGACACTGCTGTTCCTGCAGATGAAACCCATGAATCTGAGTAGGTGAATCCCATGGTTATTAAACTGGATCCTCTCCCCACCTAAGCACTCAACGACAGCAGTTCTCTCTAATCTTTACCTTTTCACTTTCTACTTGGTGTTTCCCAATAGCAAACCCATTGTTCATCTAGTTTTGTCAAAATCCCCTCCCATCTACTCCACACTCATCTGTCAGATTTGTGTCTCGTCCTTCCTAGAATTTCCCAACCAAGAAAAAAAAAAAGCTCTCATTACAAGAGGCAGACCATGACTGGCACAAAGTACCAAAGACTGGTCTCCCGCCTTGAGATAGGGCTTAGTCTAAAGTGCAAATTCTTTCCAAAACTTTGCTAGGAGATCAGACTGTGGTCAACAGAGAATATAGTCCCACTTAGTTTCTTTTCTGCCTTCTCTTGCTTTTCTCACTTTCTCTCCGCTGGAAAGCATTTCCCCAATAAATTACTTGAATAAGAATCCCAATCTTTGGATGATTACACTACTTCTAAGGAACTCAGCCTAAGACAGTTGGTTCCAGAAGTGCAGAGGTCCTAGACTCTCCCAGGATTGGATTCTTAAACTGGATCATAAACAGCAACGAAATCCCCATCGCTGGTGTCTGATGAAGTATAGCTCTTCCTGGCATAGTCCAACGCTGTCGCTGCCGAGACTCTTGCCTTTGACAAATAGTTGACAATGCTGGAACAATGTCTTTGGCACTCAACAGATGTAGAAGAAAAAATAATTATAAGAACTGTGGAATCAAGTGGCTATTTCTAAACAACACTGATTTATCAAAGAGGAGAAATGACATGGCTGGATCTACTGATCAACAATTTAATGCGGAGTGCAAGACTCATAGGGCATCTTGACAATATTGGAAGATCTTTATTTCTGAAAAAGGAGAGCACTGCTTAAGGCCAGGTACAATGCTGAAAGAATAAGACTTCAGATCAGTCCTGGCCGGTCCCCAGTGAGGTCACTGGGAACAAGATGGTGGCGACAGAGGCTGCCTGCAGGCTGTGCTCCACTGCCAGCCTGCGTCCCATGCGGCCCCAGCAGAAGCGCCAGCACCAAGGGTGACTGTTCAAATGGGAAGCTGTCTTCCTGACAAAGGTTTGGGACGGGGATACTGGACAGAAATGAGTGAGAACACTGGCCTCCAGTTCTGCCTTCTAGGTTAGTTGGCATGGCCCGCTCCTCATTTTTGGAAGATGAAGATCCCCTTTCTGGAAAATCATGTAGACCTAAAATGAAGCAGGTGTTTTATGTTTCCGCTTCTCAAAATCTGCCCTTCCTGCTGCCCACCCACTCCACAATTAGGATCAAATCTTAGACATGACTAGAGAAATTCAGTCCTTCGAAGTAAAGACAGAGATCGTATGGCTGAGGACTGTGAGCTAGCTGACACCACAGAGGGCAAGAGCCACAGTGCGACTTCGCAGAACGCCAGGAGATAGAAGGAGGTGCTGAGGAGCAGGGGTTGATACACGAAGCCATGAAAAAATGAATAGGAGCACGTGGTATATGATGGAGACTACCCAAAATATCACCTTCTCTGGCTAACAATAAAATTTGATGTCACAGATTTCAACTGGAAACCGCCATAGACACAATTTCAATCCAGTCTTTGGAACATGTCTGAATTCCAACAGGATATTGACTTTCTAAGGGTGTTGGGTGCACAGATGAGTGGGCGTGGGGGAAGGGCCGTCCTCGTTCCTGAGGCACATGGGAGCAGAGGGCTCTCCCTGCCACCATACAAGATGGCAGATCACTTGGAACTACTCCTGACGGAGGAAAAGAATAGAAAACCTAAAGGAGGCATCGCAAGACTAGACTCACACAGGGCGGTGGGGTCCAGGGGATAAACAGGATCTTAATAAACTCAGCTACAAAAATCAAGATCCTAGGCACCATAAGACCCAAGCAGGTATCAGGCGCTGTAGGAGTGTCGGGAGATGCGCACTGTGGAATCTCTGGTCTCTTTCTGGTTCTGTACAGTTGTCCAAAATCGGCAACAATCTAACCACTCACAAAGCTGAGCCCCTCCCTATCACAGGAAGAGGATAAAACCTAAGGTGGCCCCTACAGAGGGCAGCTCTTTCTGCCCCTGTGTCTGCACAAGTGCCCTTTACTTTTCTGTCCCTTTCTCCAATGAACTTGCTCTTTGAATACAACCTGCGTCTCTGGCTCATGGAGAAACTCGCCTGGGAGCTCACCGCGTATAGCTGAACAGGGAGCTCTGGTGAAACCTTTCCCAGAGTGGTCCCAAGGACCCCACTCTCCAAACCCACTTGTTGGAGCCAGAGACATGTTGGAGCCAGAGTCTGCCTAAACTTAGCTGACTGAAACTTGACAAACAACCTACAGGCCTACCTCCTTATCTAGTAGGCCAGCTAGTCCCATACCTTAGGCTCTCTTGCAGTTAAGGGCAGGGCGTATGAAACAGCTTGTTATCTTAGAATGTTATCTTAAAATGTTATCTTAGAACGTGCACCGGATACAGGGCAGAAGCCAGCGCCCGCCCAAATGGATCTCCTGTACAAGTTTAAACTTTTGAAACATGTTTCTCTTTAAAGCTATTTGCTGTGCTCATTGCGCAGGCTTTGACCTCTCAGCTTATTAGCTGCAACCTATGTAATGGCGGGAAATTGGCTATATAAGCTCACCCCTTCTTACTCTCGGGGTCGATCGCCTCAGCCAGACCTGCATGTCTCAGTTGGACAGTCGGCCCCTGCATGGTGGCATAATAAAGCTCTCCTTGATTGTTACATCCCTGTGTCCGCTCTTTGTTCTTTTGGGGTGCCCACGGAAACTTGAACCTTTACACACTGACTCCAAAAATGACACCAGTCCTATAGCAGCACCGAGTACTGCCTTATCCCTTGGGCTACAAGTGAATACTTTTCCCCATCGTACTGATACTGAGCTTGGAGAACAGGCTGGCCATTTAGGAGCCCTAAGGTTTTAAGGGAGACACAGAGGGTTAGTGATAAATGTTGAGCATGCAGGGCAAGCTCCTCCACCCGCCTGCCTATTTCTCTCTCTCTTTTTCTTGGCCTTCCCTTTCTGTTCAGGGGCCTTAAAACCTAAGGATTGAAAAGCTTATTATCACACCAGATAGAAATGTAAGTAAACAAGGCATTACAATAACAAATTCTACAGCAAAAGGGAGGGACAGAGGGGAGGAATCTCTCCTGCAAAGGATCGGGCTGGAACTGGACCATATTCCAACTACAATAAAAATAAGGCTTTTGTTGGTTTCCAGACATGTAAATCAAAAGGGATACTTCAAGACAAAAAGGGCAGGGGAAACAGTTTCTTCACCATTGACCTTCAACCTGCATTCCAAAACTGGCTTTAAGACTAAGAAGCTCTAATCCCTCAGCCAAACAGAGGGAGCTAAAAAGATTGGATTTGAAAAGACCACAGGAAATGAGATTGGCAGTCGCTCCCACTCAGCTAGTCAAAGGAGTTGAAGAAGTTAAAAAGAGATGAAAAGGAAGAGTCGAAAAATTATCTGCAGAATATGTATGAAACTCGAGGCTGGAACCAGCTGATCTGCCTCCCTAATTTCTCCCCCTTTCTGTAGGTGCTTTAAGTATGAAATCCAGGGCTCCGGGGCTGCCATTGTATGACTGGAAATGCAGTGCTGTTTGTGAATTCCAAATCTAAATTGTATTAGCGTAGGCGACAGGGACTGTGCTTGTGGTTTGACTCACAGGAGCTGGCTGTTTCTGATGTTTTACTAACAATTTGGGTAAATATGCCGAAACCAATATGTTCAGCCAGGTGCTGAGCAAATTTAGCCCAATGTGGAACGGTCTGCACAGATCTGTGTCCCCAGATGGAAGGCGCCGAGTGACAAATTAGTGCAATTCAAACAGAAGAGGCTTGACCAAGGGAAGCTTAAAGAGATCAAAAGGAAAGCAGAGGGGAAATTGGACACAGTCGCATGCCAGTTCATTACGAGGCAAAGGGCACTTAATTATTTTATTCCAGTTTTTTCCTTCCCCCTCAAAGAATTAGGTTAATGTTTTCACTATTCCAGTTTGGCCCTAAATCTCCCCAAATTATAAGAAAGCCTTGTGTGAGAGTGATATGTTAAAGAGGAAAAGAAAATTCCTACATCCTTATTAATCTGGGATCAGGCATGAAATTCCAAGTGCCTTCAAAATCAGAACCCAATTTTATAAAGGACCTGAGTGTCATCAGAGACATAAATTTAGAGAGTGCCATCATTTCTCTCTATTCCCATCTATTTTTTATTCCCCCCCAACCAATTAAATTGTCATTAAGCCGCACAATAGGGTTTTATTTGTGATGTTATGTTATTTGATGTTTCTTTAGGTATGTAAAAATCACAGTGACCTGCTTCCCAGGTTGGGGGCGCATTGCCCCAAAATACAATACTTACATTTTAAAAGAACTGGAATCACAGCCCTTATCAATGTGAGTCCTTGACTATAATCAGTGTAGAGAAGACAAAAATAGACAAGAAAACTGGGGCAGTGTGTTAACCTTACCTACAGTGCTGCTAATATTCAATCTGTAACCTCAGTGCACAGCTCTAAACTCCCTTGAAGTAGGTTCTAGAAGGGTGGGTCAGGAAACAGAACTGTGTGTCTTGTCAGCTGGACTCAGCGGGGTTTGTGGGGAGTACTACATGGGACGCCCGAGAAAAGCCTGAGATGTAAGAGCTGTCTGCAAATCCAGACACACTAGGGCTAGGGGCCCCTGGGGCCTGTCTGCCCTGGAGCCCAGTGGGAGAACTGGCACTGGGGTGCCTGTCTTGGTCACTCGCTACAACGTGGCGGGTTTGCTCTCACCCCTCCAGTTCTCAGAGGCCAGCTGAGTGTCCAGAGACTCTGCTCCCTCCAGCGCTACACCTACTTCAGACAGCGGCTGTTGCATAGGCCAAGGGCTCACTCCCAGAAGATGCCCCTGGCATGCCCAGCTTAGCACCTGTGCTTCTGACCACTGGCTCGAATCAGAGGTCCCCACAACCTTCTTTGGGTTCCATAAATTTGTTAGAATTGCTTACTGAATGCAGAACACCCCCTTACTCACTAGATGACCAGCTTATCACAAAGGATATTGAAGGATATGAGGCAGCCTGATGGAGAGAAACAGCGTGAGGTCCTGAATACAGGAGCTTCCATCCTGGGGAGTTTGGGACCCCAAGGTGACAAGCCAGGTGATCCAGGCCCCCAACCAGAAGCTCGCCAACTCCACTCTTTCAGAGTTTTATGGAGGTTTCATTACACAAGCACGAGGGATCAAATCACTGACTGGTGGTGACTGGACCCAACCCTACACCCTCTCCCCTCCCCGGAGGCCCAGGGCTGAGACCTGAGACGGAAAGTTCCAGGACTCTCACCACAGTTGAATGCCCTGGAAACCAGCCCCTTCTTCAAGTGCTCTCTAAAAGTTGCCTCATGAGCATAACAGGAGACCCCTTTATGGCTCTCACCACCAAGGTTTTAGGAGCTCTTTGCCAGCCACTGTGACAAAGGCCAAATACACATTTCTTATTATAGATCACACAATCACAGGAGACACCCCATAAGGGAAGGGGAGCGAGGTAAGAGGTGGGATCAGAGAGGCAGGAATTGGGGCATTTCACTTTGTATACTGGAACAGGAAGTCTGGGTGTTACTCCAACAGCAGTGGCAGATGTGTGTGTGTGTGTGTGTAAATATGATTCAATGTTTATTTTTTTAAGAGCTGCCACACGCCAGGTTCTGCTCCAAGCACTACAGTTACAGCCAGAAGTCTGACCCCTGGAAGTTTCCATTTTAGAAGGCAATGCTGTGGGTTTACCAGTTACCAGACTTCTATTGTGACTGCTGCTAATTTCTAAACAGAGTGGTCCGGGACAGCTCCCTAAGTGGTGATGTTTCAGCTTAAAATAACATTATTCTATCATTGCATATCACTAGCAAGTCTGTCCGTGCTTAGTATTTTGAGGTTAAGATGGGTTCCTCTGTTATCACATCCATTCTTAAACACGGAAGGATGCATTCAGTGGCTTACCCGGTGTCCCTCTGCTAATAAGTAATGGATTTTCATCCTAGATCCTAGAAATCTCACTCCGGGTCCCTCAATGCCAACTTACTATCTCAGCCATATTATCCAAATGAGAAGAGTGTGAATTTTGAGAAGGAACTGCCATGTGAGACATTTCAGGAAGAGCATTCCACATAGAAGGAACAGCAAGAAGGCAGAGCTCTGAAGAACAGCAAGCAGGGGAAGGTGGGAGGAGAGGCAGCCTGGAGAGGCAAGGGGGTGTGAACACGCAAGGCTCTGAAACCAAGACAAGGGTTTTCTCACCAAGGTGATGGGAGATGGTAAGCACAGGAGGGGCGTGATCTGGTTTAGACTGTCAGAGTTTTACTTTCCAGCTGGGTGAAGCATGGGCTGCGGAGGGCTGTAAACTGAATGCTTATGTCCTCTCAATGTCCCCATGTAACCAACGGGACGTATTAGGAGGTGAGACCTATGAAAATTAGTAAAAGAACCTCAACTAGAATTGAGGAGGGTTGGGGGTGCCTGTAGGAGCCCTCGTGCATTTTTGCTCACCACCTTTGTACGCACTGGCCTCCACTGCATGACTTTCACCACTCAAGTGGGGAGAAATCTACCTCATTACCCAGAAGACGCGTCCTGCCCAACAGTGCCACCAAGGAGGAGAGCCATAGCCTGCGCAGCGAGAAGTCACCACAACCCCATCCTCTTGCTACCCGCAGGGAACTTTCATTTAAGCATCGTCTCCCCATTCCTCCTCTTCATCTATGAAAGCAGGCTTCCCACCTTCATTTTTCTAAATTTGCCTGTTTTCTTTCAATCATAGCCTGCTTTGTCTAAAGTATAGCTCTTCTGTTATTCCTGAGTAAGCTCGTTCTACTCATAAAATAACTGGCTGTTTTGTTTTTTAGATCAGCAGGTCTTTGGGTATGATTAGGTCATGAGGGTGGAGCCCCCTTGAATAGGATCCGTGCCCTTAAAGATGAGACATCCCAGAGGTCCCTGGTGCCTTCTGCCAGGTGAGAACACGGGGGAAAGATGGTCATCTACAGCTGGGAAAGGGAACCTCACAGGCATCAAAGCTACCAACACCTTGACCTTGGAGTTTCCAGCTTCCAGATCTGTGAAAAATAAATTTCTGTTGTTTATCAGCCACCAGCTTGGTGTATTTTTTTTACAGCAGCCCAAGTAGACTAAGATAGGGAGAGAGGGTGAGAATATAAGCAGAAAGCAGGCAGAAGGTGATGGCAGAAGTACAGTGAGCAGTGCTGTGGTCTCGGGCTTGTGTGATGCTAATTGACATAAAAGAGGAAGCGAAGACAGTGTGTCTTGGAGATGACACTGAGGAGGTGTGCTGCTGACAGAAATGCAGGGCATTTGGGAAAGAAGGAAAATAAGGATGAGTGCTATTTTTAGCTTGAGCGCTTAAGTGAGTGGCAGCTGGTTGCCTTTGCTGAAGACTGGGTAGGTGGAAAAGGTGATGGGAATGGAGAGTGGGGTGGGTTGTGATAAGGCAAGCAGGGATGTAATGGGGTGAACTATGTTAGCTTAGGAATCAGAGAAGGAAAAGACAATTTCAAGGACGCACCTAAAGGTGACTTAGAAATCATAAGCTCTTTCTTCTTGTTTGAATGCCTTCTTCATGGTCTCTCCAGCCAACACTACTCATCCTTCAAAACCTGGCTCAAGCATCTCCTTCACTGGGAAACTTCTCTGACAGCCATGTATGGTTAAAAAGCAACTTTGCTCTGGATGTTATGAGGAATGTTGAAGATGTAAAGATGGTAGACATTGGTCCTTCCTCAAGGAAGCTACCATCTAGGAAGAGAAGTTATACATTTAACAATCACCTACAATGCCTACAGGACAGCGCTGAGCACAGGTAATGGTGTGTAGTGGTCTGTCTCAGCTGCTATAACAAAATACCGCAGATGTGTGACTTAACGAACTTATTTCTCACAGGACCTGTGATGTAATAGCCAACTTTTGAACAGATATCAATCATTGTCTGTTTGCAGATGTTTTATCGTGTGAGAAAAACATGCCTTTAGCTATTCACTAGGGATCAATTTCCCACATATTAATTAGATTTTAGGTTGCTATTGCCAAAAGCAAACCAACTGATACATATGTCAGACTAAAGGCTCACATTTTATCCTGAGAGTGATGTTTTAAACAGGGTGTGGTGAGGGTGGGGAGAAGGTAGAAGATTTAACACATCAAACATGTTTTAAAAAGTCACCCTGGAAGGGGCCTCCCTGGTGGCGCAATGGGTTAAGCAATACACTATGAAGCAAACCACAGCCACTGCAGCACAAGTTCGATCCCTGCTGCCGGCCAGGGAGGGGACCCACATGGCGTAGCAGACCTCTCCTGCCTTCCCCTGCTGCTCCCCTCAGCAGTGTGTTTTGGTTGATCTGCCTGTTCTATTCCCCACTCTGTCTCTGGTGGCTCCTCTCACCCCCCACACCTCTGGCCTGTACCCCAGTTCTTCTATGCATAAATAAATAAATCTTTTTTTAAAAAAATCACCCTGGAAGCTTTAAGACAAAATATAGAACAAGGGAGTGAGGTGAAAGAGGCAATTGGTAGATTGTTAAAATAGTCAAGGTTAATGGTTATGAGAACCTGAAAGAGGAGATAGCAAGAGAAATGGCAAGGAGGGAAAGGAAAGTTAGATATTAAGGAGAGAGAATCAATAGGACCCCACCATAGAGTAGATAGATGTGAAGGATGAGGAAGAGGAAAGGGCAGGATAGCACTAAGATTTCTCGTAGATGAATGGAGGATCAGAGTAACATTCCCCAAGGGAACACAGGAGAAAGGACAGAGTAGAGGAGAGGAGATGAAAATAATTCATTATTTTCAGATAAATCAAATTTATATTGTAACCAGAATTAATTAAGTCTCATTGTATCTAAAATTTTCCTTAATCACGGAAATAATCATGTTTGGTTTGCTTGTCTGAATCCACAACCAAATTGTGAACTCCTTAAGGGCACAGGATGAAAATGACAAGTGTGTTTGTGTGTGTGTGTAATATTATGTCAGGCACTCCAAGCTCTTTGTTAAGATAAGGAAACCAAGGCATGAAGGGATAAGTAACTACCCTAACATCAGATGTTCTGCTGAGGCGCTGGACTCAAGCCCAGCCTGTTAGGTGCCGCAATCTGTGAGCTTCACCACAGAGTTCATCTGCCTCTCAGAGATGCTTCCCACTCTGGAAAATTCCATAATGTGAATTTTATTCTTTCACTTATTCATTAGTAAATAAGTGCCTATTATTTTCAAACACTGTAGCTTTTGGATTTTAAGGCAAGGAATATTACTGTATATGGGAAGGGATATTTAGTAATGATAAGAAGAGCCAGGGCCTCCCAGGTGGCGCAAGGGGTTAAGGCACAGCACTGTGAAGTTATCCACAGCCACTGCAGCATGAGTTCTATCCCCGGCCAGGGAGCTGACCCACATAGCGCAGCAGACCTCTCCTGTCTCTTCCGCTGCTCCTCTCAGCCGTGTATTTCAATCTATCTGCCTGTTCTGCTCCCCACTCTTTCTCTGGTGAATCCTCTCTCCCCCCACATCTCTTGCCTGTACCCCAGTTCTTGTAAACATAAATAAAAAACAATCATTTTTTAAAAAGTCAATCCACCAAGAAAAAAATATTTTCCCAATGTTTATGCATAAAATAACAATGCCTCAAATATATAAAGCAAGATCTAAGCACTTTCAGAGAAGAAATATGCAAAACTGCAATCAGAATGGGATATTTTCACATATTTTTCTCAGTAATTAATAAATGATACCATCAAAAATTGTTACGGAAACATAAGTTTTTAACATTTGTGGAACCTCGTTGATTTTCATAGAAGAATGCATCCAACAAGTACATAAAATATACATCTGGAAGGATGCCCATATAAAAATTGCCAAACATGATTGTATGTTCTACCATAAAATAAATCCCAACAAATCTAAAATTATTTAAATCTGAATATGTTCTTTGACTATAGTGAAATGAAGCAAGAACCAAACAACAACAATTAATTGGAAAAACTCCTACTTTTTAAAAGTTTTACAGTCTCAAATAACTTATGAGTCAAAGAAGAGATTAAAATGGAAATTAAAAAAGAATTTAATAATTTAAAGTGATAACAAAAATGCGAGGTATTAAAACTTATGGGATGTAACTCTAACCACCAAAGCTTCAAAACAAGACCTAATAAAAAAAAATACAGGAAAATAGAGATCAATATGAAACATGAACAGAGAGGAAAGTAATGCTAAATAAAATATTAAAAAATAAATACAGCAATGCATAAAAAGGGTAATATATTATGACCACATTGTGCTTATTTCAGTAACATAAGATAAACCTAATAGTCAAATATCAGTGGCTATAACCTCCCATATTTAATAACATAGGAAACGTGAACATTGATGATGCAAAGTTTCGATAAAATTCATCAACAAAAACTCTAAGTAAACAACCAGAAGGAAATATGTTTAATTGAGGACCTCTACCAAAAACCTTCAGAGAACATCTTACTTAAAGGTAATATATTCAAAGTAATGCTGAAAGATAAAAAAATAAAAGATATGAGGATTGGAAAAGAAGAAATAAAATTATCATTACTTGCACATAACATTATTGTATGTCTAAAAATAAAGAACAAAGGTATTAGAATTTATAAGTAAACTTAGCAAAGTCACTAGATAATATAAAAATCAAATTTATTTTTATTTACTGACAACAAACTACTGCAAATTTTAAAAGATACAGTAAATTTTAAAATTTTATGGTAACAAAAAGAAAAAAAATTTTATGGTAACATAAAATACATCAAATAATTAGGAATGATATTTGGAGAAAGAGAGAACAGACTGAGAGAGAACAGATCCTCTGCAGAGAAGTCTATTGATTAAAGCATTTTAAACACTTAAAAAGTAGAGGAATATCTCATGTTCATAGACTGAAAAAAATGTTGCAATGATTAATTTTCTACAAGTTAACCACTATAATTTTAATCAATATCCCAGGAGGATCACTATAAAAAGAAACGACAAGCTTGTTTAAATATTTTTAATGGAAACATAGGGTCAAAAAAAGTCAAGATGATCTTGAAAAAGAACAAAGCTAGAGGATTTATGTGTTTGTCAAGACATATTATAACGCTCCAGTAATTAAGATAGTGTAGTATTGACATAAAGACAGACAAATTGGTCAATGAAATGGACTAGAGTCCAGGAATGAGCAACATATAATGGACACTTGACATGAGAATGACAAGGCAGTGTAGGAGGGAAAAGATGGTCTTTCGACAAATGGTACTGGGTCGATCAGATACCCATATGAATCTGGACCATCACCTCATAGAACACAAAACAATCAATCCTCACTAGATTGCAGATCTAAATAAGAAAAGGAGGACTATAAAACTTTTAAAAGAAAACACAGGAGAATATCTCCATGTGGGTCAAGATTTCTTAAACTGTCCATGAAAAGCATCAATCTATAAAGGGAAAGACTGACAAATTGGGCTACCTTCAAATTTCAAATGTTGTTCACCCAAAGACACAATGAAGAGAGTGAAAAGGCAAGACACAGAATGGAAAAGATAACCAACAAAGAACTCATCTCGGTATATATCATATGTACCAATAAACAAAAAAGAATGACACCCTATTCCTTTTAATGGGTAAATGGCTCCAGAAGTAGTTAAGAAAAGGTCAATAAACATGAAAAGGTACTCAGTCTCATTAATCTCATTACCATTAGGGAGATACAAATTAAAACCATGACACTGAATGACTGTCATTGAAAAGACTGAAAATGCTAAATGTTGAGTCACTTATCACGTGATGCCCACAAAAGCCCCTCAAAGACAAGCGTTAGCGATGGACAAAAAGACACAGCGGTTTCCTCGCTTCATCTCGCTGTCAGCACATCCACATGGAGCTGGTGAACTGGATTTCAGCATTTCATTGTCTACTTTTAGCCAACCTAATCATCACAAAATGGAAAAATGGCTAAAAATATTCCTACAGAGAAACTGTGGCTTGAGCAAAATAAAAGAGAAAAACAAAAAACTGTCAAGAGTTGGCACTTCTACTCCTTACATAAATTACTAAATCCCTCACAAGAGAGAATTGATGGAATCAGTCAAATCTCCTTCAGAAACATTTTTTAAAGTGTTAGAACATCTAATTACGAATTCATATTGATACTGAACATCCCTTATGTCTAAACATGCCCTTTAAGAGAGAGGATACATCCACCTAGGGAAACCATGTTCAGTTCATCATCACTTCATTTTTTATTTCTATGCTATATATTTTATAATGTACACAGTATGTTAGTATAGTAGTCAGTCATATGTATGAATTCAGATGCCCCTATTTTCAGAGTGTATGCCAAAATAATTTTATTGATAGATTCAGTCAGAATGTTCTTCTAGAGACCTTGCAAACTGCAAGACTTGGAGCTAGTGCTAATTCTCTCTGGGATTACATTCGATTACCTATAAAATAACATTGAATGTTTCTTCAAAGCTGAAGTTTTCTTAGGCCCTTTTCTATTCTTCTGTTCTATGAATCTATCTTTTTATATCTGAAAAGTAATTTCCAAAAAAATCTATAAAAAATGCAAGTTAGAAATCACAAGGAAAGTGAACAAAAATGTCAACTGTGACCCCAGCCCTGGGCTAGCAGCTCTGTGTACGTATGTGACTAATGCAATCACAAGAGGCCTATGAGGGAGACGTTATTCTTCCCACCTCCAGAAAAGGAAGCAGAGTTGGGGACGGAAATCAGTGTCAGATGAGGAAATAGATGGTGAAAGGCCCCACTGTAGAGGAGTCAGAAGTTGGAGGATCAAGGAAAGGAATAAGAACAATAATAATAATAATAACAATAACAGCAATAAAGACACAGAAACCAAAAATGAGGAGTCAAGGACAGACTGGGGACACCTGGTGGGGGGGGAGGGGGAGGGTTGAGGGAAGATGGGAACACGAGGGACTGAGGTGATGGTGCACTGGTGAGATGGTGATGGGGAATACATGGGGATTACAACTGATGGCAAGTATATGTAAATTTTAAAATATTTTAATAAAAAAAAATGAAAAAAAAAATTAAGATGTGGCCCATGACAAGCCTCTTCCTATGCCATCACATTACCATTCCCAAGCATAACATGGAATTTATGCTTGTTTTTTATATAACTTTTATGTCTATTTATATGAAATTCTGTTTTATTTTCCCTCGGAGCTGCCAGAGATCTTGCCAATTATCAGCATTCATGTCTATGTTCCTGGTGTCTAATATAGTGCCAGGTATATGGTGACATTCCATAAATACTTGTGTGTGGGGGGAGGGGCAATCAATCAATCAATTGTTGGAACTGTTCCATGCCAACTAAAAAAGTCCCATTTTTGTGAACAAAGGAACTCTCCTACTCTGAATTTTGATTTTGCCATAAAAAAGTAAATTCAGTATGAGCCTTCCTGCAGATCTATATTGCACTGAATACAGAACCAAAGCATGCATTTAAATCACTTATATCTAACTTTTTATGATGCCATTGGGAATGGTGTTCTTTTTGCATTTGCAGTTAAAGGGTAGAACAGATGGTGGAAGTTTAGTTTCAAGTGATGGGCCCATTAAAATAACTTATGCTGTTGAGTGATTGTTCATCCTAATGACTCCATTCATTATATCTGTTTGCAAACTCTATAATACTTGCAAAGAAAGTAGGACTCTGGGAAATATTCTCCATCGAGAGATTTGCTGGATTAGGACTACAGACCCACAAACCTTATCTTTGAAAGGAAAAACTTACTGGAAGTTTCATTAAATAGGAAATTTATTTCATGGAGAACCAGGGAAGAATCTTTCTAGAAAGATACCTGGGGTTAGGAAGGAGACTCAAGGGAACGAGAGATAGGCTCTCTTAGAACTACATCTCTTTCCCTCCTTATCTGTCTTTTATGAGAATGGGCTTGAGGAAAGAATCTTATAGTTACAAAAACAACTGTAAAGACGGATGAAAAAGGAGAAAGTGCAAGTGTAGAATCAGGGTCTGTAAAAGAGGAAGGCTGGGCAGCAGCTGCTAGAGCACCTTCGCTTACCACCAGCCTCACAGCCGGGAAGCTCAGGCCAGGAGCTGCGTGGCACTGAGTCCTCTCGACCTATGTTCACCTTACTTCAGTTGTCCAAAGTTGTCCAGATGGAATGCAACTGGACTAGACATCAAGACGCCTGGGTTCAGTTATTTTTTTAAAGGATTTTTTAAAAAGATTTGTTTATGCATTAAAGAACTGGGGTCCAGGGCAGGGACGCAGGGGTGAGAGGATTCACCAGAGACAGAATGGGGAGCAGAACAGGGAGATCGACTGAAATACATTGCTGAGGGGAGCAGCAGCGGGGAGGCAGGAGAGGTCTGCTGCGCCATGTGGGTCCCCTCCCTGGCCAGGGCTCAAACTCATGCTGCAGTGGCTGCGGATGCTTCAGTGCTGTGCCTTAACCCCATGTGCCACCAGGGAGGCCCCTGGGTTCAGTTATTAATGAGAGGAAGTCCACAATTGCTAAGCACTGTGCAGGGGAGGTGGGGGGTGTCAAAGATGGTTTGGCTCCTTGGATCTTCTCAAAAATTGTATAACATCATTAATGCCGTCTTCACACACAGTAACTGGCAAAGCCAAGTATGCCCAAGTCACCAGGCCACTAGCGGCTGTTCTAAGGATTCAAACCCAAGACCACATGACTCTTCCCTCCAAACTCCAAACTCCTTCCCCAACCCACAGCTTCACACTCTCAGTTTTGTCATCAACCACACTGAAATTCTTCTCAGGTGAAACGATTGTCTGGAAAATACCTAAGAACAGGTCCAGTTATATGCCACCATCACCCCAGGAAATGATAAAACTGAACAATTTTTATATTACTTTATCACCGACTACTCAAATCTCATTCCATAAATACTAACTGAGCTGTAAGATCCAGACTGTGCCCCAAAAAGCAAGGACCTCCTTACAGAGCAGAGAGGACCGCTACCCCCAGCAGAGAGCAGACCCTCAAGGATATGCAGGGTGGGTGAGTTCGAGATCAGGAGAAGACAATTTACAAAGTGACAAGCGAGAGTAAGTCAACAAGGAATAGCGGGGGCCCCCGGAAGCCGGGAACAGTTCACATCTCACCAAAAGGGAACTCCAGACACAGCTGTAGAAGGGTGAGGCACCAAGTGTGGGATTTCAAGGGCTTCATTTGTAAGTGATGAATGTCTTCCTTTCCTCTGCTGGGCATAAGAAAGTAATGTTACCCAGAGATTTGTGTTCAGGGCATTTCATCCACCATTTCAAGGATAAACAAAGAAACAAACGCACAAGCTTCCAGTGACTTACACAATGCATGCATGCATATATCTAACCACACCTCCCCAGAGAATCTCCCAAGGCCAGTCCTAAGACTCGCTTCCACACCTAGCCTCCTGCAGCTTTTTTTTTTTAAGATGCTTTACCTTTTCCTTAGCCTTAAGCCTACACCTGGCCCTTCGCAGAGGCCTTATCTTCTTCCAATTCTGTATACTTAAACCCCTGTCCATTTTCCTGATCCCCCTAGAGACCTCATTTCTTCCATCAAGGCTTCTTTGGCCTCCAAATCGAAGAGATGCGGGCAGGTGTTCAGCACCTCTGCTTCCCAGTCAAAACCTCACCGCACCGTCTCGTACAGGTCCTCTGTATCTCCGGCCATTGGATTCAGAGCGCCATGACACAGAGGTTGTGCCTTCTTCACTTCTGGGCCCCCAGTCCTCACGCCATGCCTGGGACACAGAACAAATTTAAAAGTACTTCGTGGGGGGCTCCTTGTGGCACAGGGGTTAAAGTCTCAGCACTATCAATCTACCCCCAGCCACTGCAGCAGGAGTTCGATCCCCGGCCAGGGAGGGGACCCACATGGTGCAGCAGACCTCTCCTGCCCCGCCCGCCGCTCCCCTCAGCAGTGTATTTTAGTAGATCCACCTGTTCTGCTCCCCACTCTCTCTGCTGAATCCTCTCACCCCACTACACACACATCTCTGGCCTGTACCCAGTTCTTGCATGCACAAATAAACAAAAACTTTAAAAGAATAAATAAGTGTGAATTTTATTGAAAACCAGACCTCCAAATCTGAGCCTTCCCCACTGGACTGTTTTATCTGCAGCACAAAAGGTTAAAGCCACGGCATGCTCATGTTTGGAAAAGGGATTTATTCAGGACAAGCTAATGAGCCAGCCACTTAGCGTCATTCCACAGCAGCATTTATCCCCATGGCCAAGCAGAGTCCATTTTGATGAAGGATGTGCCAGGTTTCTTAAATCAGTGCCAAATTATTTCTTAATTAACTCGCAGATACTGTCAATAGGAAAGTCCAGTATTGATTATAAATGAGAATTAAGAGACGAGAACTGCCTCTTCCAGGATTTTTAAAATACGCTGGAGCTACCATATCGTCATGGGAAGCTTGAGTCGGTTCGTGCAGTCTGCGGGCACTTAATTTTATCTGCGGGTTTTATAATTTTTACCCCTAGAATTTTGACTTGAGTTCTTCTCAATTCTCTTTTACGCCTCTGTTTATTGCGTTCAGATTTTTCTCTGACTTCTAAATATATGGAATGCTGATGTACTGACTTTTAACGTTTGGCCTGCTAACTGTCACTTGTGTTATTGCTGCATCCGTTTTGATTGATGGATATTTCTCCTTAACATGGGTCATATTTCTTACTTTTTTTTACATATCTGATGATTTGGGGTTGGGTGTGTTTTCCCCACTATATAAATTTGAGTGAATAATTTCCCCAGTACTGAAGTTACTCACAAACGCCTTGTAGCGAGGAGGTCTCGTGCTTTGGCTGTTGGAACAGGTGCCATTCCCAGCCCTTTCTGAATTCTGGGCGCGTCTCCCCTTAAGCCTTGTGGGCGGCTCTTTCCTGGTCTTGTGAGGATGGCTCCTCCACCCTGCGGGATGGAGACCCTCTGCGCCTCTCAGGGGCGCCTGCAGCCTCCTCGCTGCTGCGAGGAATCTGCCTGTGAGCCTCCCTGCTTGGCTACCCAGGCCTGCAGCTCCAGCTCCTCAGCGCCCCAGCCTGCTGGGGCGCCTGGCCACCCTTTCCTGTGTGGGAGGAGGGGGATGGAGGGGACTGTGCTCCCGAATGCTACCACATGACTCTCCTCTCCTCTCCTCGGGAGCTGTGGTCTGGAACTCACTTCACCCAAATCTGGCTGACTCCCGGTGCCCTGAACCCGGCATGTTCCTATTTCCTAGTTCACTCTCCCTTTGGGGGGCGACACCTGCCCAGAGCCGCATCACAGAGGTGTGCGGTGTGCGGGAGGGAAACGCTTTAAATCCTCTCTGGTAAGTCAGAAGGCAAGAGAAAAATACCGGATGGTTTGCTTTTAGGAGGAATATAAAAGAACAAAAAGGGCTCAAGGAAAAGAACAATAACAATCAGAAAAAATCACAACACAACAAAAACAAAAAGTCAAATGAGAGACTTTGGAGGGGGAGGGGCTGGGATGAGGCAGAAAGAGCACAGGACTGAGGTGATCACGGTGCACTGGTGAGATGAGGGTGGGATTCCGTGGGAACTACAATTGATGCCAAATATATGTATAAATAAATTAATTAATAAAAATCAAAGCAGAAAAATAAAAAATAAATCCTCTCCTGTCTGAAAATGGCGTTTAGTTCACACTCGCGCTTGCCTGAGAGGGACTTCCTGGAGTATTTGTTGGTAACAATTCACTTCAAAATGCTCAGCATGGTGATCTTTGTCTCCCAGCCTCGCTGCTGTTATTTCCTCCTGTCCCGTGGAACCAAATTTCGTTGAATTGACTTGCTTTTTCATATAAAAAACTTTGATTCTTCTCATTTTCACTGGTCTCACACTCCATGGTGAGGCTCACACCTGAGATGGTCTCCACATTGCCCTGACAGGGAGGGGAACTTCTGAGGAGTAAAGTCACCCCGAGAGTTTTCCTTACTATTTCTTCGCTAACTTCCTTCTGCTTTTCCTTGCCTCGTTCTTTCTGAAATTCCCATTAGCTGAATATTAGATTCCCTCGATTGGTTCTCTAATTTGTATTATCTCTTCTACTCTAATGTTCATCTTTTTTATTCTCCACTCTTGGAAAGACTTTCTTGACATTTCTACCAATCACTCCAATTTAATTTTCCATTTCAGTTATTACATTTTGAAAGTTAAGGAATTCTTTCTTCCAGTTTCTTTGTTATGCCATGTTCTTATCTGTGCATCCAGAGTCTTGCCGTATATCCTTAATGATATCAGTAATAAAATTTTTAAATATTCCTTGTTCTCCCTATTGTCTTTGTTTCTCCAGAGTTCCCTTTCCTCTCTCTTTCCTGGTAGCATATTTTTCAAATTTTCCGAGTATTAACTGATGCTTCCTGTTTGAGAGGAGGCTCTAAGACCTGAACAATAGTCTGTGCGGGTGAGTCTCCCCCAGCCAACTGGGAGCAACCAATGCAGGTTCCCTAGTGGGGACCCCCCTCCATGGCCAGGGTGTCAACATCTGCAGTGGTTTTCTATTGAGCAACTCAGTTTCCCCAAAGGACCATCCCAGCCTGCTCAGTGTGGTAGGAAGAGGAAGGACTAGCCGTGAACGATGATGTTCCAGAAGCAAGTTCAGGGAGCAGAGGGGAGGGGCACCTGCTCAGTCTTTGATTTTCACTTAAAATCTCTGCTCTCAACTGGATCCCCTCTTCTAGCCCTTTCTAGTTGGCGTCCTCAGGGCCTGGGACTAGACCCTGGTGCTAGGAAGAAGAGGGAATAGGGCTGTTGTTGGGAGTGAGAGGTAGGGTGTGTGCAGTCTCACCCGTGTCAGATTTTCTGTCAATTCTTGTTTTCCATCTTGGTCCTCATCTCTGTTCATATTCATGTTCGTGTTTAGTTCATTGTGCTCTCGCATTCCAGAATGTTCATGGCTTCTGAGGGATAAGAACACTCATCCTCTCTTCCGAGCACACAGGCCGCTGCTTCCTCTACTTTGCAGTGTCATTTCCCCTCCTCCGTGCATGATCATATGTTGTTATAACTCAGGTATTATCTTCTCCATTCTCTCACTTCTTTTCTCTTTAACTCCTTTGCTTTCATTTTAGTAGAGTTCTAAAGGGAGCTGATGTTCACCTAAGAATTTAATACCATATATCCTACACAAACTATGTGCACAATCCCACTTAAGTCTCACAATAATTCTCTGAAATGAGTAATAATTTTTTCAGTATATAGACAGTGAAGTTGAGACTCTAAAATGCTAGGGAATTTCCTTAGGTCCTACAGCCCCATTGGTGGCAGAGTCAAAATTTGCAACCAGTTCTGACTCCAAAGACAGCCACACATGATACTCTTCTGATTAGAAGAGCAGATACAAGAGCACTCAAATTAGTCTGCTTTATCAATCCTGGTATCTGGGTCCCCAAAAGTCAGCACTGGGATCCCCAAAGCCTTTGGCTCACATACATATCACCCTGAGATATTCAAGACACTCAACCTTGGCCTCCAAAGCCCTGCATTTCTGGAGCACGCAATCTCTTGGACATGCTCCTAGGGCTTTTCCACCTTCATGCTGCATTTCTTTTATTACGTACTTAACCTTGGACCACACCACTGTTGGGCACTGGGTTGAGCGATACTTCAGTGAAGCGATGGTCCTTGGAGCAGTCCCATGTGGTCAGGGAGAGAGAGCCCTGAGAGTGGAACACCAAAGAGAAAAGGAAAAATGGTGGTGGTGTGCCCTTAAAGAGAAGAACCCACCTACGCTGGGGTTCAGGTTCCATCTCAGAGAAGAGGCAATGTTGAAGTTGACGCCTGTGTAACTCACCACGGCTTCCTTTAGCGCACGCGACTGAGCATCTACCAGGAAGAGGAGACTCCAAATCACATGAGAACATCCAAGTCCCCGCGCTGTTCTGGGTGCTTGATGTGTGTTACCGCTTTCAATCCTCACAGCCTAGGAGGGGGACATTTGTTATTTTCCCCATTTTGCAAAAGATGGAAAAAGATGCACAGAGGTGGCTTCTTCAGGTGGACACGTCTGGCAAGAGCTAAGAGCTCGGCCTGTTTGGTACCATCAGTCATGGCAGCTGGAGCTCGGTGCTAGGAGGCGGGAGGAGATGAGGAAAACGCGCCAGATGAGGTCCTGCCCTCGAGGCATTAACCTTGCAGCGAGGAGAACGAGATGAAGTCAGTTTTCAGTCAACACCCAACATCAGGCATCGGAAATACAAGAACTGTGTTTTCGTGAGGAAGCTCCCTGTGCCGACGACACAGGCGCACACGCTCCCAGCACGCGGGGTCCCAGAGGAACCTGCACAGCAACTATGGCGCTTTGAGAGCAGTAGACCTCGTGTGCGAACTGCCTGCTCAGCCTCTGAGTGCGGGAGGAGAGGAGATACCAGGTGGTCTAGGCTTTTCTCTTCACCAGTCCTGCAAAGAGAGGACGGGGTGGGAGGACAACTGTTTGGAGCAGAGGAAGCACGTCTGTGAGAACGTGAGGGCACAAGGAGCTCAGCGCGGCGGTCCTCGGTGGGAGGCCCCCAGAGTCCGCACGCATGGACTCCAGGGGTGCGTCCCCAGAGCAGCTTGGGTGGGGAAGCCTCTGAGGCTCCCAGTGGTCACTGGAGAACAGAACATACCCGGCCAGATGGAAACACTGAACAAAGGCCACTGGCCGCACTGTGGTAGCTGAAAGGGAGGCCAGTGAGAAGCGGGCTTGGGGGCAAGGCATGTGCCCCATGGTGTACAATACAACCCCGAGGTCAAGGTTTTCACGCCGCTGAAAACCTGACCTCAGTTTTAGGAGATGGTGCTGGCGGCTGAAGGAGACTGGGGAAGCAGCAAGAGACCGAGGAGGACGAAGAGAGGCCAGGACTTAGACTGGCAGTGGAGTGGAGGAGAGGAGTTCAGAGCAGGCATATTTAGGAGGTGAGGCTGACAGCGTGTGCCTGCAGACCGGACAAGGAAGCAGAGAGGAAAGGAGGCACGCGGGATGACCCTGTTTCTGCCTCGGGTGGAGGAGGAAGGGCAGGCCGCTCACAGCGGGCCAGCGCCGAGGAAGCAGACCTGGGCGCGGGCGGACGCCAACCCACTGCCACCAGGGCGCAGGCAGGGCTCCTCTGCACACAAGGCCACCGAATCCCAGGCCCGCCGGCTACGTCGTGCAGGGAAGAGCTGCCGGCCTGAGGCCTCCTGAGGTCTCCTGGGCTGGAACGCAGAGAATTTGAAGGGAATGAGCCCTGGTCCTCTAGGTCAGCGAGCACCCACCCACCCTGAAGTCTGACCATTTCCTCCACGCATCCAGGGCCATTTCAGGGACACCTCGCATTTCCGTTCGGATCTGCCGTTTCGTCCAGCTGGATTTCTTTTCAATTCAACCCAATTTAAACCCCAATGTTCGCATTATTTTTTTCCATTATGCCCATAAATGGAAGCAAATCACACTATCGTGTATAAATGCAGCTGTTTTCCTCTCTTCTCTTTTCTCGTTTTAGATGAAACTCTTCTTTCTTTCTTCTTTATGACCACCACCGCCCCCTCCCGTGGCCTGCTGAGATCCTCACCGTCAGCTGTTGCTGTTCCTTCTCTCCCCGGCTCTTTCCTGCTTCTTCAGGGAGCTCCTGCAGAGATGTTTTCTAATATAATCAAATTATAGGTCAAATTCATCAAAGAGATAGCACATGGGTACATTTCTGACAAACGTGTGGACTAATGCAGCAAGTAACGCACTTTTTGTTTAAGTAGAATATGATGCTCTTTGATAAGGAAAAAGGAAGGAAGCAACAGAGCTGAAAAATACGCCCGAGCGCCTTGTCAAGCTGGAAGGTCCGGAAGGACACGCGTGCCCGCCATGTTTGGGGTTTGTGCATTATATGCTACCTGGAAAATGTGCATGTTAGATAGCTAACTTTTAATCTGAATAAATAAATACCTCTCGTGTGCCTGACAGGAATTATTCAGTGGACTAAGATGATCCTCCATGGCAAAGGGAAAAGGAAAGGAACAACGCCCATAAATGGAACTTTCGGTGGAGGAAACAGAAACCAAGTTAGTGGCGGCAGCAGAGGCAACACCCTCCTGTCCCTGTAGGGGGCGCTGCGCTGGCCGAGTGCTTATTTGCTGTCAGGCCCTGGGAATCCTGCTTTAAGCACAGACTCCCGTTGGCTCCACCTGCAGTCGTGCAGATGAAATGATGACCCTCGTTTTCTAGACGAGAAAAGGGAGCTGCAGCAAGTGACGCCGTTGGTTGGAAGTCACTGTAGGGTAAGATGGAAAAGTGATCAGGCTTTTCTGCCCTCCCGCCTTTGGTGTCGATGATGGACCCCTGCGGTCCTGCACGCAGCCTCAGTGGGCATGTGCAAGTGGGCACACCTGGGCTGAGACACAGGCAGCTAGGGGCGGTGTCGCGAGGATGCCAGAAGAGAAAAGGAGAGAGCATAAGCAGAAGAGAGGCAGGAGGCCTGCCAGCCTCCTGGCCCCCCGGCCCCCTGCCTGCCATGTACCTGGTCACCTCTGATATAGTGATGCAATAAAATAAAATGCAAAAAAAAAAGCCACCGAGGTTCCAGGACTGCTCCTTGACCCGTCTGCCGGCATCATTGAGAACCTGCCCTGTGCCTGCTGGCGCTACAGTCACCGAGATAGGGCATGGCGGGTAGAATGAGAGCTTTCTGGGGCACCACGGTTGCTTCCTCTTCCTTGCACCAGGCCCTGCCCCCGCCCCCGCTTTTCCCAGCCGTGTACACCGTGTAGTTGCAGAAGATGCAAGAAGGCATGGAAACCAGCCTGGGTTGGGGAGAAGAGTGGGCCTTTGAGGAAGGCTGCCCAGAACTGCCGGAAGGTGTCTCAGCTGTCGGGCAGACATGAGCCGGAAGCAGGGAAATGGGCCTTTTCAGCAGGTGGCGGGGATAGCTCAGATGGAGTGTCTGATTCGAGGGGACAGCGTACCCATTCTGGGAGACACGGCTGGGGAGAAAGGACGCGGGGTCAGATCGCAGAGGCCCTGCGGCCACGGCGAGGAAGCTGGACTTCATTCGGAGCAGGGGAGTAGTCTCAGAGGCTCTCAAGCCAGCAGTTGGGCATGTGAGACTGAGGCTGAGGATTAATGCTTTCAGAACTTAAGAGCGCGACAGAAGTAAAAGACTTACCAAAACTTTTCTCCTAGTCTTGCTTTCACAGACACAGGAGAGCGTCAAGGCTTACTACCAGCTGACCTTGCGCTGACTCCAAGGCCGGCCAGACCCAGGAACTACAAATATAGAAAAGGGGAGTCACCTGGGGACAAGGGACACCCCGAGTGCCTTGCATGAACCCACCTGTAACTAGTCGGTGAACTTCCACCAAGTCCACAGTTCTCCGGACCCATTTTTCAAGCAGTGAATTTTATCTCCTTTGTTCACAATCATGTTCCCCCAAATCTATGTAACTTCATCTCCTTTCTCAATCAGGGAGGCAGATTTGAGTCCACCTCCTGTCTCCTTGCCCACCAATTCATAGTAAAGCTGGTCTCTCCTCAACACCCTGTTGTCATAGTCGTATCCATGTGCGTGGTGACCCCATGTAGGGTAAAGTTTGATCAGGTCTTTCCGCCCTCCCACCACTGTGATGATGGACACCTGCAGTGCTGCGAGCATTCCAGGGCGGGCATGCGCAGGTGGATGCACCTGGGCTGATGCACGAGGTGTAGAAAGCTAGCGTCTCGGGGACTTCGGCATGGTGGTGTGGTGCGGTGGATTGTGAGGGATAGCGTGACAGCGGCGAAGACAAAGAAACTGCTTGAACCGATGATGAACCTCCTACCCAGTCTGGGATGGTTGCAAGACACCCCATTATCCTGGAACACTGGACTTTAGAAATCACACCTTGGAGGATGCAGCAGGTGAGGCAGGCTTGGGGGCCAGGCTGTTGGTATCACCCAGACCTCCAAGGACGAGGGTCCGAAGCTCACCAGTCTGTGTCAGGTTCTCCCTAGATGCTTCAGCTGCAGCAGGTTCTGGTGACCCGAAGCAGAAGCTCTCCGTGGTGAGGCTGTGGCCACTCCCAGGACCTCCTTCCTTCGCCAGCACCTTCATTCTTCTTACCCCCTTGACTCATCTCTTACACTTCCCTCTAGTTCAACTGACACTCCAGCCATGTCACACTTCTCCCTGAGCGCCACATGCCCCATCGGCCTCTCTCAAAGCTTTGCCCATGCTCTTTGCCCTGCAGTGGCCAGTCCTTCCTTGCAGCTGGAGGACCACTAGAAATTTACCTCCTCTCTTCCAAGCCGCAGAACCCCTGGAGTGCCTTGTGTTTTCCCCTGTGATAGCACATTTTGCAAGGTAATAAAATCACTTCTCCTCCTTCTCCTTCATTCCTTACTCGGTGAGTCTCTCACTGCATAGATATGGCATTCCATCTGAACAAATACTTCTCTGCCTACATACAACTTTTTATCTCAATGCAATACACTGCACTTTCTAAATCTTACTTTTTTCACTTAATACATCTTAGCAATCTTCCCACAAGTACACATGAAAAACTACACTTTGCAGATGAATAGAATGGTTTTTTTTTGCCTCCTCCTGATGGACATTTGGATTATTTCCAGTCTTCTGCTATTACCAACAACGATGCTGAGAATAACCTTATATACACGTCATGTCTCCTGCATGGGAGCATAAATGTGAGGTAAATCCCTAGAAGAAGTGCCAGGACAAAGAATGCATGCATTTGCAAATTTCACAGTCTGCAAATGATCTTTTGTGAATCTGTGCAAACGTACCCTGTAAACATGGAGAAGTATTCCAGGAGCTCCACAGCATCCAGTTTTTGAATTTTTGCCCACCTGGAAGGTAAATAATGACAGTTCCTAAGTAGTTTTAATTTTCATTTCTCTTTTTTTGGGTAAGTGGAACATCATATCATTTCTTTTATATTTCTATTTTTATCTTTTTTCTGTCTCTAACTTTTGCTAATTTATCATTTGATTGTTGAGTATGAAATAATTATAATACATAATAATATATAGAATATGTGCTATATTTCTGTCCCTAATCCTTGACAGCAGCCCTGAAGCCCTTGCAACTTCCCAAATCAGAAGGACACAGGAGTATCTTTCATTCTAACATCTAGTCTTGGCCTCTGACTCCTGACACGGGCTCCTAAATGTCTTGGGATTTCTTGGGTAGTGGGAGTGCTGCTGCTGTTGTTTACTGGGTGGGCTCCTGGGTGGGGGCTGGTCACCAGAAAAACCAAACCATGATTTAAAAAAATGTCCTAGCCCCCATCCTCCAGGGAGGACAGAGGGACTGGGGGTGGAATTAAAGATCGCTCACGCTTCTGTGCTGCGCCTCCATCAAGACCCCAACATATGGGTGTGAAGAGCTTCTGAGTTGTTGGAGAGAGCAGCCCCCCGACAGGGCAGGGGTCCACCATGCCCCTTTCCTGCATGCCTGGCCCTGCACATCTCTTCCACCTGGAAGCCCTCTGTGTCCTCTCCCACGCGCATCATAAGCTGATGAGCAGAAAGTGAAGCCCTGGTTTCCTGGGCTCTGTGGGCCTCTCGACCAAGTTATTAGAACCTGAGGAAGGAAGGGCGTTGCAGGAACCTCTGATTTAGAGCCGATCAGTCAGAAGTGCAGTGACAGTGGGGACTGTGGGCACCTGAAGGGGAGGAGGGCAGGCTTGCGGGGCTGCACCTTGTGGTACTTTATTTTCTCTAGAGGACTCAAGAAGTTGGATAAGCTTGGCCAATGCTGTCAAACTTCAGGCTACCACTGACTCAAATACATGATCTGCTAGGAAAAAAGACTTCATTTTTTTTTATTAATATAAATTTTTTTAAAAAATTTACATATACTTGCCATCATTTGTAATCCCCATGTATTCACCATCTCACCAGTGCACCATCACCTCAGTCCCTCGTGACTTCAATTTCTGCTGATAATGCACCCCAAGTAGTTAGGAAAAAAGGTGCCTGACTATACGTCGCAGGGTTTTTTCTTTAAAAAAAATAAACTTTTGCTTTAGGAAATGACTGGTTTGAAGTATGATGTTCATAAGATTTACTGGAGGTTTGAACATGCTTTTCTCTTTTACTAAGGAGAAATCACTTGGATTAAAAAAATAAGCTTAAGGCAAGATGCGAATCTCTTCTCTTGGACAAGTGTGCCTATGATTTTTACCCTAACACCAGGACTGGGTGACCTTTGAAAGCTGCCACAGAGGATTACACTTCGGGAGCCAATTTTCTGAGGAGTGAACAAACCCCTTTGGTAGCTGATTTAAAAAATGAAAAGTAAAAGGTAACAACTTTGTGACACCATTTAAGAATGGTAGATGGTTTAGATAAACACAATCCTAAATCCTGGCTTAGGGCCATATTTAATCATTCGAAAATCTACCAGGAGGGGCATTTCTGGGGACCTTTACGTTCAGGGAGGTTATGACAAGGGATTTCCACCATCACGGCATGTCATGTGGCACAGTATGTGTGCACGAAGTGTTTGCTGATTGACAGACGCACTTGGCCATGCACCGCATAGTTTCAAAGACACAGATATTTCTTTGAGAAAACAAAGAAAATAACTGCTTCTTGTCCTCAGTATGTTACTACAAGACTTGGACAGGGGTAATCTTAGCATCCTTCTTGCCTCTCTCACACTGATGGGGTGATCTCTAAATCACTGTCCACTGCAGCATGAGCTCAAGCCCCAGCCAGGGAGGGACCCACAGGGGACAGCAGACCTCTCCTGCCTCGCCTGCTGCTCCCCTCAGCAGTGTGTTTCAGTCCATCTGCCTGTTCTGTTCCCCACTCTGTCTCTAGTGAATCCTCTCAACCACTACCCCTATGGCCTGTACCCCAGTTCTTGCATGCATAAATAAATCTTTTTTTCAAAAAGCAAAAAGAAACCCCAGTCAAATCTATGCGCCAAAGTGGTGAGAATGTGAATTGGTGCATTCATGATGGAAAGTGATTTATTAGTGATGCCTCAAAAAATTTAAAATAGAAATTCCATATGATTCAGTTATCCCACTTCTGGGTATTTACCCCCAAAATGCAAAATCACTGGTCTGGAGTGACTGAAGCACCCCCACGCTCTGACAGCACCAGGGACAGCAGCTGAGAACTGGGAACCCCAAAGCGCCACTGGCGGACCCAGCGATCGGGAAGGTGTGGCCGTGGCGCGAGGGAGCTGCTCGGCTGTTTAAAAACGGAGCGATTCTGCCATCCGCAGCAACGTGGGTGGACCTCGGGGGAACGACGCCTAGCGAGCCAGCCAGACAGAAAACGACAAGCAGAATGACTACGCCTCTGTGGGACGCGGAGCGAACAGACGGAAGGATGAGCTAAGTAAGACAAAAGAAGCGCTTGGGCATTAGGACCGATCAGTGCTGACTGGCAGGGAGGTGAGGAGGCGGGTGGAGGTGGACGAGGGGCACGAGGTGGACGAGGGGCACACTTCTGTGGTTAGAGCCGGACTGGTGGTGATACAATAATGTAATGCAGACGCGTGCTGATTTTCAGCAATAGCACCTGAAACTTGTGGACGATTACACCGAAGGAAACTTCAGTAGGAAAGAAACTTCCAGTGGGTCTGCACCACAGGCGGTCACTGGGTCCCCCCTGCTGTCATTCAGGGTTTCGCTGAACTAGAAGGCAGGGGCCACGCCGATCCCACCTCACACCAGCCTAGCTCCCAGATGCCAGCACCTTCGTGCAGCTGCACCAGGGAGACCACGCGGCCAGAGCACTAGGACGTCACGGTCTGCCCCGCCTTTCTCACTCTGAAGCTGCTGCAGGTGAAATGATTCTCTATCTTAGCCTGGAGCGAGAATAACCCTGTGAATAGCACATTTAGTGTTGAGCATTTCCTATTTGTCAGTTTCTTCGATCTTACAAAGTCCGACGCTGAACAAGAGACACACGATGGCAGCCCTTGTAGGGTGTCAGAGAACACCTGTGCAGAGCCATCGACACAGTCGCCTGGGGACAGCTCGGCTTAGGTAAGTAGTCTGGGGAGACGTCTCTGAGGTGCTGACTTCTGAGCTGGAGCTTTACAAACGGAGATGAAGGCTTCAGGGGAAGGGCTGAGGAAATAGAACACAGGAGCAGGGACCTCTGAGAATGCATCCCTGGCTGGAAAGGGAGCAAAAGGAAGAGTCAGAAGAAGGAGGGGCCTCCCTGGTGGCGCAGCAGGTTGAGCGCGGCACTGTGAAGCATCGCTGCAAAGCCGTGCCAGTTCGATCCCCGGCCAGGGAGGGGACCCACATGGCACGACACACCTCTCCGGCTTCACC
The DNA here is from genome assembly GCA_019455555.1 of Galemys pyrenaicus. NCBI lineage: Eukaryota > Metazoa > Chordata > Mammalia > Eulipotyphla > Talpidae > Galemys > Galemys pyrenaicus. Next base: position 6,696,823 of record JAGFMF010011878.1, read on the forward strand.
CCCTGCTCCCCTCAGCAGTGGATTTCAGTCCATCTGCCTGTGCTGCTCCCCACTCTGTCTCTGGTGGATCCTCTCACCTCCCACGACTCAGGCCTGAACCTCAGCTCTTGTGTGCATAAATAAATAAATCTTTAAAAAAAAAAGGAGAGAGAGAAGCAGGAGGGGATTTCAGATCTTATATTTTAACAATTTGACCCCCATTAATTCATCTAACTCTCCCATTATACAGAAAGGAAAACAAAGACGCAGGAGAAAACGAAGTCATTTTCTAAAGTCGCCGAACTTGACAAGAGCCGTAGGGTGCCTGGCAAGAGCGGGCTGGCCCAACCCCTGCACCACGGTGCTGCTTTCAGGGCCTCCTGTGACCTGACACTTCCAAGATGTTCAAAATGCATGACATGGTTCCCGCAAGGAGCAGACAAAATGGTTTAGCTATGGGGTTGGAGAGAGAAAAAGTAGATTAAAAGACTGACCTTCATAGAACTATCCAGCCGGTCAGGGTTTCAGGCACCATAAAAGCAATTCTAATCCATACTTTTAAAAAAATCTCATTCAAAAGTCCCCAAAGTCTGATGGAGAAAAGGGTGACAGCGAGGGTGACAGTTACTTCAGTCTTATCAGATTCAAGATTTCAAGGGTGGTCTTATGGCTAATAGGGCACTAGGAAAAAAATCATGAAAAATTATGTGAGGGGCCTCCCTGGTGGCGCAAGGGGTTAAGCACCACACTATGAAGCATCTGCAGCCACTGCAGCATGAGTTCGATCCCCGGCCAGGGAGGGGACCCACGTGGCGCAGCAGACCTCTCCTGCCTCCCGCTGCTGCCCTCGGCAGTGTGTTTCAGCTGATCTGCCTGCTCTGCTCCCCACTGTCTCTGGTGACTCCTCTTACCCCACCCCCACAACTCTGGCCTGTACCCCGGCTCTTGTATGCATAAATAAGTAAATCTTTAAAAATAAAATTACGTGAAGGGCTGATCGAGCGAAGTCTGGGTGAGCCCGCCGGTCCAGGCCACGGACAGAAAGCCGCTGTCTTCCTGGGAGAGAACACTCTGAAGTGCTTCTGCTCCTGTTGGGCCAGTGTCTGCCCACACGTCTGGGCTCAGATACCTGTGGGCAGCGCCTTGGCCTTGCTCTTTTCCAGACGCCGTGACCTCCTCGGTCTTTCCTCCCCCAAGAAACTGTGTCCTCAGCGCCTCGGCCCCAGGCTACCTGGCCCTACTGTGAAGAAAGCCTGATTTGCCACCCAAGGAGGCAAGATGGCACCCACTAGGGTCTCCAGAGACCAGGGAGAAGCAGCTGCCAGACACAAATCTGAGGGCTAGTGTAGCCGCAGGAAGGTGGCGGCACAGGAGCAAGGTTCTGGATGGTTCTGGGCAGACGGGTCAGGGAAGGAGAGTCTTGGAGCCCTCGGTGGCTTTTCATACTTTATTTAGTAGCGGTGGCCAGGTACATGGCAGGCAGGGGTGCCGGGGGGCTGGCGCATCTCACCCTCTCGGCTGTTTCTCTCTCTGCTGCTGCTGCTGCTGCTCCTTCATCCTGTTGGTTCTCTCGGGTCTGTCGGTCGGGGGGTCGGTCCTCGCAGTTCTGGCGTCCTCATGACGCCGCCCATTTATGCCCGTGTCCAACTCAGGTGCGCCCACTTGCGCATGCCCATCCTGGAGTGCTCGCAGCACCGCAGGTGTCCATCATCAGTGGTGGGAGGGTGGAAATACCTGATCAGCCTTACCCTACAGCTAGTGTTGTCCCTCCTGCTGGACGCCTGCAACACATCTGGACACGCCCCTTCTCCATTTAGGACGAGGCCCGAGGAGGAGAAAACAAGGGTGGAGAACCGCATCCCTCCCCACAGAGGTGCACACTTCCCTTCAGGAAGACAACAGGAAGCTTTTCCCCTAAAGTATCTGGTGCCCTGCTCTTCAGTCGTTGTAGCTTCAGTTTCCTTTTAGAATTTTTCTCTCTGCTGGTGTGTGATGGAGGCCCCATCCCGCGTAGGATTCAGTTCATCATACAGCCCCTTAAGTGTGATCCCCACAGAAAGGGGTCCCGGTTCGCTTCCCTGCCCCATCCAAGGAAGGCAGACGGGGAGAGGAAGAAGAGAGACGACTTGGAGGAGGCATGTGGAAGAAAGATGCGAAGAAGAACTGTACTTGCTTCTGGCCTTAACTTGCAATAGGGACTTGGACATGAAAGGAAACATTTAAAAGACACGGAGACATGGGCGAGAGGTCGACAATGGCAGCCTTTACCTTGACTTGTGTTTTGATTCTTCTCTTTTCCTTCTGATTTGCCTGCCCCCTCTGCCCCTGTCCTACGGGTCCCCACCAGAACGTACCTTAGACTTGTGACAGATTTTCGGGCCTCAGTGGCCCTGCTTTGGGCCAACCCTGTTTGGCTGGGTATTTACCCAAGAGGGGCCTGGGAACTTTGGGTGCCTCACTTGGAAACTATATTCCTTCTTTTCCTTCTCTTGCACACTGATTGTGTTAAAATTCTTTTCTGTTGAAGGACTGTCACCCTAAGAGTATGCTTTGTCTTTATGCGGCCATGGCAGAAATCTCTTAGAATAGGCAGGTTTAGGGGTCCCGGGGGACCCCTCAGTCTGCCTGCTCCTAGATTTGCCATCAACAAAGGGAGGAGAAGGTTGGAGACACTTGGACCCAGATCCGGGAGAGTTGATCTTATGCAATTCTCAGAAATTGGTCTTCCCTTTGTATGGGCCCAGCCTCTTTCTCCAAGGCCAAATTGACAGAGAAGGGTACAAGTGGCTGTCAGGAAAGTGGATTGTTGAAGCTCTGTCTTTTAAACTCCGTCCTGCAGTTTGAAAATAAAGCTTCTTATTTTTAGAACGCCAGCAGGGTCGTTCCAGCTCTGCCCCTGCAGTTTCAATAGTGGCCTTGGGCTCTAAAACCCTGACCTTGAAAGAAAGCGTTTACATTGTAAATGCACTGGCTGTATGAAGGCTATTCTGTCGCAGAATATCCAAGGGAGGCTAAAAGTTCAGAAGCAGCTTTTTCCTTCCTTCTGAAAGGCCTAATCCGCGGGGCTTTCACAGTGACAAAATCAAGCTCTTAGCAGTAATTGTGCATTGGTTCTACCTGTGAACTTGCATAAAATCTGAAATTTCACACAACCAATCCTGTTCTAGGGATTTCACCGCTGATCATCGGAGCTTCTAGAGGGGTTTGGAGGAAAGAAGAGCGCACAGGCCCCCAGCCCAGCAACTTGCTAACAAAAGGCCTTGAAAGTGGCCCCTTCTTGCACACACAGCCCTGTTCTCGGCTGGGAGAGGCACAGGGTCCTGATGTGATGGCTTCCGGGCCGGCAGGCTGTGCCTCTTGTGGGGCCCCAGGGCAGCCCACCCAGACCCTCTTCTGTCTACAGTTAAGCTGGACAAAGACTCAAAGGCCCTGATGTCTGACTCTGGCGCCTTGATGGGGCGTTAGGTGGGAGTGTTACATGGCAGGAAGAGGGGCACCCCAGGACCCCTAAACTTTCCCTTTTTAAATGGGTTCTGCCATCTGCCGCATCAAGACAAACATATAAGGCCTTTAATGGAAAGGAACTTTAATACAATTAGGGTACAATATAGATAGGACAAAGAATAGAGTTACTAAGTCAAGCATCCAAAGTAACCCATCTCCTTGAGGGTAAAAGTTCAGCTAAATAGAATTGGCCCAAAAACCTGCCATAGTCTAAAGGACCTTTCAGTAGAGTCCCATAGAAAAGGGTCAGAAAGAGTCAAATAAATGGGGAGGAAAAGAGCAAAATCAAAATCAAGATGAAAGCTGCCATTGTTAACCTCCCCACAGGTCTCTCACCCACATCTGTTCCAACCAGTCCAAGATTAAAAAGCAAGCACAGTTTTTTCACATGTGCCTCTGCTCCACGTGCCTCCTCCATACCTCCTTGCTGCTCTCCATCCTGCCTCCTTCTTCCTCCCTTCCTTCTGTCCTCCTATCTTCTCTCTCCAGCATCTTATCCCTGCTCAGCTCCACCCTACTTAGGGTGGAACTGGGATTCTGGAACTTCCTTCTTTCCTGGGGACCACCTGTTACAGGAGGATTAGCTCCACTCTGACCAGGGAGCAAAGCCATCAGGAATTTGGGCAATTATGAATAGAGTTGCTAAAAACATTCATGCACAAGTTTTTGTAGGAACATAAGTTTTATTTGAGCTGTACCAAGTGTCATGATTACTAGATCATATGGTAAAAGTACATTTACTTTTTTCTCCTGCCGATCTGGCTTCCAAAGAGACTGTCGCATTTCCACCAGCAACAGATGAGAATTCCTGCCACACCACATCTGCCTTGGCATTGGGTGTCGCAAAGTCTGGGGTCTCAGCGGTCCTCCAGGAGTGCAGTGAGTGTCTAATTGTCATTTTAACTTGCAATTTCCTAATGACAAATGATGTTAAACATCTTTCTCATATGCCTATTTGCCATCTGTATGTCCTCTTGGCGAGGTGTTGAGTTGGGTATTTTGCTGATTTTTTAATTGTGTTGTTTGTTTTGAGAGTTCCTGTGAAGTTTGATTCCCAGTCTTTTGCTAGGTATGTGTTTTGCAAAGATTTTCACGCAGCTGATATGACCTCTCTTCATTCTCTAAAGAGTGTCTCTCACAGATTAAAATTTTCTTAGTTTAATAAAGTCCAACTTATCAAAAAAAAAATTTATGGATTGTGCTTTTGGCAATGTATCTAAAAATTCATCACCAAAATCAAGGTCACCTAGATTTCCTCCTATATTAGACTCTAGGAATTTTTTAGTTTTGTATTTTACATTTAGGTCAATGATTCATTTTTAGTATGATTTCACTTTACCTGCTCTCTCAGTTATTGCCAGAGTTCGTGACACACATTTACATGACACCCCACCACTCTGTGGGTGACGCAGGTGCTCAGAGTGCTGCTACTGATTTCTGTCTCCCTGCTGTCATTCATTCCACTTATCAATATGCTGTCATTAACCAAGGCATTGTTCCTCTTGCTTTACACTTTACCTTTAGCTTAAGAATAAGAAAAATCTTTTATTTTGCCTTCATTTCTTTTCTTCTTTATCATTCTTTCATGTATATTAAAGTTCCTGACCTATCTCATTTTCCTTCTCCCTGAACTACATCTTTTAATATTTCTTGCAAGACAGGTCTGCCAATAATAAATTTTCTCAGTTTTTGTTTGTCTGAGAAAGTCCTACCCCCCCTGACTTTGGAAGGATAATTTTGCTGAATGTAGAATTCTGGGTTGTTGGATATTCATTCTACTTACCTTTTTTTTTTTTTTAGATTTTTTTTTTTTAATTCATGCACACAAGAGCAGGGGTACAGGCCAGAGGCACGGGAGGTAAGAGGATTCACCAGAGACAGAGCAGGGAGCAGAACAGGCAGATAGACTGAAACACACTGCTGAGGGGAGCAGCAGGGGGACAGGAGAGGTCTGCTGTGCCATGTGGGTCCCCTCCCTGGCTGGGGATCTAACTCGCACTGCTGTGCCGCAGATGCTTCACAATGTGGTACTCAACCTGCTGCGCCACCAGGGAGGCCCCTCTACTTACCATTTTAAATATTTATCTCCACTCTTCTTCCTTGCATGGTTTCTGATGAGAAGTCTGATGTGTTTCATATTTTTACTCCTCGCATGGGTAGAGTACTTTTTCCTCTGATTTCTTGCAGTTTTCTGGAGTTTGAATATGATATGCCAAGATGTTGATTTTTAAATTTTTTGGGGGGGGCATTATTTCTCTTGCTTGGTTATCTCTGAGCTTTCTGCACCTATGACCTCATGTCTATCATTAATTTTGGAGAATTCTGGACCATAATTATGTCAAATATTTCTTCTACTCTGTTCTCTCTTTCCTTCCCTTTCCTTTTGCATTTCCATTTCAAAGATGGTATACCTTTTGATATTATTCCACAACTCTTTGATGCTGTATCCTTAGTTTGCATTCTTTTTTTGTTTTCTTTCCACTGGGGGAATTTATATGATGTAACTTCAACCAAGCCTTGCCTTGGTTATGCTTAGTGTCCTAGTGTCCTAATGAGTCCTTCAAAGACATGCTTCATCATCACTTTACTTCTAATTTCTAGCATCTCCTTTAAATTCTTTCTTAGAACCTCCAAATTTCTGCTTGCATTGCTCATCTGTTCCTCTCTGTTGTCTACTTTTTCTTTTACCACATTCATTATATTTTTTATTTCCTGATAAATAATTCCAACAACCAGATCATATATGAATTGGGTTCTGATGGATTTCTCATCTCTTCAGAGTATATTTTATTTTGCTTTTTGACATGCCTTAAAACTTTAGGTTGAAGGTGGAGTGTAGTACATCCGGTGTCAGGGACTGAGGTAAAGAGTCCACTGGAATAATGACAGATGTGAATCTGGTTAGTACAGCAGTTAATGTCTCCTGTAGCTACAGATGCCTAAGACTTCAAAATCCTCTATTGTCTCTCTTTTTATCTCTTCTCTTTGAGCTTCCCTATGTACCCTTCCACAAACAAAGAGAACCTGTGTTTTACAGCTCCTTTAGCTATATTCCATTGTTATGTTAGAGACCTGTTAGTGTGATGGTAAGACATCCTTGGCCACAAGTTCCTGACCTGTTGCCTCAATGTTTTTCTCCTCTTAGGTAAGATGGGATGACTAGGCTGGAGAAGAATTTCCTTCTTCTACATGGAAGAAGGCTTCAGCAACATCATTTCTTTGATGAGTAGGTCTTTACCAGGAGAAGACTCTGGGCTTATTTCATAGTTGTTACCCTCCCGTTCCCCTGTCAGAACTGCAAGGGGATTTTTTCTTGGATCCTCTTCATAAAAATTTGATGGGGGGTTCATGGGGGGAAAGCAAGCCTATGAAAGTCTGGTGGGTCCCCGCTACTGATGAGCTCCACCTTAATGCCTCAGGATGCTATTAGGTGAGACAGGAGACTTATGCAGCTGACAATGTGCTGTTGAGAGGCAGGCGTTTCTCCCAGCGGTGCTAGTCTAGACTCCGTGTCTGACAGTGTGCTAACGTGACCATTTAAACGTCCCCACCAGTTTATGCCTCTAGAAGCTTCTCTCCAGGTAAGCAAATCTCTCTGTGTACCTGTCTCTCTACACTTGACCCTGTTTCTGCTTCTACATTGTGACCAATCTCACTTCTCTGATTTTCATTTTGCTTAGCATTTTGTTGTAAAAAAACAGGAGTGGTAACTTCTAACTCTTTACATGGTTAAACTGAAACTTGAAATCCTATTCATTTTTTTTATTTTCAAAATATGCTACTTTATTTTAATGTATTTCTTGTGATGTGTAGAAATCTTTTGGAGCCTCTGTTTTGCTATAGCTACTGCTATGCAGGTTCCAAGCTGCAGACTTTGACTTTGTCTGTAAAGACATAACCATAGAGCCTCTGGCCACCAGTTACACCGCTCACTTCTTGTTTCCTAGCCTGGAGCTTTCCCTACGTAGTCATCCCTCCCCCGGGCCCTTCCATAGCACCGCCAACATGCAACCTGCCTAAAGGAGCGTTAAGACCAGTAAACCATCTTTGAGTAACAGGGGAAGGAAGCTGCTGGCTAAATGTTTTCCTGTCATACCCCAGGAAGACAAGACTTCAAAAAGCTCTCAGAAAAGCCGAGTGAGACTCTACACCAGCCCTGCAGCGATGGCCAGCTCCACCTCCACCGCTCATTCTTATTCTATATTCCTATCTACTCCCCAATTTTTGCTCCCTGGAAATTCCTTTCCAGACGAATAACCACAGCCAAGGATTCATCTGAGGTTTTGCTTTTAGGGAAACCAGGGTAAGATATAAATTTATTTGAAAGGAAATTCTACAGTCCATCTGTACATGTAGGAAAACAACATTTGCCGTAAATCAGAGACCTGTTCCTTCCATGTCTTCTCTGTGACTTCTCCATCTGTCAAACACTTGCTCTTAGCCTTCCTATCCTTCTTCCACATTTTGAGAACACAATGTCAGGTGCACAAGTCTCTGCTCTCACACCTCCCCACATATTTTGATAAATTGGGGAAACAGAAAATAATGCCATTAAACACCATTGCTTACACTCTTAGGTTTGATAAGAGAGATTTGCAAGACTTAGAGGACTGTTAGATGTGGTTTGTGGACTAGCTGTTGATCTGCACACTGCTTTTTCAATCTTTACTTAAAAGCTTGCCATGGAATGTAAATCAACTACATCACTACGTGCAATATTTTGTGTATTTTTTTTAAATTTACAACTGTTTTTTTATTATTATTTTTATTATTATTGGTAAAATAATTCTCCTGATGAAAGAAACAATCCATTGATTTATATTCCTTAATTAGCTTTTTATCTCATTGTAGACTGAGCAGCACTGAGTTAGTGAGGTATAAAGTATTTCTTAGTCTGTACTACATGCTAAACAATGTGCTGTGAACACACTTCACCAATATTATATTATTAAATTCTCAAAAGACATAACTTGTATGTGAAGTAGGGAACATTATTCTGATCCTATAGGTAAGAAGCCAAATCACAGTGAAGTTACAGTTAATAAATGGTGGCCTCCAAGATGGCCTCCCCAGTGGCACCCAGTGATCCTGCCTGAGGTGTTCATGCCTTTGTGCAGTCAGCGCCTCTGTTACATCAACTGTATGACCGAAGACTGCGACCAAGGAATAAAGCAAAGGTGATAGTGTGTGACTTCCCAAGTGTTCTAGGGTGAATACTTATGCCCCCAAATTCATTTATTGAGGTCTCACCCACCCTCCCACAGTGGTAGTATTACAGATATGGGCCTTTGGGAGATGATTAGGTCATGAAGAAGGAACCCTCATGAATGGGACTTGCACCCTTAAAAAGGTGGTCCGAGCCCACAGTGTGAAGACACAGTGAGAAGACTGTCTGCAGCTTGGACTGGGGTTTCAGCAGACATGGACCACGCATGTGGGTCTCCTGATCTTCAACTTCCAGCCTCCAGAACTGTAAGAAATAAGTTTCTCTTGCTTAAGAACAACCCAATTTGTGGTATTCTGTTTTAGCAGTTCAAACAGAATAAAACACAAGAGTTGATCATAAAAGATACTGCTGCAACCACCTCACTCTCCTGGACCACTTGTTCTGGAAAGCCGCCTTGCACATCACAGGACACTCAAACTAGAGGTCATGTGGCAAAGATCTGAGGCTCCTGCCAACAACCAGCACCAACTTGTCACTTATGTGTGCACCATCTTGGAGTCAAGACTTCACATGACTGTAGCCCTGGCTGACATCTCGACTGTAACCTCATGAGAAACCCTGTCAGAACCACTGACTGAAAACAAGGAAACAAATGAACATGGCTGTGTTCCAATAAAACTTTACTTACAAAACAGACAGCAGGTTAGGTTTGGGCCATGGACCATAATTCTCTGGTCCTGTTGCAGATCATCTTTAGTGCCAGGGAGGGTGTGTACTTTCCCATCTCCCAGCTTCTGGATGTGCTGGTCCCTCTATCTGTACGACATTGTCCCTTCTTTTCATTATTATTATTATATATTTTTTACATTATTTTTCATTTTTGTACAGTGACTATTTCTCATCCCTGTGGAATTCCCACCACCACTTCACCCATGCACCATCACCACAGTCCCTTATGCTCTTCCCACCCCTTTTGTTTCTTCTCCCTTCTCCTCCCCGTGGGAATGTCTCAGATTTATAGCTGTCTGTTGATTTTGATTCTCGATTCATTGTCACTGATTATTTTTCATTGTCCCTTCTCCCAGAATGCTTTTCCCTACTTCTCCTCGAGCTCTAACTACAGCATTACTTCATGGGGGGGGGGGGGGCGGTTCCAGGCTCGTCTCCAGACTCTTCCCCACTCCCTGCCTGCCATGGCCCTCCCGGCCTGTACCGTACTTGTGTGTCTCCGACTTTCTTCCCTGTGAGCTCTGTGAAGTCAGGGGTTAGGTTGGTCTTTGGTATGATTTGACCCACAGGGCTTAGCCGAGTTCCTGACTCATAGCAGGTGTGTGGTACACAGTGGGGAAGAGTGAATGACCTTACAGAGAGCATCCTACCCAGTCAGCTTGTTTCTACCAGTCTCACAATTTCCCCTGTGCACCCTGGCTCCAAGATGCAGACTCTCGGCAGGTGTGTTTTGTCAAGCACATAGGGTGATTGCTTGCTTCGCTGGTGTACGACTTTCACAATGAGGAAAGGTCATGAGATCTGGGTTTCAGGCACTTCCCTTCTCTTGCCACTATTTCCCTGGCAAGGGTGACCTTTCCAGTTAGCCTGAGGCTAAGCAGAGCTGTCAGAACATCAGGCCGCATTACGCAAGGCGACCATTTGTGCCTGGCAAAGGCCAGGTGATTTAACCCGGACTGCACAGCGGGCACCATCCAGATGATATTCTCGAAACTGCAGCGGCCAGGGTTGAATCCGGAAATGGGGCAGCAGCCAAAAAGGCACATGCTTCTTGGAAATCAGATTCGCTGAAATCAGGTCATCGCGCATCCTTCCAGAAAATAGGAAAGACGTGCCCACGCGTGGCCCTGCTTCCCAGGCCTCAGCCGGCCTGTAATTGGCGCGTATGTGCAGTAGGATTTCTTTTTTCTCTTTGGGGTGCTGTGCACTGAGCTCTGAGCTACCTGTGGTCCTTGAGTCGCAGTCACCTGAAACTCAGAGGGCGCCACGGCTGGCGGGCAGGGCCCTCTCCTATGTGGGGCTCCCCACATTTCCTAGCCATTCTTTGATGAACTAGCCCCTATCCTTAGGAATACACCACCTAATGTAGAGCTGAGCTGGTTCCAGACATGCTTTGGCTCGGGTTAGGCTGTTTATTTCCTCAGACGCAGCAGAGAGCAAGGGGGGCGGTAGAGTAGCAGGAGGAGGAAGAGGGGGTCAATCAGCCCCCAAGGATAAGGCAGAGGCATCTCCTGTGCTGCTGTGTTGCCATGAAGCAAAGACCCCTTGCCCTGCTCCCAGTGCCAAAGAAGATGCCACAGGCTCTGCATGAGAAGCAAGACAAGAAGCGAGGTGCAGACACCCCGAGATCATCAGCAGAGAGGAGCGAGCACAGTGCCTCCCTTCTCCTGGAGCGTGCACGGTGAGTGACCTCGAGGACTGTTTCTGGCTTATACCCCTGGCCCATCGGCTTCAATAAGAATGGCCCCTGCAATGTCACAGCCTGAAAGCCCCCTCCCTCCAGCAGACAAGGCGCCGTAGTGAGCAGAACCTAACAGAGGCTGCTCTGTCGCAGGCCAGTTTGAGAGCTGTACGTAATAGATTGGGTGGAGTCACAGGAAACTGCTGTTTTCCTAGGTCAAAAATAGCTCAACACTCACAATTTCATGTTTCGCATCCACTACCAGCTCTGATTTTTACAACTATCCTCTAAAGGCAGACATTTTCTGGGGTGATGAGTTTGAGTTGACTTTGCAACTCCCTCTGCCACTCTGGCCCAGTGGGCCCTGGTTTCTATCCCCGTAAGATGGGACTGGCGATGGTACTTCCTTGGTGCCACTAGCAGAGGAGAAACTGAGGCATAAACATAGCAGTGTCTGGTAAATAACTGCGCAATAAAAATAGGTCATTATCCTTAGCTCTGCAGAAAGGGATGTTGAAGGTCCTCATTCCAGTGATGTTTCTGCCACGCATTCATATCCCTTCAGATTACCTGTCCTCTCCCGGGAGGGATTCTCAGCCATAGGCCCTCGCCTCCTTTGACTATGGAGCGCACTTTGAGCCTCTTCCACAGGGCACTAACTTCTCCTGCAGCCCACACTTGCCCAAGCCGTGTTCAGCTGCCTCTCCTCTGAGTCCGCAGCTAGTCCATGTCCTTCCAATAAAATCCCTTTTTTGCACAATGGAGGTAGGGGTCCGGGGTGAGTATAGGAGGTAACTTAACTGATTATTAACTCTTCATCGATCTCTATTGTTGCACCCAAAGATCCTTAACATATGTTTCACCGGACATACACACTTGAATCTATTGCTTCTAAATAATGAAACTGGTTAACATAGATGGACGCCCTAGACCTTTACCCATGGCTGTGTAGAACATGTCTCTGCAACGGCTGCTTGTCAAAACCCATCTCACAAAGAAATCGAAGCCCAAGACCTCATGCCAGCTCTTCCACTCAGTGTCTGTGCACCCTTCAGCAAAGCTCTGGGGCTCCCAAGTCTCACTATCCTGATGTGCAAAGTGGGATCGACCCACTGCCCCCACCAGGTGGTTCAGAGGCTCAGACAAGGGGTTGGAGCCGTGAGAGCACTTTGTAAACTGGTCAAGCTCCATGTAAATGTAAAATTATATTATGATTTTTCAATGGCCAAAGGATACATTAACTCCCTTTCTTGCTGCCTAATTGAAGTCATTTGTTTTCTCCATCATAATAATAATTTTAAAATGCTGAGTTTTAAGTGAAAGTTCCCTCTATACATACCCCAGGACAATAAGATTCATTTTCTTAAAAACAACATCGTGTCTTGGTGGATTTTCTGGCTGCTTTGTTTCCTTGCCAGGCTGATCATGGCTGAAGTTTGTGTTCTTTGCTTTTCTGAGCAAACTTAGAGTCCTTTTCTCTTTTCTCTCTTATTTCCCTCCTGTCTTTCCCAGTCTTAAAGTTCCCCAGGGACCGATAAATGCCAGCAGTGACTATACACAGCCATCCGAGGGTCTTTAGTAATCAGAGATTAGATCGAACTTCCTGCATACAGAACTGGGAGTCAAAGGAAGGTTCTCCAAAGTCTGCTGAGGATTATATAAAGTATAAGCAGAAATAGTGAAAACTTAAGATATTATTTCCAAATGCCAGAATTTTTAATATACAAATAATGCAGGGGATCAAGCTGTCATGTATTAGCCAACGATAAAGAAAGAAAGCAGAGGGAACATTTTCACTTGTGACAGCCAAATGAATATTCTCATTGGCCCATAGTGCCATCTTGTGGGCCAGTTAGTTGTGATTACATTAGCTTAACTGTTCCTAATCAGGTAAAGTATCCATTAGCTCCTTCAAATAACTTCCTGCTAACCCAGGAGAGCGTGGCTGATTGCACCTTGTAGATCACTGTTGAGCTCTCATCCTTGTTGTACATGGTTGACCAGTCATCCAGCACTTCATGTTACATTTACCTCTTGTTCATGTTTCCTCTCTCTGACAATTCCTTCTGGCCACCTTCTCCAGATGGACTTTACCTATGTAACGCCGTAGGACTGTTCTTTACTTTTCCATTCCATATGCAGTGGTTCTTCACTTTTTCTGGGTCACAGAACCCATAGAGAACCAGTGTTCAACCATGGACACAATCCTTCTCTCTAGAAAATGATTCTCATGTAACTATCCTTCCACAGGCATTCTCATTCTCTCTCTCCTTTTTCCTCCTTCCCTCTCCCTCTCCCTCCTTCTGCTAGAGTGCACAAGCTCCAGCTTTCTGTCTCTGTCTCTCTCTCTCTCTCACACACACATACACACACACACACTGACATATTTTTCAAAACATTCAAAGGGTTCACAAAGCTCCTGACTCCATGTTTAGAACATTTGTTTTATTTCCTCCACGATGCTGTGGAATCCCAGACCTGTTATTAACAGCCCCAGACGACACATGTCAGATTCCATGTCCCTTTCTCTCTTCAGTCCTCCAATCCCAGCCTCTCTCATCATTCCTGCTTTCAACACCCTACCTCCCTGTAGCTTAGACTTTAATCACTGTGATTCCCCTCTCATAAAATGCCTCTAGCATAAACCCTGTCCACCATTGAAAGTACAGCTTCTATGTCACCATCTCTGGACACCAACTCCTAATCAGAGAATTAAACTTTCCCTTTTGTGATCGCTTAATCTGTTTTCTTAATTTTTTCCATAAAATATTTCAGACTTCCCAGTTTATAGATAACCAAGTAGATGGGAAGCTCTTGAAGCAAACATGCCCTATTAGGCATCTTTCATAATACTAGAGAGAGGACCCGACTCTGTAATGTCTGAGAGTTGGAAGGCTTGGTTTAATTTCTCTACACTCTACTGTGTGGCCCTGAGCTTAGCAATTTACCCTTCCAAGCCTTGGTTCTTTATCTGTAAATACAGATCTGATCATTCTACACTTGAGTTCTTGTGAGGATTCAATGATATGATGCATTTATTAGACTTGGTATATTTCCTGGCACGTGCATGCTGTTCAAAATAGTTTTTTGCAAAGATAAACTAGAGTCATTTGTAGAAACATGGATGGAGCTAGAAGGGATTATGCTCAGTGAAATAAGTCAGAAGGCAAAAGAAAAATATCGGATGGTTTCACTTTTAGGAGGAATATAAAGGATCCAAAAAAGGGCTCAAGGAAAAGAACAATAACAATAAAAAAAATCACAACACAATAAGAACAAAAAGACAAAGACAAATTAGAGGCATTTTGTGGGGTAGAGGAGGGAGAAGAACTGAGATGAAGGCAGAAAGAACACAAGGGACTCAGGTGACAGTGCACTGGTGAAATGGTGGTGGGAACTCCATGGGGACTACAGTTGATGTCAAATATATATATAAATAAAGAAAAAATTATTTTTGCATAAAAGGACCCTCAGAGGAAGTGAAGTTCAGTTCATTGTCACACACACACACACACTCACACGCCCACACACTAACCTTCTAATGACTTTGGAAACATGTGGTCAGTCCCTTTTTTCAATAAAGGTGGTTAAGAAGTCCCTAAATGTTAGGAATGCAACTCAGTAGCAGAAATACAAAGATGAATCAGCAGTTTGTTCTCACCTTTGAAATCTCTTGATCAATAACAGGAGGCCTTCCCCAGGACGCATTATTATGTTAATCAAATCTATGGCAGTCATTCTTTAGCATTATTTTATTTTGGCCCTTGCAGCTGTTTTCTCAGTCTGAGCTAATAGGTAGCAAGACTCATCTGTTGGAGCTGGTTTCAGCCTTGAGGCAGCAGTTGCAAATTCTCTGTAGCACAGTCCAAAGAGCATTCACGTTGGACAGACAGGGTCAGATGCCAGTGGACACGTTCTCTCCTCCAGAGAGTAAACCTGGATCTCTGCCATTCCTTGAGGAATTCTTAACTGTTCATATAAACTCACTGGTGCTGTCTGAAAAAATCCTATTCAGAAGTTCATCTTCTTAATTAGAAATCTGTTTCTCCTATAACAAGGAAAACATACCCTGACTTCTATCACTCCCCAGAACACTGACCCAGTTAGCATTTCACTGGCTGAAATAAGACATCTATTTCCCCACATCTTTGCCATCTTTGTGGACTCAATATTTTCCAACTATCTAGTTTTGTCAGCCTGGCTGATGTAACATAGCCTCTCGTTGCTACTTAAATCAGGCACATCTGTGATTATGAATGAAGATGAATCTTATTCTATGGTCAGCAGCCACTTAAGTCTCCCACCCTATGGCTCCCCTGCTCTACCCTGTGAATGTTGTGTTGGTACTTGTGCCTCTTTTTACTGATGTAAATAGGATCATTATCTGCAATACACAAAGGACCTACCAGACCTCTTCTACTGGCAAGCTCCTGCATCACCTGGTACATTTGCTACAATCTATAAACCTTAATTGGAGCCTCCTTGGTAGCACAATGGGTTAAGCAATGCACTATGAGGCAAACCGCAACCACTGCAGTACCGAGTTTGATCCCTGTTGTGGCCAGGGAGCTGATCCCTGTTGTGGCCAGGGAGCTGATTCACATGGCGCAGCAGAACTCTCCTCCCTTGCCCGCTGCTTCCCTCAGTAGTGTGTTTCAGTCAGTCTACCCATTGTGTTCCCCACTCTGTCTCTGGTGGATCCTCTCACCTCCTGCACCTCTGACCTGTACCCCATCTCTTATATGCATAAATAAATAAGTCTTTAAAAAATAAACCTTAATTAAGACTTCATCATAATAATAACACATCATAATCCTCCAAAGTCCACAGCTTACATGAGGGCTCATTCTTGGTATTGCTAAGTCTATGGACTTGGACAAAAACATAATGCCTTGTAGCCACCATTCCAGTATCATACAGAGTAGTTTTACTGCCTTAAAACCCTCTGTGCCCTGCCTAGCACTCTCTTTTCCCTTAGAAGGAAGACCTGAGGACATAATTCCACAACCTACTCATCTCCAACTTGATCTGTCAAGAGGGATGAAGGTGTGAAGTTGTCCTCTCTCATTCTCTGCATCCCGTCCCAAGTGCAGGCGAGTGGCACTGCAGCAGGTCTCGGGCAGGACTGAGCTCACGTGCTGTCTTCTGGCCCACAATGCCAGAAAACAGAATGAGACAAGCATGGCGCTTCTCCACTTGCCGCATCTAGCATCTCCTCTCTCAGCTGCCTTCTTCCTCTGTATTGTAGCCTGACTGCTGTTTCCTCTCTGGGACTTTCTAATACCTGGTGTTCACTTCCTCTGACCCACTACCTTCTCTACCGCTTCATTCATTTCAAAGTTTGCTTTCAAGGGAGGGAGACACAGTCCACATTAATTCGAAATCTAGGCAGAAACATCTTTTGTCGGAGTTGTTTTCTAGACACCTCAGTATAGAGGTCAACCCTTGGCTCATCAGCTAATTTCTGATTTATGGAGGGAGGAAAAAGATGTTTTCACAATTTTTGCAATAGTGACACATGGATTGGTAATTAAAGCTAAAAGTGAATCTTTAGAATGTATTTTAAAGTTAAAGATTTTTGCTCAAGAAAGACTAAGCTGCGATAGCAAAGTTAGGCAGTGATAAATTATGGCTTTCCAGACATGGTTATTGTTGAAAACAAAAGGATGTTCGATAAAAAGGCCCTAGAAGCTTTGGTTTTCTTTTCAGCATTACTCAGTGCCAGCTTTCTCATGGTTCTTCCTCCTTAAACAGCTCCAGTGGCGGCAGGAGCAAGGGGTGGCCGAATCTCCTTGAGGAGGTCATCGGGTCTGCTCTGCCAAGCAAGGAATCCAGCCCACATTCCACCACGTTCTCATCCAACTTTCCAGGAAATAGCGTCTGCTGGTCTGGAATGAAATAGAGATGCACTGTATTTTTTTCTGGTTTCTGTGAGAACTCAGGGGACCTGATCTCCAAAAGTTACAAAAGATTCTGCTCTTACTTTCTCTCACCTTTCTTTAGAAAGACAGATGAATTAACTCGTTGTAATAAACTGAAACTGGGTTGATTTTATACATCTGATGATAACGTGAAATTTATGAACACACAAACAATTTGACCGTAATGTCTAAATTTCCACTTGGATAACAAATACATCTTGAAAAATCTAAAACTTCAAGAAAAAGCAAGTATTCTTTGATGAAAGCAATTCACTTCCAAACAATGAAGGGGTTCTAAAAGACCTTCCAGCAACATCTCTATCTGTAGCTCGAGACTGCTGAGAACTACTGTTTTCTTTTTTAGTTCAAATTTTATTGATTTGCAATCATTTACATGACTCTATAATTTGGAATCTGACTTCACCCCTCTAGATGTGCACATGCCTCAGAACAAAGAATACAAAAAGAGAAGAAAGATTAAAGAACGCTGGCCCCTTCTGGGATAGATCATGTACCTACAATGAGGAAAGGAAACATAGAGTGTCATGAAAAGTGCTTGCAGTTTAGAAAGCATTCTTGTCTGTGTGTGTATTTAATAGACTTCACTTTTTAGAGTGGTTTTAGGTTCACAGAAAAACTGAGCAGAAAGTAGTTTCTATATACAGTCTGTCTCTCAAACACACACCAGCTTCTCCTGTTATCAATATCCTGACCAGAGGGATCATTTGTCTCAAACTATGACTGATATTGACACATCATAATGTTGACAACATTGTCCCCCAAAGTCCACAGTTTTTGTGAGGGTCCACTCTTGGTATTGCCCATTTTATGAGTTTGGACAAATGTGTGATGACTTGTTTCTACTCCTATAGGGTCCTACAGTTCCACAGCCTTAGAAATCTTCTGAGCTCTGCCCATTCATCTACCCCCTCCCTTTAACACTTGTTTTTAAAAAATAAATTTTTTATCTTAAATCTTTTTCTTTTGCAATAATTTGATGTTTTCAGAAAAGTTGCAAATATTGCATAGATGTTGGTTTTGCTTATTATGAACAAAGATATTCACATTTCCCTGATACATTTGTCAAAATCAAGAAATTGGCATTAGTACAATGCTATTAACTAAACTCCAGTTATTCTGATTTCATCATTTTCCATTGCCTGCTCTTTGATGTATATGCTCCTTTACCTGTGCCAGGATCCAATATCACTGTCTTCAGTAGTCACCTTCCCTAATCTCCCCTGGTCTGGGACAGTCTCCCAATCTGCCCTTGGGGGTCCTATGACTTGCATCTTGAGAAGAACTGGACAGATAATCCACAGAACGTTCCATCACCTGGGTTTGCCTATGTTTTTTTTTTATGATTAATCTGAGGCTATGTGGTTTGTGAATGGCCACTACAGATATGAATTGTCCTTCTCACTGCATCAAATTTGGGGATGGGTGATATTTGCCTGGCATCACACCACACAAAGTGGTGATAGCAACTTCCAACACCTGTTTAAGATAGGGCTTGCCAGGTTTCTCCACTTCAGGTAACTCTTTTCTCCTTATGTTGGTCTTGGAAAGGCTCAGTAAGACGGGAAGACAATGTGTGACAATTAAGCTCTAAGTCTTGAAGGCGGACCACCTATATTTAGTACCCGGAATTTTCCTTGACTGCCTGCTCTCTTAATGTATAGGTTCCATTTTATTTTGGTTTATTTTTATCATATGCCAGTGGTGTGAAACAGTTGGCTCATACCAGCTTGGAAGAGCCTATTGTTACATTTCTGGAATTTTGCAAACTAGGTGACATATGTTCATAGGCTACAATCCACCATGATGAGAGTATTTACACCGCAGATAGTAGCAAACACTACAAAGCAAGTCTCCCCTCCCCCAAAGAACTGGTTGTTAGTTGCCAGCATACTTCTGTAGGTATATGTGCTTAATAAACAAAAAGTGCCCAAAAGGACAAAAGGAGATTAAACATCACTATGGGCTACTTATTTCCTTGCTGAATGAAACAGAAAAAGAAGTCAGACGATGTTCCCACTCTGCCACTCACCCCTCTGCCAGCCACTACTCAGTTGTGTATAAAGAGAATCAGCTACCAGTCTAGGCAACCCACCTGTTGTGCGTGCCCACCTGACAGTAGACTACTGGAGGGAAGGAGGAGGAGGAGGAGGAGGAGGATGAAGGGCAGCAGAAGGAGAGAAGGGGGGGGAGAGAGAAGGGGAGTGGAGAGGGACACAAAGAACCACAGGGCGCTTGGGGGGAGGGGAACAACACCTAAAGGGGGTGACCCTACACCTCTAAAATGCAATCAATGTTGTAAGGCAATGTTACCCCATAAATACCTGCGTGCATGTGTTTGTGTGTGTCCCCACTCTTCTAGCAGAAGGCAGGGGCTGCACAGATGCTAACGTTTTATTTAACACGAACTAAAAGGAGAGCAACACCCCGTGACTGTTCTCAGTCTCTGAGGTCGTGCATTTTGTTTCCTTAGAATCCAAAGCACCTGGCCTCCCTGGTGGCGCAGTGGGTTAAGCAACGCACTATGAAGCAAACCGCAATCACTGCAGCACGAGTTCGATCCCTGCTGTCGGCCAGGGAGGGGACCCACATGGTGAGGCAGACCTCTCCTGCTGTGCTCGCTGCTCCCCCAGCAGTGTACTTCTGTTAATCTGCCTGTTCTGCTCCCCGCTCTCTGAGGTGAATCCTCTCACCCCCCACACCTCTGGAATCCTCTCACCCCCCCCCCACCTCTGGCCTGTACCCCAGTGCTTATATACATAAATAAATAAATCTTTAAAAAAAAAAAAGAATCCAAAACACCAATGTTATAGTTTTGTCAGAAGAGGCAGCCCCAACTTACAGGAACCTGAACTCGAGCGCATGTAGGTTTTGATGGCTGTTTGGTCTCCTGAAGAAACATCCCTAGCAAATCCTGCTTCTCTGGGAAATAGCCCGCAGACTCCTCAGAGTTTGCGTTGTGTCTCCCTGCAGCTGCCCTAGGCCCCTGTGAGCGCAGTGATTCTCAAACGCAGCCTCTGGCCACCTGTATCTCATCACCTGGACCAACTGCGGACCACCTGAGATTTGGGTGCCCACAACTTCAGTCTTTCAGGGAATCCCAAAAAGCAAACAGATTTGGCATGAAACGGCTTCCGACTCACAAAGGGTTCTGGAAAGGTGTACAGCTCCACCTACAAGTGATGGTCGGTGTTGCAGCAACTCAATGTACACGAATTACCGGAAGTAATTTGGAGGGACGTAACCATGGAAACCTGAAACAGCTACTTTTCCGCAATCATTGCTTTCCGTTATACTCTTCAAACTGTCTTTGAAACCTTTTAAGGACATCTTGTGCAGATTTCATAACTCTCTAGATATTCAGTTATCAAAATCCAAGTCAAGTTAAAATTTCAAACTTAAACATTACTTCATTTAAACGCTATTTAAATCTCATCTCCTCTCTACACTCGCCTCACTACCCCTCCAGTTCAGGCTGGATTAGTGGCATAAGGGGTTAATATAGAAGTCTGGGGTATGAGCAATTATTTCCTCAGACCCCCTGAATGTGTTTTTGCCCCCCCAAAAAAAAACTTTTCAATGTTTAGTATCATTATAATCATAATTCATATTTGTATATCTTTTTGGAGTTTACAAAAATCTTTTGACATTCGTTATAAAATTTACTCCATGTTACAACTTTATGAGATGGAAACAGTTTAACTTGGGGATTAGGAAACTGAAATCCAGAGCATTTATTCAAGATACAGGTAGAAAAGAGCCGATTCTGACACCAGGTCTGGAACTCATCCCATTATTACTGTATGGCTGCCTCGTGGAAACCAAAGAATAAAGGGAATTTAGAGCCAAGTTATGAGTGGGGAAAGAGCAACTAAAACACATCTGAGCTGAAGTTCATGGAAGTCTTCCACAAGAATCAGTAGACTAGATTTCATGTTGTTATATAGTTCAGTGTTAGGATAAAATGGTAAATAATACAGATAGGATCTCTGCCTCACATGAACTCACTTCATAGTGGAGGAAAAAAAGGGTGATAGGGAGAAGGAGGGCGAGAGAGAGGAAGGAAGGAAGGAAGGAAGGAAGGAAGGAAGGAAGGAAGGAAGGAAGGAAGGAAGGAAGGAAGGAAGGAAGGAAGGAAGGAAGGAAGGA
>JAGFMF010011878.1:6718060-6733934 GCA_019455555.1 Galemys pyrenaicus
GGAGGGAGGGAGGGAGGGAGGGAGGGAGAGAAAAAAGAGAGAAAGGAGGGAGAGAGGATTGGTTTCCAGTAGAATTCAAGGCGCCCTGTGGAGAGAAGTGTGTAATCCTGTGGAAACCCCACGCAGGGGAAATAAAAGTCACCAGGTTTCCCTGCCCTCCCGCCATTAGCATTAATGATAGACACCTGCGGTCCTGCACCACACCTGACGGTGGGCACCTGGAGTAGGGTGTGGGCACACGTAGGCGGACACACCTGTTACAAGAGATTGGGCATATAAAGGCGGGTCATGGGGCTGCCAGGAGTGGTGGGAGTGGCTGCAATAGAGGAGTGGCAGTGGCGCCAGCAGTGGCTACAGAGAACAGAAGCACGAGAGAGGGCCAGGGAGCCAGAGAGAAGATGCGCCCGGGCTAGGAGGCCTGCCGGTCTCCTGGTGCCCCCCGCCTGCCGGGTACCTGCTTGCCTCACTGCTCGTTGTGCAAGATCAATAAAGCCAGAAAAAACCACCCAGGACTCCTCCTTGACCCGTCTGCATGCATCAAAGAGAACCTGCCCTGTGCCCTCCTGCCCCTATATCCTGGTTGGTGCCTGAGCAAAGCTCCCTCTGGCAGGGCTCAGGGGTAGGGCTGGCTGGTGTAGAAGCAAGAAGCACGGGGCGGGCTCTCTATGATCCGGGCAGACAGGTCAGGAGTCGTCCTGGAGCCCACGGTGGCTTTTACTAATTTTTCTGTATCCGCGGCGACCAGGTACACGGCAGGCAGGAAGGCTGGGGGCCAGGAGGCTGGCAGGCCTCCCTGCCCCGGGCACATCTTCACTCTCTGGGCTGCTTCTGCCTCTGCTCTCCTTCTCTGTTCCTGCTGCTGTCCCCTGACGCCGCCCTAATACGCCCAGTGTCTCAGCCCAGGTGCGCCCACCTGCGCATGCCCACACCCTGCTCCAGGGACCGCGGGTGTCTATCCCACAATGGCGGGAGGGCGGATAAACCTGATAACCTTCACCTACCCTACAGGCTGCTGGGCCATCACAAGAAGGGGTGACACCAGGTGAGTCTGATGAGTCATGGGAGGCACGGGTGTAGGGTAAAAAGGCTGATCAGGTTTTTCCGCCCTCCCGCCATGGGTGTGATGACGGACACCTGCGGAGCTGCACGCGTGCCTGGGTGGGCATGCGCAGGTGGGTGCTCCTGGGCTAACACACAAAGTATCTAAGGCTAGCGTCACGGGGACGCCGGTGGTGTGGCGGCGGCGTGGAAGAAGAAGCCAAAGTGCTGCGGTGGAGTGTGAGGGACAGCATGACGGCGGCGAAGACAAAGAGACTGCTTGACCCGGTGATGAACCTACCCGGTCTGGGTGGCTGCAAGACAACCGGCACCACTTTTCCACTGCGGCACTGGGCCAGTGGGAAAGGGGAGGGCTTTCGGGGAGGCAGTGGTGCCTGAACAGCAAAGCTCGGGCACCCACTGTTTGACTCCAGCCTGATAGGGTCAACTAGGACAAAGATGAAATACAGGCTCCCCTCATAAGGCAGGTGCTCAATAAATCAGTGGCCTTGTCCTTTTCATGCATCTGCTACCACCCACGTTTCTGGCCACAGGTCCCTCTTCCATGACTCGTGAATAAGCCCACGCTCTGGGGCTTTCAGTTAAGGACACGTTGACTGGAACAAAGTGCCTCTGGACATGTTTACACCCCTGGTTGAAACCTGGAAGGTCAAAGGGTCCACTGAGCTACGATAATCCTCTTCTTTGTCTGAAGAGTGTTTTGAATAATTGGGGATAGGGCATGACAGCCAGATTTTCAGCGTCCACACGGACAGCCATCTGCAGTTGAGTGGGGGTTTTGTCCTTAGCTGCACGTCACCCTTAGATGGACCATGAAGTCTCCAGGTCCCCAAAGTCCCCCACCACCACCTTGTACTTTATACACCTCGCCTGCCTCTCTCAGTTACTCCTTTGCCCGCCCTGCCAGTGGTCACAGGCCCTGAACTGGATGGCTTCATGTCACTTACTGGGCTTGGGACCGTGCACTTGTGGCTTGTACCCTCTGGACGGTCAGGGTCCGTTTCATAATCTGATGGTAGCCCTGAAAATGTGCCCCAACACAAAAGCTCACATAGAGGTTTTTGTTGAAAAGATTTATTTACGTGTGTATGTAAGATCTGAGTTTCAGGCCAGAAGTGTTGGGAGGCTGAGAGGAGTCACCAGAGACAGAGTGAGATGCAGAACAGGCAGACAGACTGAGATACACTGCTGAGGGGAGCAGTGGGCGAGGCAGGAGAGGTCTGCTGTATCCTGTGGGCCCTCTCTATGGCCGGGGATCGAACGCATGCTGCAGTGGCTGTGGATGCTTCATAGTGTGGTGCTTAACCCCTTGCGCCATCAGGGACGGTCCCTCTCATACAGTTTTAAGGGGCTCCATAAACCCAGGTAAAGGCATGTGATAGCTATGAGGAGGGGTTGATTACAAGTAACAGCAAGAACAAAATAAACCTGGAAGCCCCAAGTAGTCCTCTCACTTTGAACTAAACTGTGTCCCTCCCACAGATGCGTTCACCAATGCCCCACCCCCAGGTGGCTGCGCTTAGTCAGGGTCTTGCACCAGGCACACACGTGGCTTCCCTGCTATCGTAGTGAGGCAGCTCCGCGGCGCCATGCCTGCGTGCCTTCCACAGCCCCATCTTGCCTCAAATAATGTTTAGGAGATGTGTGTGCACCTGCGAGGGGGTGTGCACTGAATTTAGATTGTTTCATTAAATTAATCCTTTTTAAAAAATTAAAACCCTAGAGATTAAGTAACATTTTAATTAGCCCAGGGGCATGTGGGATTTAAAGACATTTTCTAGGAGAATTCTTTTAAGGTGGAGGCTAAGTCCTCAGTTTTATTTTAACGATATTTTGGATTTTCCTATACTACACTTCATTTACTGAGAGTAGATTATACACATCCACACGAGGCACACGTGGTAAATAGCTGTCACTTGCTTTGGTACCATGTGATGTTTGTTTTCAGACTTCATTTATCATCTAGAAAGGAAGGAAAATTTAGGAGAGGAGGACAGGTTGGATAATTCACACTCTTGAATTTTTGAGTAAAATTTTCCTAGGCCAACCATATTTTTCTAACACGAGTGTTAGAGAAGCTGAAAAACACTTAGGGGAAGACGGCGGGGCAGCAGAAAGGGTGGTTTCAGATACCCTGGCCCTCCGTGGGCGTGGGTGGCCACCTGCCAGCCATCTCCCGCCACCTGGCAAGGTTTCCCTGTGATTAATGAGAGACCTTCCAACAACATGGCCGGAAGGGAAACAGCTCCAATTACCAATAGAGCTAAGCTGTAATTACTATGCAAATGATTTCAGTAATGTAATAGAATGGAATGTCTGGTCATTACAGGGCAGACAATTCACAATGCTAATTGGGGTTAGTCTGTTTTCAGGAAGTAAATAATATTAACAGTAAAATAGATCCAGAGTGTTATTAGACTTGATTTTGCTTGCCATCCTGGGTATGGTCTACTTCTGCAATTATGTTTACATCAAGAAGATACTTGAGCAGTCTCTGTCTTAAGTGCCTTGACTTCGGATTCAAAATCCTGGGAACAAAATGACACTAAGAGGCGCTCTAGGATTTGCAAGAAGCCAACAGTGGCAGGTCTTCGGGCCAGAAGACTCCCAGAAAGAGATCATCTTTGATGTCCACGTGGGACGACAGGAGGTGCTCGGAGGACGCTGAGGAGTAGGAAGCAGAGAAAGAGAACTGGTAGGTGTTCTTGTTTCTCCCCGTCTGGCTTCCATTCCCCAGGTGCAAACCCTGCATCACCACCTCCTTGTTCCATTCTAAGCGTTTTCCAGTCAGTTTCCTTCTCACTCCCTCCTCTTGCCCATTCATACTTTCCTCATCCCCGCTCTGTGCTGGAGTTAAGCTTGAGGTCCTTCCCTCCCTCCACTAAAGGACCACGCTTTCTACCTCCAGGTGAAGGATCCAAAAGACGCCTCCATCCCGGCCCTCTCTCCCTGTCCAGCACAGCCTGGGCATGTTCGCTCAGGCTCAGGTGCCCAAGACTCACGCAACTAAAGCCTGTCACTCCTCACAAGAGCATAAGCCGAAGACACACACGCACACGCATGTCTGCACAGCGCTGTTTGCAGCAGCCAAGCACCAAGACACCTGACTGCCCAAGATCAGGTGGCGCACCAAGAGGAGGTGGTCCGTATACACACCCTCCAGCTACTGGAAAGAAAAATGAAACCTTGCCATTTGCAGCAAGATGGATGGAGCTGGAGGGGGCGATGTCAAGTAACACGAGTCAGAAGGAGAAAGACAAAAGCCTGTGATTTCACTCTTGTGGACGAGGGCGGGGACAAACTGTAGAGGGGGCAGAGGTTTATGGTAAGGGCTGTGGGTGCTGTTGTGATGGGGGTGGGAACCTATTCCCCTAAATCCTATACAGTGATGCAAACCAATATCAACTCAAGAAGAAAAAAAAAAAGGCAAAAAATAGACAAAACTAAACAACAACAACAAAATCCTAGAAATCTGAAGTTTGACTGCAGAATTAATCCTCCCAGGAGGTAGGGGAGGGGGCCTCTGGTGGACTCTGGGACCTGGTGGTGGATGGGGTGTGGTGAGTACTTCGGGACCCTGCCCCCCTAACACGTACACATGGATACAGTGTTGTAAACCAACTTGACTTCAGTGAAAGATAATACAATTTAAAATAATATTCACAATAATAAGCTTTTAAAAATAAATCATGAAGTTATGCAACAAACAGTTTTTAAAGTACTCCTCCCCTCAAAAAATGAAGCCCACTATAAGGCAGCAGTGCCCCAACCAGAGACACCCAGCTTCTCTGAGACAAGTCGCCTGCGGGCTCCTCCCATCCTGTTTTTAAGATGATTCTCCAGCCCCCACCCCTTCCCACAGCCTCCTACACCCTCCAGCAAATTCCTTTTCTTTGTGATCTTAGCCAGAGCTTATTTCCATGGCTTTCCAAACAGGAACCCCCAACTTACTTCTAAGAAATGTAAGCCAGATCTACATGGTATCCAGAAAGGGGGTGGAAGAAAGTCTAGATTAACTGGTAAACTGGGGCTCTTTCTAGAGATTGCCTGAGGTCAATTTGCACTTGAAAATTTTCTGTGAAAGATGACAGCAGCAGCAGCAACAGCAGAGTAGGTCGTGGTAAGAACCAGCCCAGGGTCTGAACGATGTGTATTAGGACTCACTTCCTCCACTTCACAGCTGCCTGGCCCAGGGTACAAGCAAAATGGGGAAGCACAAATCCGCTCCCCTAGGACTGCTGGGAGATGAATGAGTTACGGGACTGGAATGTTTTCAGCAGAGCATTGTAAGCATTGTAAACATGTAAAATGTGATTGTTAAGACCTGAAAAACAGCTTGTGTGAGTAGGCAAATGAGATTTACAAAATAATAATAATGATCTGAAATACGCACTTGACGTCTGTGTACAAGGAATCACAGCGCATCCACAGTGGGTCTCCTAGGACTAAAATACAACCGTGATGAGCCATCATTGTCCAGGGCCAGAGTCGGTTGTGGTTTCTTTAATGTCCCTTTAGAAGGTACTTAGCGCCTGCGCTGTAGGCTGAATGTCCTGCTCCAGTTACAAAGGGGTCTGGCTGCTAAAGACCAAGAGAACCAACTCTCACAGCACGTGGACCGACGCGTGGCATCCCGCTGCAGTCACGCAGCCAGTGAAGAGAGGCAGCCGCAGGGCTGATTCACACTCACCTGCACAGGTCTGTGGGCTTGTGGGAGCCAACTATGGGTCTAGTCTGACGCCACATGGGTAATCCAGGCCCCCAAGTCTCCTCGGGTCCCTGCAGCAGTCCCAGGTAGCCTTCGAGGACGCCCCGTCCTGGGAGTGGGTCCTGGCCTCCAGCCTGCCTCACTACTAGAAGGTTTATGACACATCTGCTGTGCTGCCTCTGGGTCCTTCCCCAAGGCAGAGGCGGGCTCTGGCCATCCAGGCACTTTGGTGAGCTCGCCAAAGCCAAATCTAATACATGTTAACTTGAACCAGCTCCCGGGAGGTTGATCACAGAGGGAGCCCAGCGTCTCACTAGGCTTAGCCTGACACAGTTCTGGATTTAAAGACTGGGGTACTTGAGCTCCTAGCTGCCAGCAGAAGCAGGGGTTCAAAGGATCCATGGACCCCAGACCAACCCATGAGTTCAGCAGACACTGTGCTTGCATTGAGGAATCACACCTACGGATGTCTTGGACACACACCTACAGACATCTTGGACTCACACCTACGGAAGTCTTGGACACACACCTACGGACATCTTGGACTCACACCTACAGATGTCTTGGACTCACCTACGGACGTCTTGGACTCACACCCAAGGACGTCTTGGACTCACACCTAGGGACGTCTTGGACACACACCTACGGACATCTTGGACTCACACTTACGGACGTCTTGGACTCACACCCAAGGACGTCTTGGACTCACACCTACGGACGTCTTGGACTCAAGCCTACGGATGACTTGGACACACACCCAAGGACATCTTGGACTGACACCTAGGGATGTCTTAGACTCACACCTACGGACGTCTTGGACACACACCCAAGGACATCTTGGACTCACACCTAGGGATGTCTTAGACTCACACCTACGGACGTCTTAGACTCACACCTATGGACATCTTGGACTCACACCTACGGACGTATTGGATACACACCTATGGACGTCTTGGACTCACACCCAAGGACGTCTTGGACTCACACCTACGGACGTCTTAGACTCACACCTATGGACATCTTGGACTCACACCTACTGACGTATTGGACACACACCTATGGACGTCTTGGACTCACACCTACGGATGTCTTGGACTCAAGCCTACGGATGACTTGGACACACACCCAAGGACATCTTGGACTGACACCTAGGGATGTCTTAGACTCACACCTACGGATGACTTGGACACACACCCAAGGACATCTTGGACTCACACCTAGGGATGTCTTAGACTCACACCTACGGACGTCTTAGACTCACACCTATGGACATCTTGGACTCACACCTACGGACGTATTGGATACACACCTATGGACGTCTTGGACTCACACCCAAGGACGTCTTGGACTCACACCTACGGACGTCTTAGACTCACACCTATGGACATCTTGGACTCACACCTACTGACGTATTGGACACACACCTATGGACGTCTTGGACTCACACCTACGGATGTCTTGGACTCACACCCACGGACGTCTTGGACTCTCACCTAGGGACGTCTTGGACTCAAGCCTACGGACGTCTTGGACACACACCTACGGACATCTTGGACACACACCTAGGGATGTCTTGGACACACACCTACAGACATCTTGGACTCACCTACGGACGTCTTGGTGGAGGGATGACTGTGGGGGAGGCAGCGAAGGCACAGGCGTATCTCTTCACATGTCTGAGTCAGAGACAGAGGTGCTGGAATGGAAACTGGTCTGGCCCACTGGTGTCCTGGTCCCAGAGGTGGCCCAGGCATCAAGACACAGTGGTGGTCCAATACCAGTAGGAGCTTGTCCTTGGAGGGTGGGCTGCTGGCTCACCACGGAGGCAGCCCTGGGAAGGGGAGCCCACCGGGATGAAAGCTCCTTCGGTTCCCTACAGTTCCAGGCACAGGTTGTCCCGGGCCCGAAGTGGGTGCTACATACACCTCAGGGTGAGAAGGGGGTTGGAGAGAGCCCTGGATCAGCCCTGCAATGTGAACAGAGCAGGAATGGGCTGCATGGGGGCTCTCAGGTGAGAAACAAGGGGGCCAGGAGGAAGAGGCAAGGCCCAGACACTAGGGAGACCTGAGGGGAGGAGGCTGGTCCCGGGAGGCACAGATCAGAGGTCCCCAGCCCCCGAGACTTACTAGGCTGCACTCACTGGGGGGGTTCAATGATAACAGGGCTGTGTGGGTCTCCCCCAGTAGCTTGGCAGCCAATGAGAGCCTAGAAACTGGCTCCAAGTAGCCCACATTCTGAGTATTTCTACTACAGGATTTCTTTACTTTCCCTTTCACACTATGTGGAGCCAGCAGGGCACAGAGCGGGTTCTCCATGATCCGAGCAGATGGGTCAAGGAGGAGTCCTGGAGCCCACGGTGGCTTTTTCAGGCTTTTACTGCTCTTTACAACAGAGGTGACCAGTAAGCAGCAGGCGGAGGGGCAGGGCGGGGGGGGGGGGAGTGGCGAGGAGGCTGGCAGGCCCCCTAGCCCCTGGAGCATCTTCACTCTCTGGGCTGCTGCTGCTGCTGCTTCTACCCTTGCCCTCTTTCTGCTCATGCTCTCTGCCGGCGTCCTCGTGACACCGCCCTTACACACCCCATGGCTCAGCCCAGATGCGCCCACCTGCGCACGCCAACACCCTCCTTGAGGTGCCGCCATCAGGCATCCGCGCAGGACTGCATGTGTCCACCATCACACCCATGGCGGGAGGGTGGACAAGCCTCATCATTTTCACTGACCCTACGCTCTAATATTTGCAAATCTGACTTGCCTCTTCCTGCCTCCATGTACCTCAAAGTTCATGGAAGGGAAACAATGTTCTTATTCATGCTCCATCCACTTCAGCATGGTCACCTTGGAGAACTGAACCTTAAGGAACAGGTTGGTTCTTTCAGGAGACGATGGGGAGGCCATTTGGGGCTAGTGAGGTGCCTGGCATGTAAGAGAAGAGCTATGTTTGTTGAATGAATGACATTTTTCCTTGGTGGTAGTAAAACAATGGACTCATAGATTCTGGATTAATAGTTTCTAAATAGTTTTCTTGAAGAAGTAGGCAGTGGAGAAGGAGAAAAGGAAAGACAGTCTTAGGAATCATGTCTTCAATGAATTTACTAAATTTAGGATGCTAGGGGCCTCCCTGGTGGCGCAGCAGGTTGAGCTCCACACTGTGAAGCATCCGTGGCACAGCAGCGCGAGTTTGATCGCTGGCCAGGGAGGGACCCACACGGCACAGCAGACCTCTCCTGCCTCACCTGCTTGAGGTGCCAGCAGGGGAACAGAGCAAGTCTCGACGATTCCAATAAGACAGGTCAAAGAGGAGTCCTGGAGCCTTCGGTGGCTTTTTTAGGTTTTTATTTATCAGAGGCGACCAGGTACACGGCAGGCCTGGGTGCCGGGGGCCAGGAGGCTGGCGAGGAGGATGCTCCTGGCGCATCTTCGCTCTCTGGGCTCTCCAGCCTCTAGTCTCTGCCACTATCGCCGCTTTTTCTCTTCTCTCTCCTGCTGGCGTCCTCATGACGCCCTTATACGCCCGTGTCTAAGCCCAGGTGCACCCACTCACACATGTCCACTGTAGGGTCAGAGAACAATCAGGTCTTTCCACCCATGTACCACTATGATGATGGACACCTGCGGTGCTGCGAGCATTCCAGGGTGGGCATGCACAAGTGGGCGCATCTGAGTTGGACACGGGCTTAAATGGGTGATGTCATGAGGACGCCAGGACCGCCAGGACCGACCAACAGGACCGGCAGTACCGACAAGCAGCAGCAGTAGAAAGCGGCCTAGAGGGTGAGATGCGCCGGGGGCTGGGAGGCCTGCCAGCCTCCCGCCCCCCGGCACCTCTGCCTGCCATGTACCTGGCCACCTCTGACAATAAAAAGCATAAAAGCCACCGAGGGCTCCAAGATGCCTTCCTTTACCCCGTCTGCTAGAACCATCCTGAACCTGCCCAGTGTGCCACCCTTCCTGCCGCTACACCCACCTAGGCACACGTGCAGGACTGCAGGTGTACCAAGAGCTGGGGTATGGGCCAGAGGTGTGGAGGGGTGAAAGGATTCACCAGAGACAGAGTGGAGAGCCTAACAGGTAAATACTGAAATACACTATTGGGGGAGCAGCGGGGAGACAGGAGCGGTCTGCTGCGCCATGTGGGTCACCTCTTTGTCCGGGGATCGAACTCACGCAGCAGTGGCTGCAGACACTCCACAGCGCAGCACTTAACACCTTCAGCACCAGGGAGGCCCCATTGTTAGTCTTTTCCAAGAACTATTTTAACGTCTGCTGATTATTAATTTTTTGTTTGTTATATTAATTTCTATTCTGATATTTAGTACCGACTTCTCTTTGATCTGTGATTTCTAACTTCCTGCATTAAATAGCTTTATTTTGTAATTGTGTATCTTACTTCATCTGACTAAATGTATTAATTCCATAAGTTTAAACTATTGTAATCACCCTATCCCGTTACCCTTTATTTGTAGTGTCTTATTGCTATTAAATCCTAAGTATTTAGTAATGGTATTATAATTTCTTCTCGGGATATACATTATTTGCTATGATTTTTAAAAACTTTTAAGGCAAAGGGGTTGTGTGTTATTAATGCTTGCTGGTTCCATTGTATTTCACAGGACCACGAACGTGGTCTGTGTTTATTTTCAGGTAACTGATGAGGGATTGTCAAATTGTTCTCCCGCCTCATTTACCAGAATCTGAAAAAAATAAGTCATGCTTTCTCACCTTTCATGCGATATGTCCATTTAGTCTTGAAATTCTCTCAATGCTTGTTTCAATATTTTGAAAACAATGCCATGAGAGGCAGAAAATTCAGAACTAAAATCTAGTTTCCTGGTGAATTGTTACTTTATTCCGCATGGCGACTTCATTATGGCTAACGTTGACTTTACTGCTATGAAACAAACTGATGGGAATTATTAGCACATTAGGCTTAGTATGAATGATGCTAATTTTAATTATTGCAAAAACGGGTTTGCTCGCTTGCAGCTTGCATAGCAGCGGCTGTTTCAGGGGTCAGAGAGGACGGTTAAGACCCCACCTCATCCCACGGCTATAGCCACGAGCCGGCCTCCCCTCCGCTGACCCGGCCGGCTGCTGGCGAGAGGGGAGCAGCTGCTTGCCTTCTCGTGCCAGTCCCATCCCCCCGGACAGCTCGGTCTGGGCAGGGACTGGGCGGCCCCATGAGGCTGGGTGGATGAGACCTTGCTGGTGATGGTCTTCTCTAGCCGCACACCCTTCGGTGCTCCAGAGCTGAGGGTCCCTCTTGGCCCACATCTGCACCCCTCTCCACCTCACGCGGCCTTCTCGAGCTCTCCAGCCTGCAGGAGGAACCGTGCTGGATGGAGCTTGGGACGTTCGGTGGCCATCGAGACTCTTCAGCCTCCAGCCACTGGAAGAAGCTCCGAGAAGCACCCAGAGCCCGGTGCGCACGTGGCTGTGGGGAGGGCAGCATTTGTGCAGGGCTGAGGTCATTGTAAGCTGAGGGAAATGCGATGGATCTACCAGTCTTACTGCAGCTGTGACCTGCTTGTCATAGACTAGGAATTCTGCTAAACATACTGTAGGGTAAAGGTTGATCAGGTATTTCCACCCGCCCACCTCTGATGATGGACACCTGTGGTGCTGAGAGCATTCCAGGGTGGGCATGTGCAAGTGGGCGCACCTGTGTTGGACACGGGCATAAATGGGCGGCGTCATGAGGACGCCAGAACTGCGAGGACCGACCAACAGAACTGTGAGGACCAACAGAGAACTGTGAGGGCCGACCGAGAGAACCGACAGCAGCAGCAGCTGAGAGAGAAGAAGCAGCCAGAAGGGTGAGATGCGCTGGGGGCTGGGAGGCCTGCCAGTCTGCCAGCCTGCCAGCCTCCCGGCCCCCTGGCACCCCTGCCTGCCATGTACCTGGCCACCTCTACTAAATAAAGTATGAAAAGCCACCAGGGGCTCCAAGACTCTCCTTCCCTGACCCGTCTGTCCAGAACCATCCCGAACCCTGCTCCAGTGCCACCCCGTTTCCTGCCGCTACACATACTGAACCAAATCCCCAGAACTAGAGAAAATGCCCAAAAAGAAGGAGGAGCAGGTGGATGTAAGGAAATACTTGCTGGCAGAAGGAACACATTCCTTAAGCACACTCTCAAACTAGTGAACCTGATGCATCGCTAAAACACTAAATAAAAACACATGATAATTTTCACAATTGCAAGCTGTCAGGGTAAAACTATAACGTGTGCAGGGTAAATGACGTGATATGGTCTTTCCACTCTCCTGCCATTAGCATCAAAGACAGACCCCAGCGGTCCTGCATGCGTGCCTGATGGCGGCACCTGGAGTAGGGTGTGGGCATGCGCAGGTGGGCCCACCTGGGCTCAGACACTGGGCATACAAGGGCGGCGTCTTGGGGACACCAGCAGAAGTAGAAAAAGCAGGAGATGCAGTGTAGCGGCAGGAAAGGCGGCACAGGAGCAAGGTTCGGGATGGTTCTGGGCAGACGGGTCAAGGAAGGGGCGTCTTGGAGCCCTCGGTGGCTTTTCATGCTTTATTTAGTAGAGGTGGCCAGGTACATGGCAGGCAGGGAGGCCAGGGGGCCGAGAGGCTGGCAGGCCTCCCAGCCCCCAGCGCATCTCACCCTCTCGGCTACTGCTCGCAGTGGTCAGTACTGTCGGTCCTGTCAGTCCTGGCGTCCTCATGACGCCGCCCATTTAAGCCCGTGTCCAACTCAGATGCGCCCACTTGCGCATGCCCACCCTGGAATGCTCTCAGCACCGCAGGTGTCCGTCATCACAGTGGTCCGCGGGTGGAAAGACCTGATTGTTCTCTGACCCTACATGCAGCATAGTCAGAAGAAGCAGCCCAGAGAGCGAAGATTTGCTGCCAGCCTCCCGGCCCCACCCCGGCTTCTCCGCCTGCCATGTACCTGGCCGCCTCACTACAAATGATGTAGAAAGATCAATAAAAGCCTGACAAAGCCACCGAGGGCTCCAGGTCTCCTCCTTGACCGACTGCCGGATCATAGAAGAGCTGCTCTGTGCCTTCCTGCCCTGCAACACACTTTATTTATTCCTCCAAAAATCTAACAAAGTCACCTTTTAGCTTTAAAACCGCCTGATAACACACCATCTCGACCCCCTACCTTTCTAGGGCATCTCACCTAGGCCAGTGCTTTCCTCTAAAGCTTGTTCAGTTGGAGACTGATACTCACAGCACCTGAATCTTCAGCAGCTTCCTGTTCCACTAGGGGGCAGCAATGACTAGCAAATCACGACCAGACAAACTCATTTTAAAAAAAAATACTGGAAAGCTACTTTGATAATAAATGTCAGTGCCCAAAGTTTCCAAAATAGAGAACTCTCTTGATTTTCCAGCTTATCTTGAAAGTACAGGTCTCTATTAGGAGCGGTATCCCCCCCACACATTCTATTTTAAGTCAAAATTCTTTAAAGTCCCTGGGATAGCAGGATTGGGGTCTCTGAGACGTCTTTTCTTCAACATTGAACACAAGGAAATGAAAAGCCACCTCCCAGCAAAAAGCTTCCAGTAAACACCAACAACCAATTAAAAGGAGCTTTTCTCAAAGTCCAGTTATGAATTTTACATGATAATCAATGACCCAGAATTGAAACATCTAAATTTTAGCTCTAAGGAAAGTGACCAAAGCAACTGAGATATTCAAGGTCATAAATAACATTCTACGTATTTAAATTGAGGACATGAACAGGTTTTGCTTGTCAGGAGAGAGGTAGCCAGACAGGGAGAGACAGGAATTTGTTAACAGTTGCCCATTTTCAGATTCAAGTGGCTTCATACGAAACTCCAGATTCCTGCCTTCTCTGCAGCACACAGCCCTGCAGACACTGGCCCAGATTTCCACAGCAAGCAGTCTGAAACCAAGTGCTGGCTACTCCCTCTAACCAAGCAAGGTTTTCCCACTTGCTGATTCTTTGTTATCCAGGTCCTTTAGTCTCCATTGCTGTGTAACAAATTCTCACAAACCTAACACCTATAAATTACACAAACACTGTTCTGTTTGTGGCAAGTCCAGGCTCTGCTTGACTACATTTTCATCTCAAATCCTTACAAAAGTAACATCCATGTCAGCCAGGCTGCATTCCACCTGGAACTCAGACCCTCTGCACAGCCACGCAGAAATCAGTTCATGCAGAATTCAGTTCTTTGTAGCCATACACCTGAGTTCCCTGTTTCCTTACTAGCTGAGGGAAAGCCTTTCAATTGCTACTGCTTGCATGCCTCAACTCATGGTCCCCCTCCATCTTCCAAAACAACAATGGAGAACTTTTGTGGGGGGTGAGAGGGAGCAGAACAGGTAGATCTACTGAAATACACTGCTAAATGGAGCAGCAGGAGAGACAGGAGAGGCTCCTGCATCATATGTGGGTCAGCACCCTGGTCAGGGAACAAACTCAAGACCACAGTGTGGCAGTGCTGAGACTTAACCCTTAGGCCACCAGGGAGACCCAACAATGGAGAACTTATCACGCACCAGATCCCAATCACACAGTAGTTCTCTCCCAGGGGAGAGAGAACTCTTCAGTCTCTTCAGTCTCTTAAAGACTCACCTGATTAGGTCAGGCCCACCCAAGTTAACCTCCCTTTATTAAAGTCTAATGTGCTGTATGACACAACCGAGCTATAGGGACCATGACTACAGTTCCCATCCCAAGGATTATACAGGTTGCGTCCACCACAAGGAGAAAATCCTGGAATCCCACCTATCACATTTGAGGAAGAGTCAGCTTATTACTTATCATCAAACCTGAAGTGTGTTTTTTCAGGATAGAGTTGAAAAAAGATTGAATATTTCTGCACACACATTTCTATCCAGAAAATGGAATTTGAGAAAAAATGTATAGCTTGAAAAAAAAGAAAGAAAACAAGAGAAATATTGCTACATGTTTCCAATGAAAATAAAATGGATTTTTTTTTTTTAGCCTTGGGCCCTGTGACTCATTTCTGTTACCCATCTGGGCCTCTGGGGAGTTTGCGCCTGTGCCCTTACTTTATTTTTTAAAAATTTTTTCCTTTATTTATATATATTTGACATCAATTGTAATCCCCATGTATTCCCCATCACCATATCGCCAGCGCACCATCACCTCAGTCCGCAGTGCTCCCATCTGCCCTCCAAGCTCCCCTTCCCCCCTCCGCACCAAGTGTCCCCAATTTTTCCTTGCTTTAAACCAGACTGTGGTGCAAACGCTGGTCCTTGGCTTTGCTCCTTGCAGCGCAAGTGCCTGACTCAGCTCGGATGCCCAGGCAGCCTCTTCAAAGAGAACTCACGGGGTATACTCACTGCCAGCGAAGCCCCGCTGCCTCGCCCACCCCGTCTTTATTTCACAGATCCTCACTGACTTAAATAACCAACCATTTGGACACACTTACAGGTCTTTCTTTCTCTTTCTCTCTCTTCCCACGCTTTAAGTTCCCACTTCTGCGGTGTGAAGTCACCAGTACCGAGTGGCCTATGAAACTCTAGGCACCCCTGCTTCTAGGCACCCCTGCGATGACTGCAGGACGCTAGGCCTCTCTGTCACCCCACCCCCACCCACCCGCAACGGCAGCGGCTATCTCGCTTCCAGGCCTTGTAAGTAACAGACCTCTATTTTTTAATAAGTTTCCCTATGACTGTTCCTGAAGTGCCTCTTGCGATCACAAGAACCGCAAGCATCAGTCCAGCCACAGCGGGAATCTGTAGGCTGACAGGGCACAAAACACACGCAGACAGCACTCTCCGCTGGAAACAAGCCGAGTGCCTCTCCAGCACCTCTTGCCTCCCACTTGTCCTTCTTCACTCCTGGTGCTCCAGGCTGGGAAGTCTGACTCTTTGGGATTCCCCGCGACGACTGAGCACGCTTTGCAACACCAGTGCAAATATCAGCCTACTTATGGTGAAGAAGCTGTGCGCCCCAGTCTGTCCCAGATGGATCTTTTTGTAAATGTGATCAAAACATGTTCTGAGTTCCCCATTTCCTTCCTGACTGAGACACTCATTTCCTATTAGTTGTGTGCATACCTTGCTTCGTGGCCCCCCCCTTCGCCCCCCTCCAATTCCTGACCCA
Organism: Galemys pyrenaicus; assembly: GCA_019455555.1. Taxonomy (NCBI): domain Eukaryota; kingdom Metazoa; phylum Chordata; class Mammalia; order Eulipotyphla; family Talpidae; genus Galemys; species Galemys pyrenaicus. Next base: position 6,733,900 of record JAGFMF010011878.1, read on the forward strand.
GCGATGGAGAACTTAGCATGCACCAGATCCCAAGC
>JAGFMF010011878.1:6733974-6745931 GCA_019455555.1 Galemys pyrenaicus
TGGACGGACCCACTGATTCCAATCTTGGGGGGCGGCAGTGTTAAACTGCTACACTGTTCCTAAGTTTCACTGTTTCGTTTGTTCTTGTCAGTAGCTGGTAGCAAAGTGTTGGTGGACAGGTGTATCCCCCTGACCACATGCAGCCAGCGATGACCTTTTATCAGGTATATTACCTGTGCCAATGACTTGTAGTTGAAAGGAATTATTTTGTTCACTCTCATAGGCGACTTTTTTTGTGGAATTACTGTGCCACTGCCAAGCACTTTTCTAGCACTTTAAACATATTATGTTTCAGTCCATAAAATCTACTCTATGACGGGATCTGCTACTATTTTACAGGTGTGAAAACATTGGGGCAGATCATGTAAATGATTTCCCACTTTTTTTTTTAATATTTTGTTTATACGTACAGGCCAGAGTCACGGGATATGAGAGGATTCACAGGAGACAGAGTGGGGGAGCAGAACGGGCAGATGGACTGAAATACACTGCTGAGGGGAGCAGCAGGTGAGGCAAGTCTGCTGCGCCATGTGCCTCCCTGGCCGGGGATCGAACTCACACTGCTGTGCCGCGGATGCTCCACAGAGTGGCACTCAACCCGCGGTACCACCAGGGAGGCCCCGATTTCCCACTTTTACACAGAGAATCTGTATCCTCAGATATCACCCTCTGGGACCACCCACATGAAGGGTGTTAGAAACTGTACATGATTTGGTGTCAGGGACCAAGGTTCAAACCGCAGCTCCTCTATGTCCCGGACACATGGCGTGACTTAATGATCTGGCAGCTCTGTGATTCAATGTCTTCACAGTGAAATCCAGCATTATAAATGCAGTTCACTAGGCTAAAAATAAGAGATGGTTGTATGATATGATTTGTATTCATATTCTACGACTGGCAAAACTCTCCTCAAGCATTAATCATATATACACATCAATTAGTTTTAAAGGCAACGTTGGCATAGTCTCTAAACAATGCACTTCAGAAAGTTTCTTTCAAATATACCCTAAGGAATCAAAGGTGAAGGAGACTCTCCTTCACATGGAGGAGACTGAATACCGAGGATGGATTACTTTCTGAGTGGGAGTTTGGACATCCAGAAGGCAGAGGGAGAACTCCCAGAGAGGAGTCCTCGCAGAGAAACAGAACCAATTAGTGAAAGATGATGAAGATAGACAGACAGACAGATGGATACATAGAGATACAGAGAGAAGAAAGATATAAGAAGATGACTAGGAGAGTTGGAAATCCATAGTGCAGGCTGCCTGGAAACACTTGGACAGAAGTTGATGCTGCAGCCAATGGCAAGATCTCTTCCTCCTTAGGAAAACCTTGTTACCACTTGCAGGTCCTTTCAACTGGCGGTCAGGCCCACCGGCATTATTATGATTATCTTCTTTACATAAAGTCAACAGATTGTAGATGTCAATCACATCTACAAAATACCTTCACAGAGGCACCTAGGTTAGTGCTTGATGAATGAGTGAGAACTAGTGCCTTATCAAGTGGACACATAAAACTGACCATCATAGTAAGAACTGGTATCAGCGACCAGACTAGAAGAACGTACACAGACGTGTGCTGTGTAACAAGGCGACCAGTGGTCCCTAGGCAAAGCCGACGTGCTTTGCACAGATCTGTGTCTGTGACAGAACACTAAGCCACCCACTGAGGCAGTTCTCAGAACGTGACCCTGTCCTTGAGCGACACTATAGATGTCCACATACACTGCCTGTCTCTGGGGGGTGAGAATACAGAGGTGTGAGATGTGTGCTACTGCTTGTCCCTCAGGCTTTCCTTTCCAGTTCAACATCCCAGCTTACAGCAATAGTAGCCGCTGTCACCTTGACAGCTTGCAGAAATAAATAACAGCGAAAAGCAACACCCTTCTCTTTACTGTAAGTGATGATTTATTGTATGTGTCAAAGCATCTGGGCCACAGTTACCAGACACTGGGAAAATACTTATTCAGATATTTCCACATTTTTTCTGGATAAGATTGGTAGACTTTGGGTAAAGCAGATTGCCCTCCATAATGTGGGTGGGCCTCACCCAATCAGTTGAAGGCCTGAATAGCTGAAAATCACCTACAGAATGCTTTAAGAAAGCATTCTGAAAGCAGACCATCTGTGGACTTGAATTATAATACTTTCTTTGGTCTCCAGTCTGCTAAGCCACCCAGAAGAGTCTGGGCCTGCCAGCCTCCATAATCCCATGAGTCAATGCCTTAAAATAAATCTATAGATCAATCCATGATGAAAGAGAGAGACATACACACAGATAGTCAATCCCATGAGTCAATGCCTTAAAATAAATCTATAGATCAATCCATGATGAAAGAGAGAGACATACACACAGATAGCAATGGACACACTCTGTTGGTTCTATTTCTTTGGAGAATCCCAACTAATACTGTTTACAAAAGGTACTTTCACATAAGCTATGCTAATCTGTTCACACAGTCTTTCAAAATTCTTTCATTCGGAAAGGGACATAAATATTTGTGATTCCTCCTCCATTTCTCCTCCATTCCTGCGATATCCAAGTCCCCAGCCCCACCAAGTTTCATGCTGTCTAGTATATCAGAGATCTCAAAAGTCTCACACAGGGGTGGGTGAAGGCTTAATTCACAGGACCTTTAAAAATATGGAGACCAAGAGCTTGTTTATTCCCCAGTTTCCCCATGAATCTTCAAATGTGTTGCTTTTGTTCGAATAGTGCCGGGTTTCTAACGCACCAGTTGTAAATATTACAAAAGTTGATTTGAAAATTCAGCGTTAATGAAGATTTTGCTGGAATAATGATGACTAATAATGTGTTATCGAGAGAAGCAACAGCTAGGAGAGAGGCAATTGGTAACTCACCCACATATTTCCAAAAACAGCCCGCCTTTTATAGATCCATAACACAACTCTAGCCCCATCTCCAAATTGAGCTCCCAAGGCCTTTTCTTTGACCTAGTCCATTGCCACATCATTACCCCCGAGCAAACCAACTATTGTTGGTATACTCACAAAGGGAAGTGAATGGGAGAACAGTGTACTCATAGGATGCACCTTCTCTTTCACTGTATAGAAAGCATTCTCGGTGCAGGATTTAGTTAGGGGATAGTGTCACTTCAGATCATCTGTACCGACATGGCCAACCTGGATTTTAAAATAGCAAAATGTTTCATACGTGTTGGAAAACAACTGGTACTTTATGCAAACCCCTCTACCCCACCCTCCTCTGTCTCCCCTCTGGTTCCTTCCTGGGACTCCTCCAGGATCTTCCCATAATTTCTAACTAAATAGGTCATGCTTGGCAAAGAGGAAGCCCTAGAAACTTACTGTGGCGCTACTGCCAATGTCACTCCAACACTACAGCACCCGGGCCCAGCTGGTTGCCAAATACCCTGATTTCATACCTGAGTGGTAGGAAAGGTTTTGAACATCTTTTGGTTTATACACAAAGACATGTAATTAAGGTAATTTTGTTGAAAAAATAATAACACAAGAAGCTTTTTCACAAAAAGGTAACCCCCCCAAAAATAAAAATTTTTAAAAAGAAGGATTTTGATAACATCTAAAATTTGTAACTTTCCAAATTTATTAGTCTATGTCACAACTATATTGAGCCCACCACATTCCAAGCATTGCGATATTCACACACACACACACACACACACACACACCATTTACTCCTCATGACAGCCCTGTGACTTAGCTGTTCCGATTATAATCCTTCCCCTAAATCGTCTTAATATTAGCTAACATTCTCCCTTGTGCAAAATGGAAGGCACTGTGCAAGCACTTCATATGGCTGCGTTCATTTAATCAACAATGTCATGAAATGCATGTTTTTTTCATCCCCAAGATACAGGCACGCCAGCTGGGAATGGAGAAGATTCAGTAGCATCTCTATGGCTAGAAAGCTGGCAGGACAGAGCAAGGACTCTAATTCCAACTTTTCCATGGATTCCTCCACTGCCCCATGGTCCCTTGCGTTAGAAGTTGATATTGGCATATTGAATAATAGGGCTGTTGTGGTTTCTAAATGGTTAAAAGTATCTTGAGCCCTGACTTTTAGTTTTTGCATTGGACCTTATATCTCTTTGAAACATAAGCCACTTCCAGCAGATCCATCTCTTGATGAAACTCGGCTCTACTTTCTCACCGGCTGTTCTTATCTTTAAGGGGCAGGAGCTTTGCTATCACTTGGAGAGCCTGCTGGGTTTTCATTACACGTTGTATTTCAAATGAAAACAGTCAACTTCCTGGGGCCATTGTAGAGTACAGGGATTACTGGGGTTGCCCTCAATTCTGCACCCCCCCCCCCATTTTTCCTTCTCAAGTCCAGTGGGAGGTGGTCGGCCACAAGCTTCGGGCTATGCCTAGTCATTGTCTCCCTGGTCACTAAACTAGTGCCTAGAACATGAGAAATAGCACATATTGCTTGACTACAGGAATACCTATGGGTGAGAGATGGTGCTTTTTAAAAGTCTCCAAACAAGACAATGTTTTTAATTATGATAACTACATGCTCTAGCTGCCCTCCCAACATTCTCCTCACATCCTCCAGATTAAAAATTCACCGTGTCCAGGGGCCTCCCTGGTGGCCCAGGGGTTAAGTCTCAGCACTGTCACCGCTACATCCTGAGTCTGAGCCGCAGCCAGGGAGCTGACCCATGTGGTGCAGCAGACCTGTCCTGTCTCCCCGCTGCTCCCCTCAGCAGTGTGTTTCAGTAGATGCCCCTGTTCTACTCCCCGCTCTGTCTCTGGTGAATCTTCTCACCCCCCTCTGGCCTATACCCCAGTTCTTCTGTGCAAAATATTTTTTAAAAAATTCACCCTGGGTGCCTCCCTGTTGGCACAGCGGGTTGAGCACCGCACTGTAAAGCATCCGCAGCACAGCAGCGCAAGTCAGGGAGGAGACCCACATGGCGCAGCAGATCTCTCCTTCCTCACCCGCTGCTCCCCTCAACTGTGTACTTCAGTCGATCTGCCTGTTCTGCTCCCCACTCTATCTCTGGTGAATCCTCTTACCCCCCCCCCATCTCTGACCTGTACTGCATAAATAAATAAATAAATAAATCTTTAAAAAAAAACTTACCATGTCCAGTATATTCTAACATTGGACACTGGGTCTCTCTTCATTCTTTGGATAACAAACTTTTACTGAAATAGTCATACATTTATTTACTTAAGTATTTGCTGGGTGCCTGTTACATGCAAGACAATGTGCTAGATGATGGAAATACAGTGAAGAGTAAGGAACAGTGGTTTCTTGCAAAACATGATTCTAATATAATAGTATACCTTTTCAGGAGTTTGCATTTTACTTGCTGGAGGAGGTAGGGACAAACACATCCAAAAAACAACTCAAAAAAGTAAGAAAATTACCAATCATATGACGTGTTATGAAAAAAAAAAGAGATGAAGCCAGCAGGGGCATCCATGAGAAGGTGACTCTGGATAGAGCTCTAAAGGATGAGATGATCCAGCCACACAAAATGACGGGAAGAACACGGCGGGCAAGAGCAGGGCAAGAGCAATCAGGGCTCCTGAGGAGCAGAAGGGAAGCTGGAGCTGCTGGAGTCTGGTGAGAAAGGGGAACAGGGTGGAGGGGGTGGAGGATGCCAAGACACAAGTGGAGAGAGGACCGAGCAGGGAGGAGTCATGGCAGGGAGGCCATGGCGGTTTGGTGACGTGGAGGGAGGACTACCTCACGGGTGTATGGGCTAAGGGAGCGGGAGGGAAAGGACCGGAGATGGGAAGAGTGAGGCAAGAACAGATCGCAGTCAAGAGGCTTCGTTTCACACATGCTAGTTTACCTTTGCCTGTAACATAAAATACCCCGATGGGCATAGCACGTCAGCAGTTGGCCCCACAGGCCTTGAGTTCAGGAGAGCGCTTCATGCCCCAGGTGGTAACCCTGAGAATCACCACCACCCAAGGGTCTGCTGATATAAACACCAGTTAGGCTAAGTCTAGACTTGAGCAACTTTCATGCCTCCATTTTGTCTTCTGCCAAGTAAGGCAAGTGCCACTCTTGGTGCCGGTGGAGGACTGACGCAACGCCCCACCCGCCCAGTCCTGGGAAGCACTCCATGAGCTGCCATGTTGCTGAATGGTGTGATTCTCACACCTGCCTTCACACTCATTCCAGGGGCGACTGTTCTAAGACAACTAAAGACCCCATGGGGTCTGCACAGGAATATTTGTTCAATCAAGCTCTGGAATTACTTGTCAGAGGCCCGCCTGCCCCAAGCCTTCACCCACCATCTCAGGAAGCTTCAGTCAACCCGATGTCCTTGAATGACCCACGCAAGAAGGCACACATCTCCTGGAGTGAGCTGTCAATGCCTCCCCAGCAGGTAGTCCCCTCTGCCTGAGGCCCACCCTACCTTGGCTTAAGGAGATAAGCCCTCCTTCCTTTACCCAGAGTAAAGAACTGGGACATGCTGAGAAGTTCTTATACCTAAAATCCCATTTGAAGCAACTTCCCAAGCATGTCCTTATATAGTTGCAGAAGCTGTCACCAGGAGCTGTCCCATTTCTCATCACAGGGACTTCATTTTGCATGTTTTTCTTAGTATCAATTATATTAGTCCTTATGATATCCGTGCAAATTCACTGGCCTATGAATGTTAAATCTGAAGAGATTCTGGAAGAATGACAGTATATAAAATCACAGCTTCTTTCTCCATGCTGTGATATTGGGTTACACATCTAAATAAGACATAGAAGCCAACTGCAGAGAGCTGAATGGAAAGGGTCAGCCGGTGATGACTGAGTTTAAGGGGGGGGGGGAGATAACCAATGGCTCCCTCCCTTCAGAGTTAAGAACGAATTTAGCAGTAGAGTCAGATGCATGGAGACCCACACACCAGGCTGATAATTCAGGCAGGCTGGACGGGAGAAAGAACACAGCAAGGTCAGCTCCCTCCACTTCCAGCCACTACACCTCAGACAGGCAGATATAATATCTGCTGGGATGAAGACCTTTGCAATCCACACCCCCAAAAGGAGACGGGCCATGAAAGCAGCTTGGTGTTGGTGGGCAGAACCCAGAGAGAACTGAAGGGAGAGACACAGAAGCTGGGGTACGCGAGGCCAGCTTTCCAAAGCCTTCCACATCAGAGGAGATGCTACAAAAAGATGTCCGGGCATCTCTTCCTTCCTTCCTCCCTCTCTGCCTTCCTCCTTCCCTCCTTCCCTTCCTTCCTCCTTCCCTTCCTCCCTCCCTCCCTCCTTCTGGAAAGGTAAGAGGTTGGGCAGAGGGTGCTCCCTCAATGGAAAGAACAAGACGCTCTCCACAGAGCGCACACTCAGAGAAGAAGGATCACTGAGAAGTGGGACAGCCCAGCGAGTGAAGCATCAGCCGTTCATCTGCTCTGAGGCTGCCAGGCAGGGGCGCTTGAAGGGAAGGTGTCTGGAGGCCTCTCTGCAGTAGGGGCCGATGAGGGAAGCGAAGGGGTGGAGGACAGTTGTGCTCAGGGTGAAGGGTGTGGTCCTGATAGAAAATCAAGGTCTTCCATGGGCCTCGGCCAGTGGCCAGCAACAGGGAACAGGAAGTGTGGATCCAGGTTGGGGACGCTCTTGGTTACCAGCCAAGGAGTGTGTTTATTATTTGGTCAGGAATTGGAAGGCAGTCAAAGTTTTTTAGTAGAGAAGGAACATAATTACAGCCAATGCTTTAAGGAGATTAAGCGGGCAGCAGGGTTCAGAATACATTATCTGGGGAGAGCTGGGAAGCAGGAAGATCAGAAAGAGGCCCCTGCACTTGGGTGGAAGTGGAAGTAAATTTAATTAGTGTCATCGCAGTAGGACTGGAAGGCAAGTGACATTTGTGCAGTCCTCTGAGTTTACAGACTTCTTGTCATATTAATTACCCCATTGGATACAGCCATCGTGGGCAGCAAGGAGCTCAGTGATAGACACACTGCAAGACGGACAGTTTGCATCAATAAATGTTAATTGAATTAACAAGGAAGATTCTAAAGGCTTGCTCAGATGCCCAGGAAGGAGGGCAAGTGGGGAGTCAGGAATGCGTCAGAGCCTTCAAGAACTAGGATAATTAATTTACTCTTCAAATATTTATTGAGCTCTTACTATAATCCCAGGAACTGTTCCAGAAGCAGGGCTATTGCAAAGAACTGGTAGGCAAAGACGTCACCGCCAGGACCTTAGATAATAGTAAAAAAGATGGTCAATGGCTATATCAGTCTAGTAGCAGGGGCTTGAAGCTCAGGGAGGTGCTGTTTTAGGGCATGCAATCACGGAAGTCCTTTTTCTGGAAGTGACTCTGAGCAGAGACTGGAGCAGTGACACACAGAAAGTTCTGGAAGAAGAGTTTTAGGGCAGAGGAAACAGAAAGGGAAAACCATAGGTGGGCACCTGACTGGGGGTGCAAGAAGCAGCAGAGGCCAGTGTGGGAAGAGCAGAGTCCACAGGGCAGTGGCCAGAAATGAGCCTATAAATTAACCAAAGGTCAGAAGCTGAAAGGGTTTGCAAGACAGACTGAGGCGCTCTGGCTGGTGTGCACATGGGTCATTTGATATCGGGGCAAGAGTGGACACGCGGAGACCAACTGGAAGGTCTGATCGGAGTTCAGGCAGGAGAGTTTGGTGGCTTGGACTAAGGTGGTATTGTTGAAAAGATGAAAACTCCCTAGATTCTCAACATATGGCAAGATAAGGCTTATAGGATTTTTAACTGAATTTCATGTAATGTGGAAGAGAACCCAAGGGAGTGTCCAAGGGATTTGTTTGAGTAAATAGCTGTGCCCTTGATGAGATAAGAAATGGTCAACAAAAGAGCCAAGGGATTTGATAAGAAACTCTTGTTTATGATAAACCTATGAACTCAAGCTGAAGTGTCGCAAAGCAAAGACTTGATTCTAGAGGAGTTGGTGTGAGGTGGGGTTTCTTCGAAATGATTTTGCCATCCTCAAATGTAGAGGAGATAACAGGGTGGGACCTTTCTCAGCCCTGGGAGTGAAAAGACCCAAGGCATAGTCCCTCCCTTCAAAGGACTCACAGTTCCCTCAGGAATACAAGCAAGAAACAACCAATTCCACTGCACTGTGGTGAGTTCTCAGCAGATACTCTAGGAGATGGCAAAGGCCGCTTGATCTGGGACTTCAAGGAAGTTCTCCTAAAGAAGATGATTCCCCAAAGAGCTTTTGAGGGTTGAAGAAGGGCTGTCGGGCGGAGGTGGGAGAACATAGGCCCGGGTAGAAGGACCTTTCTGGCAGAAGGACCAGATTCCATAGTCCAGAGGGAGGCGAGGGCCTCCCTCCTCAGTAGGGCAGCACAGGGAGGTTGTGAAGGCTTTTAGGCCTCGCTAAGGATTTTGTCTGATGGGAAAAAGGACAAGTCCCATTTTGGAAAATGCTGGCTTTGAATACAAATAGGACTTGTCTACAAAGGGGACAGATAATGTAACATCAGCACCTGGTCAGTGTTTTGATTTCTGTCTCCATTAATAGGACCCCAGCATCTCCCTCATAGCGAGCACACCAAAGCTATAGAAAGGACCAAAATGACCAAGAAACAGGAATGCAGAGAAAAGAGGAGCAGAGAAAGGGCCAGGTTGTGGGCAATGCCGTCGAAGAAGACTGGAAGAGGAGGATGAAATCGGGACAAGGACACTGAGGACCTTCAAGAACCAGAAGAGCAGCGTCTCAGGCCACCGTCCCGGAGGAAAGCGTGACGGCCAGCAAACACGGAATGAGGCAAAGGAGGGGGACTCCGGGGGGAGGTCACCCGAGGTGGGGACCAAATGCCTTAATGACCTTTGGGACAATTATGTAGAAGACAACCAGGAGTTACCCCTAGAAGGAAGGACTTGGTGATTTGGGTTGGAGTCAGAAGGGGAAGCAGAGAAGATGGGCTTGCAAACCTGCATTCCCAAGCCCGTGCCCCTTTCCTACCTGGCATCCATCCACCCTGTGTACTCAACCTTCACTTGACCGTCTCTCCTGGCTTTCTGTCCTCTCTCTAATTCACACTGTTGACTATTCCAGGGTGACAGCATCTCTTGCCAACAACATTCGAGCATTCAGCCAGCTAGCAAACCATGAACTGAATCACCAACTAGACTTGATCAGTAAGAAAGTGGGTCACAGCTCACCTTGGTGAAACCAGTGCTGTCATAGGTGCGGTAAAATGAACTGACTCTCTCTAAGAACACCTTTGACCTAGAAGAATTCCCACCGATCTGTTAAGAGTGGTTACCTCCAGTGCCCTGGCCAATAGGTTGCATTGTATTTTTACCGCATATACCATTTTATCATTTGAGGCTGCTGTTGCTATCCAGAGGAAAAAAGTGTGGTGTTGTTCTGATCTTAACATTTTGGTTGAAACAAGGAGATGTGCCCTCCACATTTCTAAACTGTGGGGTGCTATTTAGGTAAGACCAGCTGTCTTTCTCCATCTCTTTATGTTCTTCTCCCCTGGTTCTTTGGCAATCAGAATTAACTCAATGGAAATGTTGGCAAACTCTTAAGCGAGATGTTTATTTTCTTCAGTGTCCTGGCCATGTCTAGATAATTGTTCTCCTATATCAATTGATGTAGGAGACTGGCTTTTAGTGTAATTGAATTTTTGCATATCCAAAAACCACTCAAATCAAAATAACGGCCACACTCAATAAGCTGGGGTTGATAACCACAGCCATGGAAGTAAGTAAAGCTAATCAAAGCCTCATCTTCATCATTTTCTTTTTTGAGACCAACAGTTGAAACAAGTGGAATGGGGAAGGGAAAAATTGGCCACTTAATCCAATCCCCACTATTTATCATAGTGATAAATAACGCAAATTAACTGCCAGACTCCATTTTCCCTTGTGGTTAGTTTTTCTTTTGGGGAAATTAGTGTCTTCTTCTGTCACTGCTTCTTGGGCACAACCACCACAGCCCATGCTGACAAGTTTTCCAAATTTGGTAAAGGCATCAGTGGCTTCCTTCCCTCTAGATGCTTTTCGAATCCTTATGCAAAATCCTCTCCTCTCTCTGTAAACCTCTGCAAAGCCCTTGCTAAATCACATTTTTTTTAAAAGTTAATTGTATGCCATTTTCCAAAGTCAAGACATCCTCAATTCTTCTATTTACATAAGGCTTCACCTCCATGATGACCTTCTATGTTCACTTCTAAGTAAAAATTCCACCACACTGGGCCTGCTGTTACACACATATAATTGCATTTGTGCAAAGTTACACTCACTATAGATACAGGCACACACGCAGATCTTAAATCCTTACATCTCCACTTAGAAAATGACGTTCCTGCTAATGTCCTTTAATAACACTGCTCATCTGTGGCTAAGGGACCATCAGAGATGATGGTTTGAGAACAATGTGAAAAGAAGCTTAGACAGTGATGGCTACAGATGCATGGAAAGACAGTGCAGGGAATACCATGGGAAGCAATGGGAGGAAGCCAAGCGAAGATAAAGCTTTGACTTCAAAAGAAGCAAGATCTGACTCCTGTGGAAAGAATAAATTCTCCACTTGCAGAATGTGTAAACGTTCTATATCCCAACCGGTGCATTGCTGGGGTTGTATTATAGCACGTACCTGGGCAACAAGTGGGAAAAAGTTCTTGGAAATCAGAACCCAAGCAAACGTCTGTCTGGTTGGATGGCTGAAGTTTCTGGTTCTCTATATGGTTTAGCGTTCTGCTTTGATTTTTCAAGAGTAATACAGATGTTCAAGTTACAGATTAACATGCTTGAAGACAATTAAGTCGAGCCCAGGGAAGCTGATTGGTATTCATTCTTTTGCTCCTGAGACGTTCTGTATCAAAACAACAGAATTAGTCTTCTGCCTTGTTATTATTTTCTTTAAGCACTTTATGAACTGAAAGAAGAGGCAAATCTGGGCCTCCCTGGTGGCGCAGTGGGTTAAGCAACAACCTATGAAGCAAACCGCAGCCACTGCAGCACGAGTTCGATCCCTGCTGCCGGCCAGGGAGG
>JAGFMF010011878.1:6755306-6875549 GCA_019455555.1 Galemys pyrenaicus
ACATCAATAACATCTTTAGAGATACAACACCTAAAGCAAAGATAGTGAAGGAAAAGATAAACAGCTGGGACTACATCAAACTTAAAAGCTTCTGTACAGTAAAGGACACGCTAACCAAAATAAAGTGATAACCCACTGACTGGGAGAAAACCTTTACACACAACATTACTGACAAGGGACTTATCACACAGATCCACAAAGAACTAACCAGACTAAACAAAAACAAAGTGAACAACCCAGTCCAAAAATGGGCAAAAGAACTAAAAAAGCAATTCTCCAAAGAGGAAATGCAAATGGCCAACAGGCATATGAAAAAATGCTCAATCTCTCTTGTCATCAGACAAATGCAAATCAAAACCACGATGAGATACCACCTCACACCAGTGAGAATGGCACATATCAAAAACAAGTAGCAACAACAAATGTTGGCGAGGATGTGGAGAAAAAGGAACTCTCTTACACTGCTAGTGGGAATGTAAGCTGATCCAACCATTATGGAAAGCAGTATGGCGATTCCTCAATCTACTAAGAATGGAACTGCCATATGATCCAGCAATCCCACTCCTAGGAATATACCCCAAAGACACAAATACACTGATTCAAAAGAATACCTGCATCCCAATGTTTATAGCAGCACTCTTTACAATAGGTAAGACCTGGAAACAACCTAAATATCCAAAAACAGATGAGTGGATCGGGAAGTTGTGGTACATAGACATGATGGAATACTACTCAGCAATCAAAAATGAAAAACTAGACACATTCATAGGAACATGGATGGATCTGGAGGGGATTATGATTAGCGAAGCAAGTAAGAAGGCAAAAGAAAAATACCAGGTAGTTCTTCCCCTAGGAGGAATATAAGAGAACCAAATAAGGATCAAGGAAAGGAATAAGAACAATAATAGAAATAACAATAAAGACACAACAAAAACCAAAAATGAAAAGACAAGGACAAATTGGGGACACTTGGTGGGGGGAAAGGGAGGGTGGAGGGCAGACAGGAGCACGGGGGACTAAGGTGATGGTGCACTGGTGATATGGTGATGGGACTACATGGGGATTACAGTTGATGTCAAATATATATAAATAAAGGAAAAAATTTTTTAAATAAAAAAGTTATTTCAGGGAAATATTAAATAATTACTTTAAAACTAGTTAAAAATAGGTAAACTGCAGTTGACAACAGCTAAAAACCAGCAAATGATAAAAATTACTATTGATCATAAAAGGATATAAAACCAAAAGTCTATAAGTGGAAAAATTGACTTGGTCACAATAATAATGGACCTAGAAGGAAACCTACCATGAAAAAAACTATAATCTGGTAATAACGGACAAAGGTGAAGAAAAAGCTGAAAAACCAATCTCCATTATAAAATGTACGCGGGAAAGATTTTTATCTTGGGTAAAATAAAAAAGACACTGCAAACAGCTAAAATATGCCATAAGGAAAATGGATCAAGGAATTAAATTGCCTTAATAGAGTTTACCCTGGAATAAATCTTTGCTGTAAGCTCACCCAGCGTGGGTACCCTGCTAATGGAAGTATTTAAGTTCAAGAACAAAAAGCCAGCGGGTCAAAACATCCAAGAGCTCCAAATGATGTGTCCTCTGCTCCCCTCTGTTCTACTCACTCCCACAGTTTCCACACTCAGTGTATGTTCTATTCCCCACCTACACCCCAAACCTCTTTTTGTGCTTCCTCTCCCCAACTCCTCTCCTTCCTTATCTCACCACCACCACCACATCTGAGCACATCCTGCCTTTCTGCCTCCTAAGTATTTCTAGTATGTTCTCACCACTCTGTTTCCACCGCAGTTTCTGCTATGGATGGAAGCCATGGCCCCTTCTAAGCAACATCCTCGTAATGGGTTGTGCTGATTATCTTCACTGGGGCAAACTAGCCCACACACTCTGCAGGGAGGAGATGGCTTTGCAATGCAAATACAACCACAACCCCCTCCCAGACGCCCTCCACCCCAGTCCAGCCAGCTAGGGCGCTCCTGGTGTCAAAATCCCAGCCTCAAGCCCTTAGCCAGGGCTACCCACGCTGCTTCCTGCTCTTCACCTGACATCCTCTGGACTCAAAGGTGGCGCTCATGCTTCCTTTTCCAGCCCAAATCCTGTTGTCTTCACCAGAATCATTAAAACCCCTGTCCCAGTGAATTCCTCCTCCTTGTCCCTCAAGAATCCTATTGAGTGGGCCTCCCTGGTGGCGCAGGGGTTAAAGTCTCAGTGCTGTCAGCATGATTTGAGCTCAATCACCAGCCAGGGATTGACCCATATGGTGCAGCAGACCTCTCCTGTCTCCTGCACTGCTCCCCTCAGCAATGCATTTAGTAGATCCACCTGTTCTCCCCACTCTGGTGAATGCTCTCACACACACATACCACCACCACCACCACTACCACCCCCACCTCTGGCCTACACCCCAGTTCTTGTATGCATAAATAAAATCTTTAAGAATTCTATTGAGAATGTCTGTTGTCTTGTCTGTCACCCACTAATTATAAAGTTCTCAGCGCACAACGGCTCACGTGTCTCAGCTCCTATATGTGCATGCGTTAAACTGTTGGATGGATTCTATTTAATCTTCACAACAATCCTGCAGGGTCGGCATTACTGCCCTTACTTAAAGATGCTCCAAGGAGTTTAGGAACTAGCCCTGAGTTCCCATAACAAATAAGTCACTGTGAGGATTTAGCCAAAGACAGTGTAACTTTCTTTCTGTGGCACCAGGCAGTGCCTTTCCATGGGCTGCAATCACACGCTGTCCCTCCCAATGTAGCACTGACAGTCCACAGGGGACAATGACATATTAGAAAGTAATTAGGACACTGTGTGGTCACGCAGTTGTAGATGAGTATCTACAGAAGTTGAGCCTTGGAGTAAGGAAGTTTAGAGGAGCTGATGAGAGGGTGATAACAGAACAAGAACTTGGGGCCTCCCTGGTGGCGCAAGAGGTTAAGGCACAGCACTATGAAGCATCCGCTGCACTACAGCATGAGTTCAATCCCCAGCCAGGGAGGGGACCCACAGGGCGCATCAGACCTCTCCTGCCTCGCCCGCTGCTCCCCTCAGCAGTGTGTTTCAGTAGATCCGCCTGTTCTGCTCCCTACTCTGTCTCTGGTGAATCCTCTCACCTCCCGCACCTCTGGCCTGTACCCAAGCTCTTGTGTGCATAAATAAATAATTAATCTTGAACAAGAACTTAAGGGTGAGTAAGAGCTTGACTAGCAATGTTGAAAAGCTAATCTTGGGCAGATGTAGAGTGAATTCAGTTTTCTTATACATCACACTGCATCAGAATAAACTTAAGACATTAATATTCTCTCTGAGTGTGGTGTAGATGACAAAGCTGCTAATGCCAATATTTTGACATTTCCAAACACTAAAGTGATTAAATGTCTGTGAGTGTAAGTGCCAGTGAAGATGATTTCTCAGAAGCACTGTGCATTATGTTAAAAGCATCTTTCTTGGGGACTGCCAGCACCCTCGGGCAGGCCATTACGAACGTATTTCTTCATGTCTTGTACCCCAACAACCTATTCTGCTATGTTCCAAGTGCTAATTAAAATTGTATGCTGACTGCCAAAGTAAAAGCGCTTACATTAAAATAATAAATGTCTGAATAAATGGCTCAAAACAGAGTCTGATTCCAATTTGACATAAGTTCTTACCCCGCCCCATCCTTGTGGGGGAAGAAGGCTGAGACTCAGACATAAAATGTAATAAACAGGGAATTCTTCCTGATATTTGTATTTTTTTTCCAAATAACCCAGAACTTTAAGGTTGATAAAAGCATTCTTCTAGCTAGTCTTCATTCCATTTTATATGTCAGCAGACTGACATAGCTTGATTTGGGATATTGAGGTAAAGCATGATACTGTATAGATAAGAATACATTGCCTATCAATAAAATGCACCTGTGATTCCCTTTCAAAAGTCCTTTGTCCTATAGCCTTGTCTTCTAGCCCCCCCAAAAAAGTTTTAATTATTTGCTCTAGATATTATACTAATAGCTTTTTAGAAGAAAGTTCTAGTTCCTAACTAGATATTTGACTTGGATACGGAGAACACATAATAAATGCTCAATAACAGATTAACGTCCTAATTATCTCACCTAACAATTATGCACACAGGTGCAAGCAAATCTTACTGTAAAAGAGGCTCCAGAAACTGAACAATCCTGCAACTTAGGAAGTTCAGAGGTCCCGAGGTAGCCTTAGCAACCTTTAATCCTCTCGTTCTCCACTCCATTTCCACGCCACTCTCGCCTGTGTTTCTGTCTAGCCAATCTCTGCCTCACCCACCACTTGTTCCTATGATTCAGTCCTGAAAACCAAAACCCAGTCTTGACGACGTACTTAAATTCATGTATCTTGGCACCTGTCACTCCGCACACGCCCACCCTTCACCCTCGGAGATCTCCCTCGACTGCATTTTCCACGTGGAGAAAGCATCTTCCAAGACTGGTTCAAATGCCACAGCCTTGCAGGCTGAGCTGGCTCCAGCCAAGGGCACTCAGTCCGCCTCTCCTCTGAAGAACTGTGCTCATCCCGCACCCCGCGGGGGCACTTAGCACCTCCGGGTGTGGTGCAATGACCTGTGGACAAGAAACACAGCTCATTCATCTTTGTCACTCTGGAGCTTCCTGTGGCACCTGGCACATAGAAGACATTCAACAGATGTCTTTTTAGTAAGAGATAAAAAAGAGCCTGTTGATTAAAGGTGAGCAAAGTAAGACAAGTGTTACAATTTAGATTAGGGCACTTTAGGTCATCAGAAGAAAAACAGGATTGCAGGGGCCTCCCTGGTGGCACAAGGGGTTAAGCACAACACCATGAAGCATCCGCAGTCACCGCAGCACAAGTCGGATCCCCAGCCAGGGAGGGGACCCACGTGGCGCAGCAGACCTCTCCTGCCTCGCCCGCTGCTCCCCTTAGCAGTGTGTTTCAGTGGATCCTCCTGTTCTGCTCCCCACTCTGTCTCTGGTAAATCCTCTCACCCTTCGCGCCTCTGACCTGTACCCCAGCTCTTGTATGCATAAATAAATAAATCTTTTTTAAAAAAGAAAAATAGGATTAAAGCTTATGCCGTTTAATTTCACCCTAAACCACCCTGAGAGATACCTAAAATCTCATAATTCTAGAACTGAAAAGAAGTCTCATCACAGTCTAGCCCACCCTTTGCCAACTGAATCAGGAAACTAATTATATACTAGGTGTAGGGTAAAGGTTGATCAGGTATTTCCACCCTCCCACTACTGATGATGGACACCTGAGGTGCTGCGAGCATTCCAGGGTGGGCATACGCACGTGGGCGCACCTGTGTTGGACACGGGCATAAATGGGCGGCGTCATGAGGATGTCAGAACTGCGAGGACCAACAGACAGAACTGCAAGGACCGGCTGACCGACAGGACGAAGAAGCAGCAGCAGCAGCAGAGAGAGAAGAAGCAGCCGAGAGGGTGAGATGCGCTGGGGGCTGGGAGGCTGGGAGGCCTCGGCACCCATACCTGCCATGTACCTGGTCACCTCTACTAAATAAAAGTATGAAAAGCCACCGAGGGCTCCGAGACTCTCCTTCCCTGACCCGTCTGCCCAGAACCATGCAGAACCCTGCCTCCAGCATCTCCATCCTGCCGCTACACTAGGTTTCACTACTAGTTAGTGGTGTTACAGAAACCTAACCCAGGTGTAGGGTAAAGGTTGATCAGGTATTTCCACCCTCCCACCACTGATGATGGACACCTGCACTGCTGTGAGCATTCCAGGGTGGGCATGCGCAAGTGGGCGCACCTGTGTTGGACACGGGCATAAATGGGCGGCGTCATGAGGACGCCAGAACTATGAGGATCGACCAAGAGAACTGAGAGAACCGACAGCAGCAGCAGAGAGAGAAGCAGCCGAGAGGGTGAGATGCACTGGGGGCTGGGAGGCCTGCCAGCCTCCCGGCCCCCCAGCACCCCTGCCTGCCATGTACCTGGCCACCTCTACTAAATAAAGCATGAAAAGCCACCGAGGGCTCCAAGACTCCCTTTTCTTGACCCGTCTGCCCAGAACCATCCCGAACCTTGCTCCTGTGCTCCCATCCTGCCGCTACACCAGGTCACCAACTCCAAGTTCATAGTTTCCTCCACTTTGCACTCTCTTAGCTGAAGACCATTTCTAGTCCACTGCCATCACTTGATATGAAATTCTAGGGTCTAACCCCCAAAGAGATTTGTTATCTACTCAGGCACAAAAGCAAAAATAAAAACTAAAAAAAAAAAAAAAAATGGTTCTGAGACCCATCCGTTGGTTAGAAGCAAATGCTTGCATGGGTGAGCACACCTGGGTGTTGATGTAGGACATCTGAAAACACAGCCCAACTGAAAACACAGTTTAAAAAAAAAATTCACACTCAGAAGAAATATTCTCCTGGCATATTAAAAAATACAAAAACCTTAAAGAAAAGCATTTGCTTCTCCCAGATAGAAATCGGTGATGCTGCCCATGAAGCAGAATGCTTCTGTGAAATGGCAGGGAAGAGGGCTGTCACAGCGACCAGACCAGTCTCTCTGGAATATTATTACAATGTGAAAGGAAAACAAATGGCAGAAGATTTGGAGTCAACCACATTATGGGAACAACTTGCTTTTGAGCCTTTAATTACTTAATACAAGATTGATTTTATAGTCTGCATTAAGATAAACTAAAAACATTGAAAGAGGTACATCAAATTTGGAAAAATAAAATCAAATTGCATGAAACCATATTGTTTACAGAAAGGACATCTAATTAACCATGTTGGGCCATAAATTTCAGCAACATTATCTTAAAACTGAATACTTAAAAATAGTTTACAGCACTAGAATAGCTTTTTATGTATACAATTTGTTATTACATCACTAAGTATGGGTGAAAGGTTCAAGTAAACTTATAAGATTATCAGTAATGACCAGTGTTTGAGTTAGCCTCAGTGTTCTTAGCGATCTGATATCACATTGGGTTCATTCCTGCCAGATTGTTAACCTCAACACGTATCTGTCAGTGGGCATAGGCCCGGGAGAATGTGAATTGATGTTGCTTTCAGCTTAAGCAAAGTGAATTAAACTGTCCTGAGAACATAATGTTTGCTAAAATCTTGTTTTTTTTTTTTTATTGTTATTTTGAAACATTAACCACAGGACAGTTCTGTTCCATGAAACTGTACATACAAGTAGTAGTATTTATTAAGCATCTATATGGAAGATAAGAATTAAAAGTTGTTGGGCCTCCCTGGTGGCGCAGTGGGTTAAGCAACACACTATGAAGCAAATCGCAGCCACTGCAGCACGAGTTCAATCCCTGCTGCCGGCCAGGGAGGAGACCCACATGGCGCAGCGAACCTCTCCTGCTGTGCCCGCTGCCCCCTTCAGCAGTGTACTTCAGTTGATCTGCCTGTTCTGCTCCCCGCTCTCTGAGGTGAATCCTCTCACCCCCCCCCCACAACTCTGGCCTGTACCCCCGTGCTTATATACATAAATAAATAAATCTTAAAAAAAATTAAAAGTTGTTCATTATTTGAAGTTGATACTAAACTAGAAAATGTCAGAAACAACAAGTGATTTTAGGTACAAACATAAATTTATAAGATTAAAAGAAGAGGGGAATATGGTAGATACAAATAAAGAGCCATTTGAAAATCTAAGGCCTTGAACTCGGAAAAACATATTTCTAAAAGTAGATAACAAAACCCGTAAAGATTATTTTGAGAATCTGAAAGTCTATTTTGCATTCATAATACATTTGGGTAATAAATAAAGGACACAGACACACAATTTAAACTTAAGAAATATGTAAACTTAAGAATCAGATTTTCACAGGACCCAGACGGCACATTCATTTTTATCTGTCTCAGAAACCAAAAGGAGAACAAAACAGAAAACACATTAAACTGGAAACTGGTTAAAGGCCAGAATGAATGTTACTTACAAGGGTCGGAGTGCATGATCTCACCCAAAAGAATTGAAGAGGTCAGCCTCCCTGGAGGGGCAGGACTTAAGTCTCAGTGCTAACACGCTATTGCCAGCCACCGTGGCATGAGTTCGATCCCCGACCAGGGAGCTAATTCACATGGTGCCACAGATCTCTCCTGTCTCACCCGCTGCTCCACTTTGCAGTGTATTTCAGTCGATCTGCTTCCCACTATGTCCGTGGTGAATCCTCTCTCCCCCCACACCTCTGGCCTGTACCCCAGCTTTTGTATGCATAAATAAATTTTTAAAAAAAGAAAGAAAAGAATTGAAGGGTCATTGGACATTAAAGTTTTTCAGTTATCTTGATTCATGGAAGTCCAGCTAGAAACACAGAGGAAAAGGTAAAAATTAATCCTAAATATCATGTAAACTCTCCTGATTACCCACTACTATCAAAACTTGATAAGTGGCCAAAAGAAGCAATAAGTTACTCATTACCAGTATATGATGAAAAGAGAATAAAAATGACAAGACAAAATCCAAAGGGTTAGTCACATGAACAAAGTGATAAAATCTCCTCTGTTTCCTGAATTCTGGAATTAAAGTCATCACTATCTGACCTTATAAGGAAGGATTCTGACAGCTATCCACAAATTTACTGGAAATCCTGAGTTCATTCGGGAAAGAGATCCCTGTTAATTAACAACTAAATGATTAAAGCCATTTTAAATATGACACTTTTTTTTTAATGGCGATAATGAAAAGAACAATGTTCTTTCTCCTCAAAAACAGAAATCTGGAACAGAAAGCTTGCTAAGTCATCATCAACAATGCCCTTTTCATCAGTATTTTGGAATTTTCCAGAAATTTAAAATCTAATAGACAATAAACCTTATAGCTGATTATGAATAAAAATACCCTATTAGCCAGTGAAGCAGTTATGTTCATAAACTTTCATTACATCAACAGACCCTAAAAGTAGGTTTATATAATAAAAAAGATTTGTTTCTACTTCTGTTCTCTATAAACAGAA
Source organism: Galemys pyrenaicus (assembly GCA_019455555.1). Lineage (NCBI taxonomy): Eukaryota > Metazoa > Chordata > Mammalia > Eulipotyphla > Talpidae > Galemys > Galemys pyrenaicus. The sequence goes on from JAGFMF010011878.1 coordinate 6,764,285, forward strand.
CAGAAAATCTTTTATCAAACAACATACAGTTTTCAACAAGCCCTACTGGGAATTCTTTCAGTCCTATACTTTCTGGTATATTCTTGTACCAGCAAAATGCTTTTAGAAGTAAGATTGGGCTGATGACTGTTTAGTTAAGATGTAATAACAGGTACATTAGAATCAAATGCACATTACTCGATTTGTGCTACATGTCCCGGAAATGAACCGTGTTCATACCCTCTCCAGATCCGTGGAGTGAAGCCCAAACAGGATAAAACATAATGAGTACCAGTACAAAAATGATTGCTGAAGACAGAAAATATTACTACCGAAACTCAGAGATTCAATAAACTCACATAAATTTACCACGAAGTTTTGCTCTGGGCCCAGCGGTATATTTTATTTCTTTAGAACATCACTTGTGAAAAGCTGTTTCTTTTTTTAAAAAAAAAAACAAAACCCATCATGTGTACTTTCTTCTTTCTAGACAACAGTGAGTGAATTAAATTCAACCCAACACTTTGAGAATTACATATGTGGCATCTGTGGCTTCAAAATCAGAAGTCATGTACTGCCGAAATAAATTTTCATCTGATAAATAATTAAAACAGTATCCAATGCAATGGTTGAATCTATACTACGCAAGTGAACTCTACAAGAGGGATTGTCTCAAACATCCGTTCAGTTGCTGTTAAGTGTGGATTTTGGCACAATAAGGGAAGCTTGGTCAGAATGCAGGAACCAGAGCCTGGGTAAGGACAGGAAGTCAGTGAGGACCCAGAGTCCTCTGTGAGGGGATGAAGAACCAACACAGACCTGAAGAAGGCAAGGTGAAGACCTACTCACCTTCTTGTGACGTCAATAGGTCACTGGTTTGCATTCCCTTCCCTGTCCCCCGACCCCTGCGTTCAAATTTTAGACCCAGTTACACAGTTATTCTAAATTAAAGATTCATGTTTTTTTGTACAAGTCTTCATAGTGTAGCCATGTCTAAGTATTTTTAACCTCGGGACCCGAAAGTCTGAAAAGGGGTTTGTAAGGATTTTGTCAAACAGGTCATCAGGGTAATCTAGTCCAAGATGCCAAGTGGGGAAAATGAAGTAGAAAGGTCTTGTGTGTTACTTGAGGTCAAAAGTTTCTCTAATTGGAGAGTTAGAGAGTTGAAGTCTTATCTGGATTCAGGGCCCTTTCAAGCCATCAAAGTACTTGATGCTCAGGGAGTGATTTTTGAAATTAGTTCCTTAATTCAATTAGTTCCCTAATTTCAGACTTACATTAGATGCAATATACTCCCTGTGCTATCAAGAGATAACTGCTTCTTAGTTGAAAAATAAGCCCTGTTTTGTCTAAATGAACCAGAGTTACTGCTACTAACAAAGAAAAAAGGGAAACTGTACACTTTCAGCTCCTGCTACAGAGTAAGTATTGCCACACTTATCCCAGAGAGACCTGAGGGCCAGTTTATGGGTATCATAATTTTCTGGAACTAGAATCTATGAATTCAGTGTATTTTGTTTAGTCATGAAATTACAATTTCTGAATTTTTAATTATGAGTACAAAGTGACAAAATTTGTTTTTTAAAATTGTATATATTATGTATCGAATTTCCATCCATCATTAAAAAAATTCTTTTTACTAATTTTGAAATACAAAAATACTAATTTGAAATACAAAAGCAGCACAGGAGTTCCCCCTCTTCCCCCCAAAGCTGCTCTGGTAACAACAGCAACTGAACTGGTAACTAGACGCTGCTGTTGTGGTCCAAGCAGGTGGCATAGATTCAACCACAGAATGAGCACACGCTTACAAATACATGCAGATACTTCACAAACTCTTAACTGAATTTGTGTAATTCTGCATATATATTAAAATGTAATTCTGAACACCGTTAAATCCCCTTCTTATTTACCAAGATTTCTTTTTACTTTGTTATTTTTGTTGAGGTGACTGATTTACAAGGCTGCAGTGACTTAAGGGTATAGGTTCACACCTCTGCATATGCATGTTGCCACACCATACCTACCACCAAGGCCCCACTTCCTCCACCACAGATCACTGGACCCCTCCCCTATTTGCTCTTCACCCCCCACCTGCTCCTCTGGCAGCCTCTGTTCAGCAGCCAGACCACTAAGACTTGTTTTGGTTTAGTTGTCTGAACTTCTGCTCTAACAAAACTTTCTTAACTCATGGAAGGTTTTTTTCTTCTCTATTGTTTACATGCAAGCCTCTTCTCAAGTTCTCATTTTCGCCTTCTCTTTCCTCTACTGAAGCTGTTTCTCACCAGATGAGTGGTTCTTGCACCAGTTAGTTCCCTCATTAGCAGTGGAAGCAGAGCTGAGCTGGCCGCACAGCACCCTGCTGTTGGTGAATTTGTTTTGAGTTGAATTATGGCAGCAAGATGCCCTCCAAATGCCACTTCCATCTGATAACTCAGAAGCTGTTTGCTGGCGAGGCTTGTCATGGTCTGGAAGCCCTCCTTTTGTTTTCTGATGGTGGTGGTATAAATCTTGGTCATCCATCTTTTCTTTTTACAACTGCTATCAAGAACACTATAATATTTTAACTGCTATTTACTTTCCTCAAAAACTACTGGCTCTTTCTTCCAGGGTATGCAGCTATTTCCTACCTTAAGAGGACTTGTGACTTCATACTTTGAAGTTTTAGAATACCTATTTGAAAATCCCCTTTCTTGGATTCTGAGTAAACTGATAGGTTGACTCAAAAAAGCAACTTGTCATAAACAATAGGTTATTTGATACCAGCAGAAGGGAAGAATGTGTTCACTGAACAATTATTTCATCTATGTTTTTAATATATCTCACATGTTGACTTCATCATGGGTTTTATGACATCATGCAGTTTCACAAAGTGATGCCTGGAGTGATGCAGATCCAGTGAAAAGTTCCAGCTAAGAATCTACTAATCCCTGTTTTCACTTTTCCACTTTGCTCCTCTTCATGGAGGTACCAAGCTTTGGGTATCTAGCCTGGACATAATTGCTCCCTTCCTCCCTGAGTTGACTATTTCCAGACATAACATTCCCATGGCCTTTGCACAAGGCCATACATTAGAGACTAGGAAACACAGTTTCTTATTCATTCCATTCCAGCTCCTGTTGAGTTAAAGACAGGTGCAATAAACCAATAAACACAGTGTGACAGTACCTAAATGGAAATCGACATAAACAAGCAATAAAATACTACTTCCTTTTTGACAATCAGTAAATAAATGCAACCAGGATAATTTTATACTATGAAAGATCAGAGAAAAAATAGAACTTGAACAAGGAAGCTTAACAGCCTTAAGATGAAACTAATCAGAGGCTTGGTCAGAGCCTTTGATTTTGATGGATTCATTAAGGCTCATTTCTGACAAAGTATAACCCAGAGTTTCATGGTGGATGGTCACAAAATGTAATGCTGTAAACTGTGTTCCCAAAGAAGCCCCAGAGACACTGCTGCCCCCCTTTCAAGAGGCAGGCAGAGGATCAGTTCCCAGCTGTGGGGTCTTTTCAGTCCATCTCGGTTCCTCACCGCTACCTCCTGTCCTGCTGCCACCACGCGACCCTGAAGTGAAAGAACCACTTGTCTCTGATCTCTCCATTTCCCTATGGCCCTGTTGGCAACTTGCTGAGAGTTTGCAACCAGGTAACTTACTAGTGCTCACAAAGCCCTGGGGGGTCCCTGATGAATCAAGGGGAGCTGGTTTTCCTCTATTCAAGCCCATTAGTATCAGGTCCTCAAGTTCAGGTCTAGGGAAATCTGTGTCAGTGTTCAGGGAGAAATGGGTTTTCTTTTTGTTAATAAAAAAGGTAACAGAGACACAGTTGGCAAAAGGGACTCGAGGTGCTAAGATCCCCCCTAATTGGGGGGTTAGAGTAACCACAAGGGAAGAGGGTGGCCAAGGCTGCTTTCCTCCCTTTGCAGGACCCCCGAGAGGCAGGGGGTCGGGACACCTGCCCGCCACGGAGTCACACGCCAGAGATGTCAAGGACGGCCGCCCCAAGTTAAGTGGGTATCCAAGTGATGAATCTAGGGCACCCGGGCGGCCAGGAGCCAAAAGCGATCGCAACCTTCACTCCCACGGCCAGCCTGGTCAGCCGCCGAGACACCCTGCCCCTGGGGCTGAACCCGAGAGGCCCGTGGCTTCCCGCCCAAGCCCTCCCTAGTGGGGCAGCATCCCAGACCTCCCCTTGCCCCGGGGCTGGAAGCTGCCCAGGCCCACGGCGGGGTCAGGGCCGTGACGGGCGCCCCGGACTTTGCAGACGAGATGGAGTCCACAAGCAAGGACGGCCGGGGCCGGGCCCCGCCGGGGTCGGGGAGCTGGAGCCGGGCCCTGGGCGCCGCGGCCTCGCGGGCGGTGCCAAGCCGGGGCGGGCGGCGCCGGCGCACTCCGGGCCCCGAGCCGGCAAAAGGGGCCCCGGGCGGGCGGCCGGACAGCTCGCAGACGGCGGCGCCCGGACTCGGCGGCCGCCGCCCCGGGGCCCCGCCGCCGCCGCCCCTCCGCCCGCTACGCCGCGTACCGCCCGGCCCGAGCCCGGCGGGCCCTCCACCCGCGCCCCGGCGGCGTCCGGCCGCCCGGGCCCCGCAGCGGCCGGCACCATGGAGCCCCGAGCGGCCGAGCCCGGCCCCGCGCGCCCCGGAGAGGGCAGGAAGAAGATGGCGGCGGCCGTGGCGGCGGCGGCGGCGGCCGCGGCCTCTCACGCGCCGCTGACGCCAATGGCGCGCGCCGGCCGGCGGGCCGCGGATGGCGGCGGCGGCGGCCCGGGCCCGGGCGAGGGGCGGGGCGAGGCGGGGCGGGGGCCGGCCGGAGGCGGAGGCCGGGCGGGCGGCTGGAGGGAGGCGGCGGGGGCAGTTGGCGGCGCTCGGAACATGGCGGGCGGCGGCGACGCGGCCGCCGCGGGAGAAGGCGGCGCGGACGGCCCGGATCGGGACGGCCGCGGCGAGGGGCAGCAGCCGGGCGGCGGCCACGGGCCCCCGCCGGCGCCGCAGCACACGGAGACGCTGGGCTTCTACGAGAGCGACCGGCAGCGGGAGCGGCGCCGCGGCCGCGCAGGTGAGGCGGGCGGGCGGGCGGGCGGGCGGCGCTAGGCCGCGGCCGGGGCGCGCGGGGCGGCCGGGGCGCGCGGGGCGGCGGGGGCTCCGGGCCGGGCGGGACCGCGGGGCGCGCGGACCCCGGCGCTCCCGCGGCGCCGCGGCCGCTGACAGCTCCGTGGGCGCGGGCGGCGCGCGGCCCCAGACGCCGCGGCGAGCGCCGGGCTGGTGCGTCCCTGGGCGGGCGGCCGCCGGGAAGTTGGCGCCCGGGTCCCCGGACGGCTCCGGAGAGCCGGCAGCCGCCAGCGCACCCGCTCCGAGCGGCCCCGCGCGCGCCCTGGCGAGCCTCCCCGACCCCGAGCGCAGACTGGCGCGCGAGCCGCTCTCTTACCTTCAGGCCAAGGTGACTTTTTTGTTCCGTATTTTGCGCGCACTTGAACCCCAGAAACCTGTTAACTCGTCCTCGGAAGAGGCTTCCTTCGCCGCCGCTGCCGAGATGCTCGTGGCGGTGAAGTTGAGTCCTTTTGCCCCGAACACAAGTGTTTCGCCTTCCTCGAAATTTTGCCTGTGCACTCTTCCTAAACAGAAACTCTAAACCACTTTGGAAAAACATGTAATGGCGATATAAGATGCACTTGTGAATCCCACGTCAGTGACAAGTTTTGAGCATATTGTTAGATTGTCCTTTGGATGTTATTCTTGTCTTTAAGGATTTTTTTTTAATTGCATTTGTATTCCTATTGCCCTGGGGTATTAGGTTTAAAGGAAAAAGATTTTGAGACCTCATGTTTCATTGAATAGGGTGATCACATTTTAATTCTTACATAATTGTAAGTTTGGAACAGCAGCTGAAGCGTAACTCAATTACATTTCTCCCAGATAGAAAATTGCATCTGGTGCCCCAGAGGGACTGTATTAGCTGTCATTTCTGGTAGATCATGCAAATAAATGTTTATTTTGTAGGAGGGTATCCAAAACACAGGCATACTTAAATGACATGAGGCTCATCAGGTGATAGCCTCGCTGATTTGTTAATTTTCAGCACTCACTAGACATAGATTTGATTTTTGAAGAGGTCCATGTCTTTGAAAAATTAAGCACAGACTGTGCCTTGTTCAGTCTTCTTCAATTAACCACTTAAACATTCTCAACTCTGTTGGGTTTAGATGTCAGTTAAACACTTGCCTGCAAGAGTATTTACTTTCTGAATTGGCAGGTTGGAAGTAAGACAGGACATTAAATCTCTTAGCTGTTTACTTAGACTTGAATATTAAAAGTGCCCCCGTGCAAATAGAAACAAATGTGGTCGTGTTGCACTATAATCCCTTGAAAATATTTCTGAGTTTCAGGAAATTCAAGGTTATAAATGCCTCATTTTGTTGTTCTGCATGCACAGAAAACGAAGTAGTCTGGAGCCTCTTGGGGTACATGGGGGTTGGGCTCTCGGCGTGTTCCAACAACCCTCCTGAGGATGGGTGTGCATGGCTGGTCAGAGGGGCCTGGACAGAGGTCATCACATCCCCATCAGTTTGGGTTACTCAATGGTTTACTTATGTTTGAGCTGGACCTTTTATCCTATAATTGTAGAAAGTTATCGTCAGGGAGATACTTCTAGCTTTAGTTGTTGGGCGGGCCTCAATTCTGTTTGGAGGAGAGGTGACAGTGGCAACTTTGGGGTATCAGGATGTAGGTAACCACATCAGAGACTCATCAGCTGGTGTAATTGCTTCTGGGCCTCCACATAGGCCCTATACTGGGGTCTGCCTCTGCTCTGCGTGGCACCATGGGTGAAGTTCCTGGAGACAGAGTTCTTATTAGCCATCCTGAAGGACTGAGTTTCCCCAGCCTCAGCACTGCTCCTTCCCCTGCTCCGCAGCCTTTCCCTGTGTCCTCAAAGTAAAGAACTGCTCCCAGGGGCTGGCCTGGGCCTTGGGGCTTCTCCTGTGAGAAGTGCTTCTCCCTGAATCAAAGGTCTTCCTGGCCAAGGTGCTGGCGCTTGACTTACACGCCTAGGGTTTGCAGCCTATTGCCCCCTCAGAGGTGCCAGTCACTCCTCCTGAGGGGGGAAGCCTTTGTGTTGCGTTCTGGAAGTTCTGAACTGTTGGTGGCCTAATCATCCCCTAGTTCCAGTCTCCTTTATCATTTCTCTCAAGGCATTTTGGGTTCTTACAAATGAGATGTTGGTCAACCTTCCCTCCAGACCTAGTACTCCTAAAATGAACATACAAATTGGGTGTTTTCCAAACCATCCCATCCAATTAAAAAAAATTCAGAGACATTGTTCATATTTTTATTTTATTCCTGTCTTTGTTCATATATGTGGCTAGAACATACGTGCATGGAAACTAATTTGAGTATGTACAGCTGTGCGTGCCAAACACTTGGATCCCGAAGCTTTGTTTTCTTTCCAAACCCTTTGCTGTCATTTGGTTGGCTGAGCTACTCTGACTTCCGTGTAGCAAGTGGACTGGAACTCGCAGGGGCTAGTGCTTACACCTGAGCACAGGTCGATGTGCCCTCACTCCTGCTCTCTAGTCCTCACGTGTGTTCTGCCTTTGCCTGCGGTGGTCGCTGCTCTGGGGTCTGGTAATGTCATCAGGAACTGCATTTTTTCCTATTCTGAAAAATGCTACCAGCTTTTTTTTTTTTTAACATAAGACCAGAGGATAAGACATACTACCCTGTTTTTGTGCTTGCTCTCCACTATACTCTTCTGTAAAAAGCTCTAAGTGGGAGGGAGGCTTTCTGGATAGTCGTGTTCCCATTTCAGTGTTCCCATTTAGGGATCCAGGTCTAGCAAGTCAACTTTGGACTAAACTTAGGCAACCTTTTCTTGGCTTGGCTCGGTCGTTGGATTGCTTGGTGGACTCTGGGTGTTTACGCTGCTTGCCTAACCCATTCGGCTTCATTTCATAGCTCTAGGAAATAGCTTAGTATCTGAAGTATTTAAATTGGCTCGAGTCACCATGAAGACTTAGCAGTAGAAGCCTTGGTATAACATAATGCCGCACCTACTGTTGGGGAGGAGATGACACTGGTGCTGGGGGGGGGGGTGGTTGGGCGGGCGTGGGGGAGTCCTGCTGACAGACCCAAGGGGGCCGGAGCAGGTCTATGTAAGAGACTTGTTTCTGGTTGTGACCGTCCATAGAGCCTGTTTTTCTCCTCTTGTTCAGTGGTGACTCTTCACCTCTGGAACGGAACTTGTCCGTCTCCTGTGCTTCTCTTCTCTGACCCAAATGCAGACCTGTTGCTTTACCGCTGCAAAGGAATAGACAGAGGCAGAGAGACTACAACCGCAGAAACCCACCGCTCTTCATTTTAGCCGTTCTCACCCAAGATTCTGAGTGGGGCAAAGTTGTTTTGTTTTGTTTTTTAATAAATTTTTTTTGAGTTTTAAGTATAAATTTATTTTTTTTCCCTTACATTGTTTTCTTTTCTCAGGTGTAGTCCCCTAGAATTCCCACCACCCAGTCACCTGTGCACTGTCACCATAGTCCCTGTGCTCTTCCCGCCCGTTTTGATCCCAGTCCTTCCTCTCCCCTGCAGAATGTCTCTACTTTATAGTTGTCTGTTTATTTTTGTTTTGTTGTTATTTTTCCCTTGATCTATATTCCTCCTATTAAATGAAACCATCTGGTATTTTTCTTTTCCTTCTGACTATTTCACTTAATATAATTCCTTCAAGCTCCATCCATGTTTCTGCAGATGGCATTAGTTTCTCTTTTTTGATTGCTGACTAGTATTCCATTGTGTGTATATACCACATCTTCTTGATCCAGCCATCTATTTTTGGGCATTTGGTTTGATTCCAGGTCTTACCTATTATAAATAGTGCTGCGATAAACATAGGGTGCATGTATTCTTTTGTTTTTAAAGATTTATTATGATACAAGAACTGGGGTACAGGCCAGAAATGCAGGGGATGAGAGGATCCACCAGAGACAGAGTAGGGAACAGAAGAGGCAGATCGACTGAAATATACTGCTGAGGGGAGCTGCAGGCAAGGCAAGAGAGGTCTGCTACGCCATGTGGGTCTCCTCCCTGGCTAGCGGCAGGGATCGAACTCGAGCTGCAGTGGCTACGTTTTGCTTCATAGTGCGTTGCTTAACCCAGTGCGCCAGCAGGGAGGCCCTGCATGTATTCTTTTGAATTTAATGTTTATGTGGCCTTTGGGTAGATGCCTGGGAGTGGGATGGCTGGGCCATATGGTAGCTCCATAGTTAGTAGACTGAAGAACATCCACACCACTTTCCACAGAGGTTGGACCAGTTTGTGTTTCCACCAGCAGTGCAGGAGAGCTTCTTTTTCACCATATCCTTGTCAACATTTGTAGTTGCTAGTTTTTTTAATATGTGCCATTCTTACTGGTGTAAGGTGGTATCTCATTGTGGTTTTAATTTGCACTTCCCTGATTATGAGGGTTGTTGAACATTTTTTCATGTTGCCTGTTGGCCATTTGCATTTCCTCTGGAGAAGTGTCTTTAAGTTCTTGTGCCCAGTTTTTGACCTGTTTACTTTGTTTTTCTTGAGTCCTGTGAGTTCTTTGTAGATCTTTGTGATCAGTCCCTTACCGGTTGTATAGAGTACAAAACTTTTCTCCTAGTCAGTGAGATGTCTCTTTGTGTTGGGCAATGTCTCTTTCGCTATACAGAAGCACTTTAATTTAATGTAGTCCCAGCTGTTTATCTTTCCCTTCACTTTGTTTGCTTTAGGTGATGTGTCTTTAAAGATGTTACTGAGCTGTATTTTCTTCTATGCGTTTTATGATTTCAGGTCCTGTGTCTAATACTTTGATCCATTTTGAGTTGGTTTTTGTGCCTGGAGTGAGGTAGTAGTCTAGTTTCATTCTTCTGCATGTAACAGTCCAGTTTTCCCAGAACCATTTATTGAAGGGGTAAAGGTTTTGATTGTGCCCCATGTCTTAGTATTTGTGGCATTAAAATTTGTTAAGTTCATTTTACAGATGTCATATCTTCATTTAAATATATGCTCATTTGACCAGCCCTCATCCACAGAATGTTACAGTTACCCCTTCCCCAGCTTATCCTGATGGAGGATTAAAAGTGAGGGTTAAAAGCAAAGAAAGTGAAATGATGCTCCAGAGTACAGTAATTCCCCGTTTACAAAGGAAAAGAAGAATAACTATAGACCTGACTGGGAAATTTGGAGCGAGCATGACCCTGACACAGAGGAAGTCAAGCTAGTTTCTTTTCTGGCCAGCTGTTGCCCTGCTTTTAAACTTGTAGCTCACTTTACTTAACGAGTAGATATAAACTAAACAAAAGGAAAGGTTAGTCATTTTGGTCTTTGGCCGGTAAATATCTTACCTTTTTAAAATGTTTAACTTCACCCTTGTTTCCTCACCCTAGTTTCCCCTCCAGAATTCAGCCCTCAGGGCCTGTTTGCAGCCCGGTTTGGGGGAAGTTTGTACAAGAGGGCTTTGGCAAGAGGGTGGCATTGACTGTCAGATTGATGACAGTCTGTTTCCATTTTCAGTCTTTGACTTTGTAACCTTGTGACCTTGGAAAAGGGCATTACTCTTCTTATTCCTGTTTTCCATTTGGAAATTTATGAATATTCTACCTATACTCTGCTTCCTTAAATGAGACCATTTATGAACAGCTTAAGGGTCTTAAAACCTCCTCTGGTACCTTCACCGCACTTGACTTGGAAGGCGGAGTGACTGCTGTATCGATTCCTGGTTAGCCATGTCCAGGGCGCGTCTCAATTTGTGTGTGATAAACTTAAGTCCTATTTGTTAGTGTAGCCTTAGGAACATAATTTTATATTAAGACTGGAGGTCTGCATGTTTCATAATATTTTCCTAACTCTTAACAAATACTACTTCCCACTTTTTAAAATGGTTAATGGTCAGTGCTATTTTAAGAAAGATATATTTAGACTTATTACTGAGCATATAAATATATTTATGATTAGTCATTATTTTTAATTAATACTTTTAAATCCTGTATTCTTGTTTCTAGAACAAACTCTCAGAAGACAAGTAAACATATTCTTTTACGGATGAGGAAGAAACCTGTGACGTACTATACTTTCAATTTAAGACGCTGGATCACAGAGCAGTTTGTGTTAGGGTTGAAGACTGATTAAAAGTACTGTAGAGAAAATGACTTGGCTATACGATTGGTATAATTCTCCTTCTATTAAATATTCACAGTGTTGAAACTTGGTTCTTCAAATGTGGAAGCACGTGTTTATAACCAGTAAAATACTTTTTTAAAAAAGATTTTTACAAAATGATGTTTCTTGGTGAAAACTGGACATACGAAATAAACGTGATTGACATCTGGTAGGTCAAGAAAGCAAACATTTGGATTATTTTATTATAGAAAATAATTTCTTTTATAAAAGTAAAAACAGATGTTTTGGATAACAAATGAGATTGCTTCTGCTAAGAAGGAATGAAATAGCCCCAGAGCCCTGGAGAAGTTCAGGTGCACTTGGCTGGCAAATACTGGAAGGGGGCGCCGGGCGGGAGAACGATGCTGATTAGCCCGTGGCAGGGCAGGCTTCACAGGGAGGGCTGTAGAGCCCAAGCAGACGAGAAGAGGCAGGAGCCGGCAGAGCAGCACCCTCCAGTGTAGCCAGGGTCCCAATGGGCGGGCCGCCCAGACAGCTGTGTGGCCGGCTCAGGGCCCGAGCTGTGGGAGTCCAGGGCGCTCTGCCTGTTCGGTGCAGTAGGGCGCTGTTGTCTCCTCTGCTGTGGCCGTCAGGTAGAGGACCGGGCAGAGAGCACGCCGGCCTTGGCATTCACAGATGTACCTTCTGTCCCCTTAGTTCTTCAGCGACCTGGGTCAGGCCTATAACCTCCGCATTTATTGGCAAAATGTGGGCTCCACTCTCAGCTCTTCTAGAGCTCAGCATCGTCCTGAGAATTCTGTGATGGGCCAGCGTGTGCAAAGCCACGCTAAACTCGATGCCGTGCAGTGGAAGAATGCCGAGCCCGTAAGCAGGACCAGTCCTCCGGAGTGGGGGACTTGCGAAATATGTCACCCTTGAAGCTTGGTTCTTTTATTCATGCTGCATTAACGTGTCTTTAAAAGCCTCTGTAATCATGCCCTCACATCTGGCACGCACTCCATACCAGGCACCTGATCTCAGACTCTCGGTGGGTGTTTATTATAGAACATTGTTCAGAAAATGTGACTTAGGTTACCGAGTTTGTTAAATACCCTTGTCACGTTACCTTTTTCCCCTGAAAGCAGCTTGCAGAAGTAGCATCGGCAGGCATTCGGTCACCACCAGACCAGAAGCGGTTCATGCTCCAGAGCTTCTGGAATTATCAGTGAGCCTGAAACGTGGGGTGAAGCTTCTCAGTTTCCGTGCAGATCCTCTGTCCCCACACCGCGCCTCTTGGAGGACCAGCCCCAAGCCTCGCTCTTCTGTCTCCTGCACGCGAGGCCTCTAGTGGGCCTGGATAGTGTGCCTGGGCTGCCGGCCACCCGCTATCCCTGGGGCACAGCCCACCGCGGCCCTCGCCAGGAAGACCCGTCACGCCGGCTTTGATTTAATTCACTTTTTAAAATTGAAAATCGTGGGAGGTCCCGCAGGGGAGGGCTCTGCTCCTCAGGGCCCCTGCTCTTGGGGCTCCCCGCTCCCCCGCTCAGGGAAGCTGCAGCTCGGTCAGTGTCTGCTCTGGCGGCGTCCTCACTGCCTCGGCCACTTCGGGTTTTGGTCCTGTCTTGTTCTCTGCTGCGGTCCCTTCAGCGGGCGTGGCTCCAGCACTGATCCATCCTGTGCCTGCGGAGGCCAGGAGGAGGACGCAAGCAGGAAAAGGCCTGGCACGTGTCCAGGGGCCGGGCCGGGGCCGCTGGCCTCGGGAAGGCTGGGCTCTGCCCGGAGTCTCCCCCGGGCAGGACATGTGCCGTTCTGCACAGACCGAGGGGAGCTCTGGCCCACGGCGTGTGAACCGTCGACGTGAGGCAGGAGACGGGAAGTAGTGTGCTTGGGAGGCAGGGGGCCCACGGTGTCGTCTCTGCTGGGCAGTCAGGCCGGGCCTGCACCTGATGGCCTGGGGAAGAAGGGGCTGAAGGAAGGAGTGAGGAGGCAGCAGCCTGGAGAGACCAAGGCCAGAGGAGGGGGAGAGAAGAGGGAGAAGGTGGGAGAGGCAGGACGGGGTGGGGAGGGAGAGCCATCTCAGAGGGGCCCTGAGCTGCTGCGGAGCTGCCTTCCTGGCGATGCCCAGGCCCGTCAGGGAAGGCGCGGGTTTAGGGGGAGACACTGAATTCAGTGTGGCAGGTTGGGGTGTCTCTGGGACCCCACCCAGATGGAGACCTGGGAGGCGGCAGGGAGTACGGCCAGGCTTGGCGGACAGCTGGAGACGGCGGCTTTCGGGCATGGATGTGGGTTTCACGTTGGACCGCCTTCCAGTGGCCAGTGCTTTAGTGGCTCAAGTGCTGCCAGCAGGGGCGGACACAGCACCCACTGGGGGGCAGGGAGAGGGGACCCCAGGTCAGGGGCTGCGCAGGGTTGGGTGAGTGACCTTCGGGCTCGAGGGCCAGAGTTCACAGGCGCAGGCAGAGATCTAGGAGCAGATTCTTCTGCTTTCTGTGTGTCCTGTTGCTTCTAGCTCTTGCCTGGAAGAAATGACCCGGCAGATCCCAGCTCAGCAGGACGCCCTTTTCTTTCTAAGGGGAGGGGCGCTGAGGCGGCCTCGGGCGTGGCTGGCCGGGCTCCTCTTGTCAGCAGCTCTCGCTGGCCCGGCAGCCCACACGGATCAGAGCGCTCCCGGCGGGAGCTTTGTGCGCGGTGGTGCACTGGCCCGGCCGAGAACTCGCTCAGAGCATCTGCCGGCTGCGCTGCGCTGTCGGCTGCGCGTGGTGTCGGCTGCGACCGCACGTGCTGGGCGTCGCTGTCCTGTGCCCGGGGCCCGGAGCGCTCGTGGCATCGCTGCCCCCAGCAGCACGTGAGCCTGGCGTGGGGGGATGTGTGATTTTTGGCTGTGCCATGACCTTTGAATATAAGTGAGCCGCTAGCCCCGAAGCGGGAAGGTCGCCACGTGGAGGCAGGGAGGCACAGGGTGCCGGGCCTCAGGGACCGCCGCCACGTGGCAGGGCAGCCAGGTCTGCAGGGAGCCCCGCACAGAGGCCGCGGCCTCCTCTGGCCGAGGTGAACCAGATGACCATGGGTGGACAGAGGGTGGCAGGCGGACTGGTCCGAGAAGGGGCTTTTCCAGGCCTGGCTGACTTCCGCCCTGTGTTGTTCTGACATCACCCCGCTGGGAGCAGCCCCCGGGAATGGCACGGTGCAGATGCTGCTCTGCGGAGCTGGAGCTGGAGCTGGAGCAGGAAGACGTCGCGCCTCCGTGTTGTCCGGGGGGGGCTGCAGCAGGGCCGTGGGGCAGCCTGGCTCCCTCCCCGCTTGGCGTGTGAAGCGCCCATCCTGTGTTCTCGGTGTTTGCTCTTCTCACCTCCCGTCATCTCTCGGTCGCCTCTTGGCGAGGACGGCTCTGCACAGGCCTGTGTGACCGCGCTGGCCCAGCCCGGGCCCCTCGGTGCCCCCTCGCGGCCCTTCCTTGCTGGCCGCCTTCTCGTGGTCCTGGCCGGTGGCGTGTGAGTCTGCTCAGCTCTGGGCACAGAACGACAAACCCCCGGGTTTTATTCTCGTTTTAGAGACATGTGGCCTGGGCCCCAGCTGGCCCGTACGTTCCTGATAAACACTGTTGTTTTGTGTCCTTCTCTTTCCTGTAGAACTCTCGCTGCTGAGGTTCCTCAGCGCGGAACTAACGCGGGGGTACTTCCTCGAGCACAACGAGGCCAAGTACACAGAACGAAGAGAGAGAGTGTACACTTGTATGCGAATACCCAGGGAATTGGAAAAGGTACTATTTTTTTTTCAATTACCAGACATCATTTTGTAAGTAATGCCAATGTGTTCATTGTACCTGCTTCCCCCCACCCCCAAGAGGTGAACAGCTTGAGTTTTGCTGGAAATAAAGTGGTCATAGGTAGTTAACTATATCAGGGAGGTAGGAAATCCCCCCTTGGGGGAGTATTTTCAAGCTGTGTTCGAGTGTCCACTCTAGGGATTCTTGATTCTGCTCCTTGCTGAACACACCAGATTTCCTTTCGCGTCCCGGCCAGGTCACCTTTTCTGGGGACTGAGTCTCCACTGCGTTCTTCCTTCGGGCTCTCTGTTTTTTTCCCCAGTCGACATGATAAGTCACTGAATTTTAGTCCTTTTTAATGTTTCTGTTTCTCAGAAAGCCCTCATCTTAAAACAAAAACGGGCGTCTCTTCAAAGGAAAGGGGGGTTCATGTGACCTTCTTCATGGGGGGAGGCTCACCCCGGAGAGCGCACGGCAGCTGCAGTGCCAGCCCCACGCTGCCCCCTCCCCTGTGGCTCTGGCCCTGGCCAGTCAGACAGGAGGTGGCTTGGGCTGGTGATTCCACATTTCTTGTCAGGCGGAAGAGTACAGCTGTAACTCACCCTTAGCCGTACTGGGTACTTTTGTAGTAGCATAAACTTCGAAGATTCTGGTCCCTTCCTTGGAAACACCACTTTCTGTGAGTGGGGTGGGCAGAGCCTGCTGGCTGGCGGGCAGTGAGGAGGGGGCCAGCTGGCTTGCTGACGTGTTTTTATTCCTGATAGTCATTGCTGTGGTGGGAGGAAGAGCCAGCTGTAGGGGACAGTGCGAGGAAGGTGGCTTCTCCTGGGTCCTTGGTGTTTGGCCCATGCTGAAGCTTAGGAAGTCCCGCGTCAGGTGGGGTTTGCAGAGCGGGGGCCGGCCAGGAGCAGATGGGCAGCAAAGCCGCCAGCCTTGGCCGGCCATGACCTGTGCTGTGGCTGCTGCTTTCCCGGGAGCTCTGGGGCTTCGAGGGGAAGCTGGCCCTCTGGGGCTCTCCCTCCCCAGCGCAGCTTTGTTTCTGTGTATGTCCAAGATCAGGGAGTTATGTCTCTTTGAGTTGCAAAAACAAACCAATCCTTGTGTCTTTCTTGAAATCTTTTAAACTTGCTTTTCAGAGGTGACTCTTTTCCTCCAGTCGATACCATCGCGTACAGCGGGGGGTCACCCCCACCGGGCAGTTCTAGCCACCAGCTCATTGCCCTGCGGGTCAGCTCAGCCCTGACACCACCCCCGAGTGGCGCCCGAGCCCGTCCTGCCGGGCCGCCACCTCGCTCGCGTGCCAGTCACAGACGCTGGGTGTCGCTGGGCCCGTGACCCCCAGGCTGCAAACTTGAGGTTCGCTGACCCCACTTTGGCTTGCTTCATCTGCTAAAATCAGCTCACAGAGCTCAGAAACATTTTACTCACCAGGATATGATCTGCTGTACCCAGGACAGCCATGTGGAAGAGGCGCTCAGGGCAAAGTCTGGGGTGGGGTGGGGTGTGGCGCCCCCTCTGCAGGCGCCCCGTCTCCCCAAGTGCCCGGGGTGCACCAGCTCCAGGAGGCCTCTCCATTTGGGTGTTTGTGGAGGCTCCATTAGTGGCCGTGATTGACGCCATCCGTGGCGTTGGAAGTTGGTTCAGCCGCAGCCCCACATCTTCCTGCTCCTCACTCCCAGGGCAGGGGTCGCGGGGGCAGTGGGCTGAGATGCCACCCTCCTGACTGCATGGCAGGCGCCCGAAGCCCCCTAGTTCATGCCACAAGGCCTGTCTGTAGTTCTCCTACTTAGGAAATTCCAAGGGTTTTCAGAGCTCAGCTCCGGGAAAGGCCACGTGTCTGCCCAGGCTGCGGAGGGGCGTGGCGCCTGGCGCTGAGGGTGGCTGCTCCCACCCGGGCTGGGCCTCAGCCGCCGGCAGCAAAGGCCTCCACCCGCGCAGCCCTGGACCACTGTGTTTCTTCCTCTGGGGGTCCAGGACCCGCCTGCAGCCCGTGGCCACACGCTAGACACAGCTGGGGCTGCTTCTCAGCAGGGAGTCTCGACCCGGCCCCCTCCACCCAGCACTGTCCCGGTCAGGGCCAGCCCAGGGCCCGCGCTTCTCCTCGTCTTCTGCTTTAATATTTATTTTGTAGAACTGAGGTATGGTCCTTTATTAGCGTTGAAATAAGTAGCACACCTCTGGGTGGACGTCTCTCCAGGACGTGAATGCGCATCACACTGTCAATGTGAGTATTAAATTGCCTTTTGGGGAAACGCCCACAGATTCAGGAGACTCAAATGTGGGTGGTGTTCTCACACTGCCTCCATTACGGTCTTTTCATCTTTTAAGAACAGAATGGAGACATGGGAAGGCGTCAGGGTGCCGGCCTCACCTGCAGTACATGGAAGCGCAACGGCAGGATGGTGGGTTCCTCTGCCCCTGCACAGTTGTGACGATTTCCTAATCCTGTTTCTCACAAGAGGGGCGTTGAGCTTTAGGCCTTTTCAGGAAATTTGATTTAGGCCACTAGGACAACACTTCAGAAGCCTTAGAGTTTAAAATACACAGCAGGTTGTTATATTTTTCACTAGAGCCGAGTCTTCCTAACATCCAAGACACAGTGAGAGCTGCAGGCGCTCTGAGCCGCAGGCCGTGGGAGGCCCCTCGTCCAGCTGATGGGCCAAGCCAGCGCGCTGCAGACCCGCCGAATGCCCGTCTCTGCGCGGGTTTCCTTGCGCAAGAGCTGGGACGCTGTCTAGACATTCGAGTTAATCTGTTATTTTTTGTTGGTTTCCTTTCTGTTGACATTTCCATTCTAGCATGTTGCTCTTTGTCCATGTTTTCCTTTTTAAAATAAATACTGTGATATTTTCACGTAACCTTTTCAAGAAGGGAAACTTGATCATTAAAAAGCACTTTGCATCTACAAGCACCCCACAAGGGTTGCAAGTACTATATATAAAACATGAAATTAATGTTTGTACTTACAGTGGAAAGAAAGGTCACCTCCGTGGCTCTTACTGAGTGAACCTTTTACTAATGTAGAAAAACATGCTAGAATTGTTGTTAGTGGATAAACACGGTATTCTTGACATTTAATAATGTGAATTGCTTACATCCTTAAAATAATAGTATTTCTAGTTACTAGCACTTTCACTCATTCTAAAGAGTGTGAAATCTCACTGATGTTGGAGGAACATTTATTCTTTTCTACCACTAATCTCTGCACCTGCCACCCCACCTGGGTTCTCAGCCTAGCTCTGCTCCTGATTACCTCTGTGGCTTCCTTCGGGGCCATGCTGTTCTCTGCCAGCAGCCCGGGAGGCTGTGCGCTGGCCGTGCTTTGGAAGCCAAGGCCGGAGGGAGGTGCTAAGGCCAGGAGCTCGGACGCCGGGGTCTGGCGCAGGTTGAATAACGCCAAGTGCCACCTTCTACCCCAGGCCTGGCTTTCCTGGCCACGTTAATTGCACTGTCAGCCCCATCCGTGTTTTCGGACCTTTTACTGTCTTTCACCTCAGCAAACTCAGAATACTCTGCTCTGGAGAACAGGAGGAGTGTGTCAGGTTCCTTGTCCCCGTTTGCACCCGGGCGGCACCTGGTATGGCTGTGTCTGCACTGGGTGGGGGAGGGGGGCCCCTACTCTGGCCTGGGTCCCCCCTAGACTGTCGGTCGTCTTGCTGAGCTGGACCTCAGCCCTGCCAACCCGGGGTCCTCTGGCTGCCCCGTCCATTGCTGGCCACACCCAGAAAGGGCCCCCAGGGTACACCTGCTTTCTTCCCTCTTTGCCCTCAGCCTGGCTGCCTTAAGAGTAAAGGTTCTCTGCTGAGGAAGAGATAATTATGCACCCTAGCACCTGCATGCTTTCTGCCACGCCCTCTAGAGTCTGACCTGGGGAACAGAGCTCGGAGTCGGGACAGAGGACGCGGAGAAGGGGCACTCTAGCTAGGTGCTTGGTGAGCTCAGGGCACGAACCAGCAGTGTCCATGGCTGCCCCGTGAGGTTCTCCTCCTCTCAGCCAGCTACAGCCCGCCTCGGACATCTGTTTCTGTGTTGATAGTAAGAAACATCATTTATCAAGGAAGGATTTGGTGCTAGACTCTGACCTGAGCACTTTAAAACAGCGTCGGCGTGAATCCCTCCGCAGCTGCAGGAGATCGTGTTAACGTTCATTTTCTCCATCTGCCGGCGCCAGCCACACGCCGAGGACCGAGGACCAGGGGCCTCCCTCCGGCCTGGTCTTGGTGCAGACGCTTGTGTGTCCTTTCTGCATTTTGACTCCGTAGGGTCAGTCCGTGTACGTGCACAGTGTCCTTTTGGGGCAATGGCCTTAGTTCTGTGTTTCCCCAAAATTCGGGAAATAGTGAAGAGATGCTCACCATAGTATTTCCTAAATTTTCCTAATTTGTTTAAGTGCTTATTCGGGGCGATACAAGTTATCCATTCACTTGATTAACAGTTTTCTCTGTCTTTGAGGACTCGCTTTGTTCCAGGTGCTTTCACAGGGTGGAAGCACGCTGACCAGCATAACACTCCCTGTTAGCTGAGCTGGGTGTGGAAGACTCATTAAATAAATATGGGAAAAGACATGGTGGTGTGTCGTTAAACAAGTGGAGTAAAGTGCTGCTGAAGTTTCAGAGAAGGAGAACTTTCCTTACAAGATGGTGTAGCGGCAGGATGGGAGGTGCTAGAGTAAGGGTCGGGATGGTTCTGGGCAGATGGGCCAAGGAAAGGGAGTCTCGGAGCCCTAGGTGGCTTTTATGTTTTATTTAGTAGAGGTGGCCAGGTACATGGCAGGCATGGGGGCCGGGAGGCTGGCAGGCCTCCCAGCCCCCGGCGCATCTTACCCTCTCGGCTGCTTCTTCTCTCTCTGCTGCTGCTGCTGTTGGTTCTCTCGGTCAGTCCTTGCAGTTCTGTCTGTTGGTACTCGCAGTTCTGGCGTCCTCATGATGCTGCCCGTTTAAGCCCGTGTCCAACACAGGCGCGCCCACTTGCGCATGCCCACCCTGGAATGCTCGCAGCACCGCAGGTGTCCATCATCAGTGGTGGGAGGGTGGAAAGACCTGATCAACCTTTACCCTACAGATGGGAATTGCGAAAGCAATGGCAGGATAATGAGGAAAGGGCAGGTTTGGGGCCCCTTGGGGCGTCGGTGCCTGTGAGCCTGCACCTGTCATGTGCAGGTCCCGGGTGCTGGGGACGGGCAGAGGTGGGCACTGTCAGGTGACCCGGTGCAAGAAAGGGCATGCGGGTGGGCTGGGCCGTCTGGTGAGGGCTGGAGACTGGGCGTGGGAGGAAGCTGTTAGAATGTATTTCTTAGGGATACTCCGGCTGCCTGTAGTAGGAAACCTGCCAGTGTGTTGTTCGTGTGGTTTCTGAGCAAGCCTAGAGGAGGGAGAGCGCAGCGCGGGTCCAGCAGCGTGGGTGCCAGCGTGGACTCGGGTGTCTTCATCTGTCCCCGCTGCCCTTGGCACTTCGGCTTTGGGCTTTTGCTTGTTGCCTCTCAACAGAAAGATGGCAGCTGCGGCCCGAGGCAAAGCATCTGCATTATAATGAGAAAGACGAGGGCGTGGGCAGCGCCACCTGTCCAGGTGTCCACTTCAGAACGAACCGCTTTCCCAGAAGCGCCCAGGGCGCTAACCTCTGTCGTCATCCTGGCCGGACCAGGCCGCACAGCTGTCCCTGGCTGCGTGGAGACTAAACCGAAGTTCCGCTTTCCCAGCTCAGGGAGACGCCCCAGAGCGAGGCTCCTGACCGGTCAGGACTGCGGAGCTCACCGTGGATCGGGAGCGCGTGCACGCTTTGCACAGGTGCAGCCTCGTTGACTCGTCTCCTGGCTCGGTCCTCACGGTGAACACACATCAGATGAGGTTGTGGGGGCACGAAGCCCTTACCGAGCGCTGTCACTCCATCTGTTCGTGTGATCTCACTGAAAGTAGGTTTATGGCTTACTGTGTGATCTGTGCTTTTTGTCAGTCCTTCTTTATCGCCATGCGGTAGACAGTGCAGTTATTGAAATCATTTTTTTAAAAACTCGAATTCAACTGCTCACTCGTAAGTGGAGCTGCTAAGGCGCCTCAAGAATCTAACAGGTGTTGTAAGCTTTAGGCTTGTCACGTTGCTGGTGTGAAGCAAGCGTTGCTGAAGGCGTGGAAGGCGGTTATTTTTAGGTCTCAACTACTGTTACTGAAGGGGCGAAAGGCCACCATCTCTCAGGGCAGTATGTGGGGTCAGGATTCAGCGACCTGAACTTGTTGGTCAGGTCTGCAGGTAACATCCAGGTGGCCTGGTCAAGATGCGGGACTTCCTGGGAAGGCTGGGCCAGGTCACCTGAAGAGGGCTGACCGTGTGTGACCCTGGGGTGGGTTCGCCTGCAGCAGCAGAGGTGTGGGGCCACAAGAGCGCCACGGAAATAATGCGCTAAATCAGAACGTCACGTAAAGCCTTTTTGTTGACTGTCAGGGTGAGGTGTGTGTTAAGGAAACGTGGGCAGAGCTATAGTTCGACCTTTATTTCAGCAAGACAGCCTGGGTCTCTCCATGGGCAGGTGGTCCCTCGGGGCCGCGTCATGGCCGAGTCCCTGGCCTCTCCGCTCCTCATTTCATGAGAACATGTTTGGGGGGATCATCCCTCCAGTCCCCTCGGGCTGCCGCCCTTGCTCATGACACCCTGGCCCTGAAGTCGCAGCGGCAGCTGGGAGCAAGCAGGGAAACAATGGGGAGCTGCAGAGCCGGCTCTCCAGGCCCGAGCTTGGGATACTCGTGGCCACTCTGGTGCTGCACCCACCACCCTCTGACTCTGGACGCCGGCGCCCGGCAGTGGCATCAGCAGCACCCTCAGCCCAGGACAGGTGCGGGGCAGCAAGGCAGGTGCCCAGCCCTCCGTGCCCAGTGCAGGCGCTGCTCCCCATGGGCCATAGGACCCACCTGTCCAGGGCCGCTGGCCAAGGACCCCGGCCTGTGTCCCGGTCGTTGCTGCAGCACTGGTGAGCCTGGCGCCGGGGGCTGGCCTTCGGAGTCTGCAGCTTACTCAGACCTGTCGCCCTCTGGAGACAGTCTTAGGTTCCTCTCTCTGCTCGTCACTCAGGCGTCAGCGTCCTCCCGAGCTGTCTTCCCTCTTGCCCTCAGCCCACTGCAGTGCTGCGATCATAACCCCAGGAACAGATTTGAACCTTACGGGTGTCTGACGGAGGCCCTGCGGCCCGTCTCCCCTTCGCCCCCCCACGACCTCTGCTCCCAGTGACTGCCCGGTGCGTGGGGCCTCGGGGACAGCCAGCCCTGAGCACCGTTCCCGCGCCCAGCAGCTCCCCGCCCAGGTGTCCCTTCTGAACACCTCGGGGACAGCCAGCCCCGAGCACCGTTCCCGCGCCCAGCAGCTCCCCGCCCAGGTGTCCCTTCTGAACACCAAGTTACAGCCCTGTCTCCGGGGTTGTTGTGAGAATGCAGTAAGTTAACAGGCATCGAGTGCTTCGAATGTGTCAGCCTCAACGTGGGTTAGAAGGAGGAGAAGCAACAGACTCTCCAGACCTGCCCACGTGCGCAGTCTCTCTCACCTGAACACCTCTCACGGCTGATTCACCGCCGTGTGTGTGTCTCGCAGACACACATCACATGCAGACTGCGATCATAGCTCAACCCCCGCCGGGCCGGTCTTCCTGTTGCATACGTGGATGTTGCCCCCCGGGCTGCCGTAGCGCTGCCAGGCTCCTGGCGATGTGTCCATTTGCTGTCTGGAAGGCAGCCCTCCCAGGGGCACGGACATTTGAGTCCATGTGGATAAAAACGACGTTATAGAGGGACGGACGGGAATCTGTCATCATTGCTTTCGAAGTCAGCTGTTGAAAACTTCCTTATTGATAACGACTCAATCTCTTATAGTCAGGCTCTGCAGATAGGGTTATTGAGAACTTCCAGAGCAGTGAAGAACTTAGTGGTCACAGAGGACAGTGTCCCTCCGTTATGGGGTGACATTCGCCATGGCCCCCGCTGGCCTGGGACCTGTGCCTGCCCTTGGCCTGGGGCCCTGCTCCTCCACCCGAGGCCTGGCAGGACCCGTGCCCATCTTGCCCTCCTGTGGGAGCGCTCGGCTGACCCCGCCCCGGTGTGTTCTCGCGCACTGCACATGCACACACAGTCGCGCACTCCGCAGACCTGCTGTCCCCGCAGAGCCCCGGGGCGTGTCTTTCAGCCAGCACCAGGTCTGTGTCCAGCTACCAGATGGTGAGCTCCCCGGGAAGCTCCCTTCTCCGCCCTGACACACCCCGGCCCCAGCGTAGAGTTGAGTGCGACGGCCTTCACGCGGCCAGAGCAGACTGAGCTTTACAGCAGGTGGGTCAGGGAAGGACAGAAACCCCCGCTGCTCTTGTTGGGTTCCCGGAGGACACACCATGTGGCCCTCCTCGCCAGGGGCCTGCGGGCTCCCGCCCCGAGGGTGCTTTCCTGCCGGCCATGCACGGTGCCGTTCTGAAATTTCAAGTGGCATTAAAAGGGAGGCAGGGAAGTTTTGTTAAAAAGGGAATCTGATTTTTAAAAGGTGAGAAACCTTGTTCTGCTCTCCACAGACAGGCTGGTGTTTTTGAGACTGATTTTCCGAACGATTAAGAGAAATAGCGGTAGGTCCTGACAAACGGGGTGCGAGCTGGTCACGGATACCCTCAGCCGCTGTGACGGCCAGCTGTGACAGTGCTGTTGCCACCTCAGTTTTCTAGACGTTCAGGTGCTGAAATTCTTACTGAGTCTTGCTTTTGCTGCTTTAACACAGATCGCCAAGTCCAGTGGCCAGGCAGGAGGCAGAGAGACGAGCGGCAGGTGTGTTCGATGCGCCTCTTGGCTTTGCGGGCGGCCGGATCCTGGCCCTGGCGCCGCCGCTCGGGCCCTGGGCCAGTTCCTGAGTCTGGGGGCAGAGTGGGCGTGTGGGCACCGCCCCGCGGCCTTCGGAGGGGATGGCGGGCTGGCCTGGGTGTCTGCAGGGCCACCCCCACCTGCCAGCGCCCGACCCAGCCGCCCAGCGGGAGGCTCTCGGGTCTTTCTGAGAGGGCCTTGCAGCCAGCAGAAAGGCCGGGCCGTGTCTGCCCTTTGATTGTCGTCCTTGACGTTTGTTTTATTACAAAGAATGCCGAACCCCTCCGGAATCTGCTCGGAGAGCACTCTTTCAGCTGGGCATCTGCCAGCCGTGACTCGGTGCACTCCGACCCTTGCGCAGCGTCCAGTGTGGCCACGGACCCTGGCGCGCCTGCAGGGCCGGCTGGTCCCGGGCTGTGGCCTCAGGTCGGGAGCTGAGTGAGGCGCGTTGTTTTCTCAAGGAGAAACAGAAAGCGCCAGCTTGCACTTCACCGAGTGGAGGTCACCTCGTGACGCTCCTCCTTTGGGTTTTGGGTGTGGGTCTGGGAGTGGATCGCAAGGTGGAGTGTTCTGGGGTGATGGGAGCGGGGATCTCCTCTGGACGCAAGCCCCTGGGCACATCTGGCCTTAAACAGTGAACGCCTTCTGCTGTCACGGCCCCGGCCCCGGGAGGGCTGTGCAGTAGACACTCTATCGCAGAGTGAGGGAAGATCAACCCGAAGATGAGCCTGCCCTGGAACGTTGTCTTGTTTTTAAGTTACTCAGACCTGGGACGTTCTCACACAAAACTTCGGGGCGCGTTTCGTCCCCTGTCCCTGGGAAGAGGCATGTCCGCCACAGGCTGGGGAGCAACCCTCGCCTGCAGCCGGCGTCTTGGGGCGCGCCTGCTCCAGCTGCTGGCTTTGTTTAGGTCAGAACAGAGCGATGAGACAGCCTTCCCGAGGAAGAGAGACCCGTGTGCGGTGAAAGCGCCTTCCGGCTGCAGGAGCCGCAGGGTGAGGAGAGGAGATGTCGGAGGGGGACAGACATCGCCGGTGGCGTGAAGAAGCGTTTTCACTTCGTGCTTGATGAAAAGAAATTCTGTTTACTTGGAGATTTCAGGTGGTGTTGGCCCGGAGTGTCACTTTGGGGGAATCTTCAGCGAGTCCAGGGCGGCTGGAACACCCCACGGTTATTCTGTTCAAGTAAGAGCATGTAGCGCCTGGCTTACCCGGCCGCCCTAGGAGTTCACGGAGGTGGACGTAGGGGGCGTTCTCATTAGCAACGTACCCTCCAAGCCTCGGATTTCGAATGAGCGTCCAAAGCCTGTGACAGATCTACATCGATGGACTTCTCATGCGTCGTCAGTTTGAGTCATGAAGTGCAGCTCCTTCTGCGTCTTGCTGGGCGGGCGGGCACAGGACGGCGAGTAGGAGCAGGTGCCTGTGTCCCCTGTCCTTGCTCGCGCGCTGCAGAGGGCTTGGGACTGGGGGCCGGTCGGGCTGGCCAGCTCCTGCCCTGACCACAGCAGCCCCAGCGCCCCCTCGGGTGGGAGCAGGGGTGATGGTCACCCCCCAGAGCTGCTGGGCGGCTTAGGTCGTTGTGGGGGCCCTGCCAGCTGCCCCGCCTCTGGTGCCGCTCCTGGCCTCGGCCCCTGCCCCCACACCCCGCCCGGGCACCTTCCCTCCCCAAGGACAAGCTTCTCAGGATCGCCTCCTTCTTAGGACATTCTCTTTCTTACTTCCATCTGTAAAGAATCTGAGAGCACTGTCTGGGGCTGCCACACCACAGCCGCTTCTCCCGCTTCCGAATCCAGACCGGCCTTTGGGGCGCTTTTCTTTGTCCTTGTGTGTTCTCACAGACTTGCGCTTCCGTGCCGCCCCAGGCGCCGTCCGAGGCTTGCTGGTGTCAGGAGGCCTGGTGGTTCCGCGGACTCCCAGGGCCCACCCCTCTGTGAAATGTAGGCGTCAACTTTTGATGTGTCACGTGTGTAACGTTGTCCCAAAAAATAGGGGTGTGGGTCATGCACACAAAAGGGGAGAGATGCAGGCTCCGCCGCACCAGTTGCAGCTGGTGCCTTCCGAGGACAAGTCCAAGTCCGAGTGGAGCTGTGTCAGAATGAGGAACTACGGTGCCTTTTGTCACATAAGCCCTATTTTAAGTCCATCTGCTCCATTGGCTTCCCACCCACGAAGCGTTCTGCCGAACAGGTAACAAAGTGACGCGTGGAGTCAGTGAGGAGTTGTGCTCGAAAGACCTCCCGACGTCTGTCTCGGCTGAGACCTTCCCGGACACCTCCGGCGTCGCTGGCCTGTGGGCAGCCTGGCTCCGGGCAGCTCCTGTCAGGGCAGACCCCGGGGCCGAGAGCAGCAACGACTTGAACTTCGAAAGGGCTTTTTGTTCCCTATGGCCTCTGTCCCAAGAAGAACTTACTGGCGTAATTCCCGTAGCTCCGTTTTAAGGAACGACCTAGCCACGTTCCTAGGCAGTTTGAACTTTCCACCGACAGTTATTTACAGAATATTTACTTTGCATTTTGCTTGTTTTCCTTCTCTCCTTTCACCTCCAGCTCATGTTTTTCGGCATCTTCCTGTGCCTGGACGCCTTCCTGTACGTGTTCACCCTGCTGCCCCTGAGAGTCCTCCTGGCCCTGTTCCGGCTGCTCACGCTGCCGTGCTACAGCTTCAGGTGAGTCCGCGCTCGTCACTGTCGGCTCGGCGTCACTTGCTGGGCTCTGCAGTGGTGCGGTTCGTCATGCTTTGGCCCGTAGGCATCAGGCAGTGCAGCTGATCTTTGTGACGGTTGACATGGAGCGCTCCTCTGAAATCTTGCATAAGCCAACTGGCATAAAAGGAAGCGGTTACATGAAATTTGCTGGAAAAATTTTTGCACATTCCCAGACCTCAGAAATTACCTACCAAATCCTAGCAAATGATGCGCAAACTCTCAGGTAACCCTAGCGTGGAGGGAGCAGGACCGACACGGCGGAACAGCGGGGGCTGACCTCCTGCCCAGGGCCGGCGCCTCGAGACCGGCACAAAGCAGGGGTGCCGCGCTCCTCACTTCCTGTTGTAACAGTGAACACCGTCTTTGGATGTCTCTACAGTTAACAAAAACAGGCACTAAGCTGACGTGGGTCTTTCATAAAAGTGATGTGGTGTAAGGAAGGCCTTCGCAAAGCAGGGAATGTCTGAAGTGTCGTATCACACGCGTACTTCTGAGCCCACCCAGATGGCTTTGAACTGGCTCTCTACTTGGCCGGTAAAACAGTGTCGCTGCCGCAGGAGGAGTGGAGAGGGCTAGAACTGGCTCAGAGTCCTCGCTGCCCTGTGCCCACTCGTCCTGTGCCTTTAGTGCTCGAAGGCCCCTGACCTCCCAGCATCTGGGAAGTCTGCTGCGTTCTCGCTGGGCAGTGCTGTCAGACTCTTCAGCGCCCTCGCTGCGGGGACTCCTGCCTCCAGGGGCCTGGGCCTCTCAGACACGGGTGACGTTGAGACGCTCTGATTTGAGGGGGCAGCAGCCTCCCGCAGCGCTGCGGGACACAGAAACCAGTGCGACTTCCTTCCCCTTCCTTCTCTGCCAAAGCTGGGAACTTCCCAGTCAGTTGGACGCATTAAGCCTACCTGGGTTTTCAGGGTTCGTTGGCCTTGAGGTCACAAGTTGGGGTGTTCCTGCTTTGGTTCTTGGCGCACTTGCCAGCCTGTCTCTGCTCTGCGTGGGGTGTCGGGGACTGTGGTTTTTGGCACCATTGCCCGAGTCGCCTTTCTAAACTTTATTTCTTCCTAAAAGCATTTCATTCCGAGATAGTTTTAAATGCTGAAATGGACAGTATGTGGTCAGGCTTCATGTACCTATAAATTAGGTGACTGTCCCATAGTACATAAATTACACAATACGATGATTGTCAATATCTTAACCATGGAAACTGAATTATAAACTTACCGGTCAAAATACAGAATTATATGTTGATTTTTTTTTAGTCTCAGAAGATTCTTTTAAAGTAATAAATGAACATAGACTTCATAATGAGTGAGCACCAAATAGCACTTCGCGCCTTCAAAAGCAAGCCTTAATTGTTGTTAATAAGGAAGACATTTTTCTAGTATTAGTTGGAAGAATTTGTTGATTGTGGTGATCATATGTTAAAAAATCTTAAATAAGACAGTGCTGAGATTGCCTGGCATGAGACAGTTACAAGATTGACATCCCATTGCTGTATCCGTCGGGCACCTGACCCTCGCGGCTCGTGCTGCTCATTCTATTAGTTACGTGTTAATCAAATGGATGATTCTTTTCAGGCATTTATTCCTCTGCTTTAAAAGATGCATCCTTTATACCTTTGGGAAAATTTCTGAGAAGACTTCATTCTTACTAGCATACCTTTTTGCAGAAACCTCTGTAGTGTAGTAATTTAATACTGATAAAGCCTAAGCCTGTATTCTTCTGTCCACATTGGGGGCTCAGTAAAGCAGTTACTTCAAATGACTTTGCAGAGACCAGAGAAATCTGGCCTCTAATCTAATAAGGTATTCCTAAACGCAAATCTTCGTGGGCAGCTGCTGAACCAGGACGGCCCTTGGAGCCTGCACCCCTGCACTGGGGCTGGTGGCCGCGTCCTCCTCTCTGTTAGTGGCAGGGCACGCTTGTGTCCTCACCTCCCTACGTGAGGCTTTCCCAGGCACACCTGTTCTGTCTGGCCCCAACAGGTAAAGCACCTTCTTCCTGGGGGTCCTTTGGAACCCCAGTACGTCAGCACTCAGCTGACCTGCACCCAGTCAGTGACTAGCGAGGGTCTCCTGAGGCTCGTGTAAGCCCCACCTCGTTTGTGGGCATCCAGAATGTGGTCACGTGGGACGCAGGCACCAGAGGGCCACAGAGAAGGATCTGTGTTCTGAACACTGAGGGAGAGACTGGGTCTGCCCTCCCCTCCCCACATGCCTCCTTGTGAGTGACTCAGGACCCAGGGGCTGACCCTTCCAACCTAAGTTAACAATCAGCGGTTTCTTATTTTCCAAGGTTTATACCATGAAATGACACTAGAGGGCAGCCTGTTACACACAAACCGTGATGCCTTAAGTTTCCTGTGCTAACTGCTCTTGCTGTTTCTGCAACATGAATCTACTGGGAAATTATGTTGTGCTGTTATTAATAAACATGTAAGCTGAAATAGTTAAAAATCTATAACAGGACTTCTGTACTTTTACATGCACTATATGAGTGTAGGCCAGATTTCATATATATAACACATGAAAATAGTATCTTAGAGTCTTAAGTGTGCTTTATCAACTTTGAAGAAATACGGTTGCTATATGTGCAGATATAGATAGATAGATAGATAGATAGATAGATAGATAGATAGATAGATAGATAGATAGATAGATAGATAGATAGATAGGTAGGTAGATAGGTAGATAGGTAGATAGGTAGATAGGTAGATAGGTAGGTAGATAGAGTGTGCAGTTTAGAAAACTATTTTTTGAGCATTATTTTTAAAAGCACCACATGAAGTATTTGAAACTTGAAATATGTGGAAAGCTATATTAACCAAACCATTGCTAGTATTAAGGTGATGGTGCACCGGTGAAATGGTGGTGGGTACTCCCTGGGGACTACAAATGATGTCAAATATAGTTAATAAAATAAATAAATAAGGCACTATAAAAAAAAAGACCTTTGAAATATTTTAGGAATATAAAAACACATTTTACTTTTACCACATTTATAAGTAGCCAGATTTTCCCTCCTCCTAGCTTTTCTTCCAGAGTCTCCACGTCCACTGAAGGTCGCTTGTCTTGCCTATAGCTGCATCATGTGTCCTCTCTTTCAGAAAGCAAAAGTGCTCTTTCCTTCAGCCTGACTTGATTTTTCAGAGATAAGAAGAAATTAAAGAGACCAGCAAAGAAGTTGATTTATTGTCTTTTGTTTTCTTTTTCTCATTTTCCTGTATTTCAGTCTTCTTTCTGTTTAAAAAAGAAATGTTACTTCTAATCTCCCTAACGTCTTCATTCTTTGAACTTACCCCCTACCTGGGCAGGGCAGGTGAGAGATACCTGTTGAGTGATAAGGCGGCCTGGGGCCCTTTGCAGGCTCCAGCAGTGGGAACAGTAAACCCTCTCCCCGCCTCTGCTGTGCACAGTTGCATCTAGAACCGCTTTGGGGAGGTGCTTGGAAAGCAGCATCCCAGATTTTTATCTTTAAAATACATTCATTGAGCCTGTTTTAAAATCTGCACACTTCCCGGGGCTTTTGGTTTCAGCTTCGTCGAGTGCTGACTTCTAAGTGCACAGACTCTGCCTCCACGAAGCCGGGGTCCAGGGCACTTCTGCCCACCCCCTCGAAACCCCTCTTCATAGGGCTGTGCCGTTGCGTGTCCTTTGCCAGCTGTCGGGCTGCGAGTGCTGCTGGTTGAGGTGTTCTAGGCTGCTCAGTTTGGGCTGGTGGGTGTCGGTGTGTTGCTGCAGAGGGTGCGTTGCTTCGTGGGGAGTTTGCACGTCCCCAGCCAGCTGTGGGGCACGCAGTGACGGTGTCGCTAAGGTGGCAGCAGTCTTGAAACACCTGTGCCCCATTTGTTCTGTCATCAAATACGATAAGGGGATACATCCAGATTCTTTTATATGTTTCTTCCTTCTTCCCCAGGTAGGGTAGTATATTTTAGAGATGCATCTGAGAAACTTCTTACTATACTAAGATAATGTTTTTAATGACGAGGACATCAAAATTGGAATTAAGTTTTGATTCATTCTGTGAGCTGTCTGTTTCTTGAGAGACTGCAGGCATTTTGTTGTCAAAAAAAGTAGACTACCCTGTATTATCTAAAGAGCCCATCAAACATCGTGTTTCCAAATTCACTTATGAAAAATAGCCGTCAGTGTTGTTAATGTGTCTGGCATTTTTGTAACGCCCCTTCCCTTGTGAAACCGTGGACCTCGTCTTGTGGCTTAGAATTCATTCTCAGTCACAGCTGACTTAAAAGGATTACAGAGGATTATGGAGAACAGTGATGCTCTCCAGTGCCAGCGACTAGTAAGCGATTTTTGAAGACTTCACTAGGACACTTCAGACAGCAGTACCTTGCAGCAGGCTTAAGCAGCAGACGCGAGGGGTTCTCCTCTTAGAGCCAGTGCAGCATGCGCAGGCCCATTTCCTGACCCCTCGCTGGCCAGTATTGGGGCGGACTCTTGTTTGGGGCTCCATGGACCTTTCAAAGGGGCAGTGGCGGCTTTCCCCTTGAGAGTTTACCTCCTGTGAAGCTCTTGTCCCTGGAACAGCTGTGCATTTCCAGTGCTTGAGAATGTCTCAACTTTGTTCGCCTTTCCTCCTGTGCACGCACGCACAGTCTCACACATGCATTTCTCTTTCTGGAGGGGAGCCCTGGTCGGGGCCTGGTGACCTTGGGCTCCTGCCGCAACGGGGCGGGCGCTCGGTGACCCCCGGGCCAGCACGGCTGCGTCTGCCGTCCCTCCAGGGCTCGCCCCGTGCGCCCGTGGCCGAGGGCACTGCCTGCTGGGCCGGGGGCTTGGTGCGTCAGGTGTTGTTGCCCTCCCCTTGCCAGGACACTGCATCTGGCGTAGCGACATTACAGCCTTCTCTCTCTCTTTCTCTCTCGTAAATCAGACCGAAGGAAGGAGCACTTTCACTTCTTTATAGAATGGAATGTGATGTCACAGGGACTCCTTGTGGTGAGTAAACCCTGATTTTTCCTTCTGTTCTCGTGACCAAATTGGCATCAGTGCAAATACGGAGGATAACGAAAGCAGCGCAGGCAGGCACGGCCGCTCGGGAGGACACGCGAGCGGGTTCCTGTGCTGCGTGGGCGTGGGCTTGTCCCCATGTGTGCGGGCTCCGGCCGCGACCGCCCAGACGCCACTCCGGAGCGCGGTCTTCAAAGAGCACGTGCTGGCCTGGGCCCCACCCGGCATTCTGCACCGCTGGCGTCCCGCCCACGTGAAGTTTATTCCTCTTTATTCCAAATACTGAATGGAGCTTTTAGCAAGACGGTTTTTCCCTGGTATACTTTGACATTATTTTAAAGCTCAAGGAAAGGCTTTAATCGTTCAGTTGGAGCATTTAGTAATTATTTTTCTACTCTAGGACAGGAAAACAAGATTTAAAGTTTCTACCTACAGAAAACATTTTAATCTCCATATTTTACTTGAATTCATTTCACCACTAGAGAGGGACTTCTCTTCAAAACTGGGGACCATCGCTAATATATTTTTCATATCCCAGCAGTGCTTGTTTCTTCGTTCTTTCACTCCCACGCTAGCCACACGTGTGCAGAGTCAGAGAAAGAGAAAGAAAAGCAGTCAGTATTGTCACGAGGCCCCTCGTGTGCAAGGTGTGTCTCCACCCAGGGGGTGCCGGGGCGGCCCCTCCCCTGCTCCCTGGCCGCCCCTCTTCTGCTCTCTCTGCCGCCGTCTCCATCTCAGTGTTGGCAGTGTGTTCCTTCTGCTCGAGAGGGCGGTGGGGCGCCTGCCCTGAGCTCTCTGCCTGCTGCCTCCCGCGTCTCCGGTTCTGAGCCTTTGGTAATCATGCAGGCCCAGTGGAAGAGCTTAAATTTATAAAAGATAAAATTTAGAAATATGGAACACTTGGATTCTGTGAGGGTGGTTCCACTTGAAAGTGCTTAACTCCTGCTGAGTGGCTCCTTTACTGTTACGTGTCTGGTGATAACTCAGCCAAGCCTGTAAGTTAGACGCGTGGGTTTTCCGCTGGGTCCAGCAGCTGACTCCCTGGTTTGTGTGCATGTGGGGTTTTCAGTGTCTGCAAAATGAACTGCAATAAAACGTTTTAAGAGGCATTTGTAAGGAAGAACCACAGCCAGAAAGTGGTGTTCAAAAGCCAACTCACAGCTGAGTGACAGGGCTGAGGATAAGCGCCTTAAGGACCTGGACACGATTATTAGGCAGTCATCTAAAAATACTCCGGCAGAGAGCGAAACAGATCTGGGGCTGGTTCAGATGGTGCTACCCAGATGAACTTGTCTCTGGTTTGTCTTTTCTCACTGAGAGGCTGTGACGCTTACGTACAGCCAGTCGTGTTCTAAGGTGCCCCCTTAAGTCAATTTTTTTTCAGCTTTTTCATTAACAGGGCTGTTTCTTTGAAAATAAGACCCTTGTTTAAGAGTTTTGCTTCTTTTATTCTTTATTTGAATAATACACATTAATTTTGAAACTCAATCATCTCCATAGCAACCAATCACATTAACTGTGGAAGGATTTCATTGGAGCAGGAACAGCGCAGAAAGCAGTGGATTCAGTGGAATATTGTTCTGCTGGTTTCCTTTTAGAAATAACAAAGATGATAGATGTATTGGTTTTGTAGCAGAGTAAATGGCAGTACAGTGATAAATTACACAGCATTACGTTGACAGATGGAAGGTACTGAGTTGTTGATTCCTGTAAGTTTCAAAGCCCTTTAAAGAGGGGTCCAGAATGGAAGGTGGTGAGAAGAGCATCTTTCTGGAGCCAGACCTCCGGGCCCCGCCTCCGGCCTCGCTGACACAGCTGCAGTGTCCGCCCGCCGTCCTCTGCCTGCTCTACAAAGTGT
Organism: Galemys pyrenaicus; assembly: GCA_019455555.1. Taxonomy (NCBI): domain Eukaryota; kingdom Metazoa; phylum Chordata; class Mammalia; order Eulipotyphla; family Talpidae; genus Galemys; species Galemys pyrenaicus. The sequence continues at coordinate 6,797,492 of JAGFMF010011878.1, forward strand.
GGTGGCGGCGGGACCTCCCCCCATCACTGCGGAAACAAAAGTGAACCTGTGCAGAGCGCTCGCTGCTCAGTAACGGGATTGTAGCGCAAGGAGTTTCCACAATGTCTGTGTTTTCACAGCCTCCGTTATTCCTTGGCCCCATGAGGCTGTTCAAACTTAGGAATGCTCAAGGCTTAAGGCTGTTAACTTAGGAATGCTCATTCATTGGCACCTTGGCTCAGGACGTGTGGTGCTTTGTTATCTTAGCACACAGGTTGCCAGAGTTTGCTAGTTCTGATTTCCTTTGCGACTTGTATTGGACAGAGCATTCCCCCATAGATACGCTAAGACATTGTTCCTTGGTTGCAAATGTTTATAGAGAAACACTTGGATGTTGATACTAAAAATCCTTTGTCTCTTAAGTAAAACTGCATTGACTAAGATCAATTAATTAGGAAGAAACAATCTAGTAGCAAAAGGTCGCATTTGACTTGTAGTCTAAGCATAGTTTGCTTCTTTAGTTATCAAGATAAGTTTGGTCACTACCAAATTTATACTACCCTACATTCATACTACTTTATACTTCCTTAATTCATAAGCCGCGGCTTGTCCAAAGGAGGAGGCTCGGGTCTGTGTGTGGTCCCGATCTCGGCCTGTGCTCCGCGGTGTCCTCCCCCGGGGAGAGGTGCAGCGTCCCCTCTGCAGGACGCGGCCACACGCCCGACGGGGCCTGTGCGTTTAGAGGCGCCTCTTCGCGCCTTGAGCTCATGACGTGTCTCGCCCCCACGGTCACAGAGGCGATGCCCCTCCCCTTCACCCCGAGGGCTACGGTGGGCGCCGGGTGCCGAACAGCACCGGGAAGGAAGGTCGGGGATGTGCCGGTAGCGTGGCCAGCGTGGTGCTCCATGCCGGTTCTGCCCAGACTCAGGTGCCGGGAATGACTCGTGTGGCGCCGTCCCCGGGTGTGGTCTGGGCTGGACGGGCTCTCTCCGCCGTCTCGTCGAGGCTGTTTGGTCTGGCCCAGCGTGTCCCTGCCGACTGGCCGTCCTGGACCCAGACTGCACACGGTGGGCCTCTTGAGGTCGTCTGCCGTCTCCCACGCTCTCCCTGTGACCAGATCACGCTCCTGCAGCGGCAAGCCAGGCACATGGGCCTCGTCGAGAGCGAGGCGGTTTGGGCTCAGCAGCCCAGCGCCCCCTCGCGGGTCAGCGCTGTGCAGGGTGGAGTGGAGTTTGGGAGACGTGCAGGCATCGTGTTGACCTCTGTGGGGTGGGGCAGGTGGAGGAGCAGACCCCGGCCGAGCATGGACGAGTCAGGGGCTCGTTGCAGAGTCGCTGGCCAGGGTGCCGCTAGGCTTCCACTGCCGGGAGCGGGCGCCCCTGGGGGGCCAGGATGCCACGGAGCGGGCACCCGAGACCCTCAGCTCGCAGACACGCAGGCTCCTGTGACCCAACACCGCCAGGAGGGGCCGGGCGTCTTCTGCCCGAGGCGTGGGCCTGGGCCGCCTGGGAGAGCCTTCTCCTGTGGTCAGAGGGACTCACGCCCGTGAAGGACGTCTCGCTTGCGCCTGTTTTTCATGTGCGTGTAGGTTTTTGCACAGAGGCCTCAGTAAGGTGTTTCCATTCGCCACTCAGGTTTTGCCCCTCAGACCCTGAGCTCAGAGGAATGGCTCCGCTCTTACTACTCAGGAGTAACTTCTGGACTATCTGAGCCGCCCCGCAAGCCCTTAAGGAAATGACAAGAGGGAGAGAATTCACGGAGAACAGAGCGAGCCTGAATACACAGGGGTGACGCTCGGGCTCGGTGTCCCCAGCGCGCATCAGCAGGGCGGCCGGCAGGCCTAGCGCGGCGGCTGCCAGCAGGTTTTCCGCAAGGCCCGGCTCTAGGAGCGGCTGCAGATGCGCTTCCGGCGCGGCGCGTCCTCGCGTGGTTGGCAGCTGAAAAGACGGGACAGCGCCATGGAACGCCGAGTGCCCCTCGCAGCCCACGCGGGCCGCTGAGGAGCGCCTGACGGCCGGCGCGCTGGGCTCTCGGTGCGCGTGAGCGGGGCGGCGGGCACAGGTGCAGCCGTGGGCAGCGGGTCTGCCGGCGGGGGCTTCAGAGATGGTGTCCACCATGGCGTCCACGGCGTCGAAGCGCTCTGCTCCGCCTCTGCCTCTGCCCCTGCACTGCGGCCGGGAAGATTGCGCTGCCGGGCGGGCGGCAGCCAGGTGGGCTTCCTTGCTCGGGGCGGTTTTTGAATGAGCAGCCTGACGTGCGTCGATGCAGTGTCCGGTGGGACTCGCTGAGCCTCACGCCTCGTCCCTTCTCGCACATTTCAGGGACAGACGTCTGCTCCAGCCCGCCCAGGTGTGTGACATCCTGAAGGGTGTCATTTTGGTGATCTGCTACTTCATGATGCACTACGTGGACTACTCCATGATGTACCACCTGATCAGGGGGCAGTCGGTCATCAAGCTCTACATCATCTACAACATGCTCGAGGTGGGTGTGGCCTGCTCTCTTCCAAGTTAGCCAGGAAGGGATTTTTCCCGGTGAGTGACAGAGGGTTTGGGGCTGCTGCTTTCTGCCCTGAAGCTGCGTTGTTGGGCTTGGTGGGAGCTGTCACCGCAGAAGCCGTGGAGCCATTCAGTGAGGGCTGACTCACAGCCACAGCCCAGGGTCCAAGTAGGCACTCGTGTGCCTGCTTTGCCCCTGCACGTAGGATGCAGGCCGTGGTGCGGCTGGCGGTCCCGATGCAGAGTAGCATCCTGCTGGGCCCTGGAACAGCAAGAAAAGCCTGGACCTCATCTCCTCTCCTTAGTTTGCCACTATGGAATACTGGTTGCAAGCACAGCTAATTAGACAAAGCTTGCCTTCTAGAGGCATTTAAGAAGTCAGATGTCCAGCATTGGAGTCGCAGCTGAATTTTAGCAATATATTTAAATAGAAATTTAAAACATGCTTCTCTATTCATTTTTCCCTAGGTAGCAGATCGACTGTTTTCATCATTTGGACAAGATATATTAGATGCTCTCTATTGGACAGCCACAGAACCTAAAGAGAGGAAGAGAGCCCACATTGGGGTGATTCCTCACTTCTTCATGGCTGTTCTCTATGTCTGTATCCTTTTAGACACCCCAGAAATTCCAGCAGCCAGTGCATGTGCTGCACTATATTATTTGGTTCGCTGGTCTTGAGCATTAAAGCATGTGTGCAAATGTCTTTCTTTCTTTTGAAAAATCAGTTATAAGCGTCATTGTAAATTAAGGAGTTCCATGTATGCGGTGCCTTTCAATCTCTTAGAAAACAGTTCTGCTCTTGGTGTAACTGATAATTAAGGAAGGATTTTAGAATAACAGGATAATTATACATACTTTATGTAGATCTGTGTAACTTTTTCATATAGTGCCATTTTCTTGAAATAACCTTTGAACCTAAGAATTCTTCATTATAACCTTGAGCTTAAAATGTATATAATTCATCTAGAAGTTAAATAGGAAACCGATTAAGAAGGATTTTGGAAACTTTCTTCCCCGCTACCCTCCCAGCCCCCAGTTCCAAAGCTTTTACTTTGGAGAGCAAAGGCTTTACTGTATAACCATTTAAGCAGGGTGTGTACCCCATGTGTGCGCTTACGCACACATGCTTCCCACACTGATGTCCGTATGGGATCAGGACTCGTTCTCAGGAATGTGTCGTGGGATTTTTATGTACGGTCTCTGATAGAGCATTATTGAAAAGGGTCTCAGTGGGGAGACTTCTATGAGAGTAATAGCTTGTTCAGAATACAATGGAGTAAAACAGTTACTGTTCTAATTAAAATAAACTGTTCCACATGTAATAAGAATGTAATTCGGCAACTTGTGTGTCTTTAAAAATGACATGAAAAAGAACCTTAATTGTTAGACTTTTCTCAATGCCTAACATTCCCTTCCCCTGAAGAACCGTAGTGGACAGTCACTTCCAGACTTTTTCTTTGCATTTTAGGATGCAGACTATCTTAATCCAGAATGAATATACCCAGTCTTTCTTATCTTTCGGTATTTGCCATCCTTTACTCCATTTACTTAAAGTTTTTGAGAGCCTATTTTCCAAGGATTGTTCTTAAACGCCAGGGTTCAGAAGGAATGAGGTGGCTGTTTTTTGAAGGACTCAGGGTCCAGCTGGGGTGGGGTGCATGTATCTTGTCCTGTGGAATTCTGTCAGTCACAGCTAACAGGAAATTCCAAAGATAATAAAATAAGTAAGACAATTTAGAAAGAATCATGTCCCCCCCCCCCCATTATTCATTTTCAGGATTTTATAATATTATCTATTAATATAATACAAAAACAGGCTTACGGTTTTCCTTGACAGCACTTGCTGCTAGTTTTGCATGCAATCCTTATAATGGTTCAAGCAACAACCCTCAACGTAGCTTTCAACTCTCACAACAAGTCCCTGCTTACTATCATGATGTCCAATAACGTAAGCATGAGGTTTTTATTTTACATTTTTGATGTTCCGTAGTCATTTAAGGGTAATTTCTGGATGGGATAAAATCATTTTTCCTAAATGTTATTTATTCTCTGCGAAGTTATTTATGTGGCCTGTCGACTTTTAGAACTGTTACAGTGATAACGATTTTTTTTTTGTTTCCTATTTCAGTTTGTTGAAATTAAAGGAAGTGTTTTCAAGAAGTTTGAAAAAAACAATCTTTTTCAAATGTCCAACAGCGGTACGTACAGTCCGGTTCTGCTCGCAGCTTGGGGCTGTGTTACTTTGCAGTTCGTATTGGAGTTGATGTCATGGTGCCTGTGGGTTCTGTTCTTTAGCCGAAGCTGTGCTTTCTCTCACTCTCAACATCTCTTCTGAATTTCCTTATCGTCTTGGTTACTGTAGTCGTGGGATATTTATGATGGTAGTACAGTACCGATGTTGGTGTAACGCCTTAGCATACTTTCTAAAGCTTTCTGATAATCCAGAAGGTTCTTTGCAGCAGAGGTTATGATGCCATGTTATAGATGCGGAAACCAGAGCCCTGAAGTTTATCCACACCTCACTCACGCTGCCCCCGAGAGCAGGACTTTGGCTGTGAACCTCACATGGTCTTTCCTGCGCAGAATCCTTAGCAATGCATTACGGCCCCTCCTCATTCTGAGACAGTGGAGCCACAACGTTTATCACCAGAAACTTTATTTTACTTAGTACCAGAGATCAGAGCTGCCCAGTGTCTGCTTCTCGAGGATAGCAAGTATCTTCTGTTTTCCACTCTGCTTCTGTTTTTCTTCTCTAAAATGAAAACATTCGTCATCTATCCCCAGAGATCAGTGGGGGGGACCTGGCGGCTCAGTCTGAGCAGACTGAGGTTTGAATGGCTTTGAAGTCTGTGGCGAGGGGCATTCCCATACTGGAGGGGGTTGGTAAGGGAGGCGGGCGGCTTACCTGGGTAGCACCCACCCAGATGTCAGGTGCGATGGTGTTTTACAGACACGTGTACCTAATATAACGTCATGTTGTTCTGACTAAAACAAGTCATTTTATCTGTATTTTGTATTTATGTTCACTGTAGTCTTTTTATGTTCACTTTCAGATATTAAGGAGCGATTCACAAATTATGTGCTTTTGCTAATCGTGTGTCTAAGAAACATGGAACAGTTTTCCTGGAATCCAGGTGAGCGGCCCTTACAAGCACTGTGCTTTTTCATTTTACTCTTGAGCCAGAGACCGTTCCTTTGCATGGACTAAAATAAGCATCACCCCATCAGCTGCTCCCTCCCTCGGGTGTGGAAGTAGCTGCTCTGTGGACAGGTCATGCCTTCCCCGTGCCGCGGCGGGCGCTTGCCATGGGAGCGGCTCTCAGCTCCTCTTGCCCCCTGAACTCACAGCGCCTACGAGCCGAGCGCTCGGGGGTGAGGGGTCGGCCAGGCACTGCTATTTCCAGCCCCTTGTCATGGCCGGAGCTGGTGGCCTGTACCTGCGCAGTTCACTGACCTTCGCCAAGTGTGTATGTCGCGTGTGGGGCACGTGGCGCGTGGAGGTCTGAGGGCGTTTGTGGGACACTGGCTAGCTGAGGAAGCAAAAATGTGCTGTGACAGTCTGGTGCTGCGGAGGTGAGCTGGTGCAAGTGTTCACTCACTCAGGTCAAGGCGGGTCATTTTGAGCTTTTTCTATGTCAGACATTTTTGTACAACCTTATTCTTAAGGAATGAGATTATGTTTTGCATTTTGCATTGAAAACTAGTTGAATACTTACTTTATCTCTGTGACCGTGTAGTCAAAGCAAGTTTTACCCTTTGGAGATTCCAGATTCTGTGGTAGCCCGTGACACTATGGATTCTGTCCATTGTGGGAGATTTAACTGTCTCTGTTCCCCCATACTTTATAGATCACCTCTGGGTGTTGTTCCCAGACGTCTGTATGGTGATTGCATCCGAAATTGCTGTGGACATAGTAAAGCATGCCTTCATCACCAAGTTCAATGACATCACCGCAGACGTAAGTGTGTCAGAAGCAGTTCAGTGTTTAACATTGACGCCTGCCTCTCGTCATAATGTTGTAAATACCAGGTTTATTAGTGGTTTATGAATAGCAGAGGACGGCTACTTCAAAGTTAGACGTGCGGTTTTAAATTTCTGAAAATTGTAACTACTGAAAGTACACGATTTCAGGATTAAACAGTCCTGGCTCAGTATTTTAGATGGAGGAGTGGTTGGCCAGGAGCAAGTGGAAGAGCTAGATTGGCCGGTAGTTGAAGTCAGTGTTACTGATAAACGGTTAGTACCATCATAACCTGTTTGCTTAAACTTTTGAAAAATAGTGTTGCTATTGAAACCATTAGACTATCAAAACTTTCCTCTCTGACTAGAGTTTTAAAATATTTTATATTTAGAAATAGATCTTTTTCTTCTGTGATTATGAGTAGGTGATTGAAAAATTCTGGAAGACAAGAGCCTTAAGTCTCTGGTGAAAGCGTTTGATGAAACTCTGAGAGTTTATTTTTAATAATTCTGTAGAATTTCCAGAAATAGGTATGTTGCCCCAGGTGCATTGTCTGTAAAACATAAGACAGTTTCTCGTTCATTACTTAAGTTTTCTAGATTGTATTTGGGCTGTACTTTATTTGCTGTTTTATTTCAAAAGGCAGAGATTTAAAACCCAGGGCAGCTGCAGCGGCAGTGTGGTAGTGGCTGCAGGTGATGGCTGACTTCTTGTGAAGCCTGATAAAGTCATTTCACTGTTCACTCTCTTGGCTTCCCCAAATCATTCCTTTCTCGTGGGAGCATTTTCTTAACCCCTGATGTCCAAACGATCCGTAAGAGGCAGGGCCCGCCGCTTAGTGCGCTCGTGAGTGCAAGTGGCTGCGTCCTCTCGTGCCCCTCCTCCGAGAAGACCGCGCTCCCGTCAGATGCATATCAGGGTCGTTCTCACCGTTCACGTATGTGGGGTTCAGGGTCAGTCGTATACGTTATCCTGCTTAAAATGGCCACTCTTCCCCAAATTCTGAGCTCTCGGGGACATGGTCATTGACTGATCTTCTGAAGATGAACCTTCCACCGGCGTGGGCGTGGCCTGAGAGCGAGGCTGAGTCACCTGGCGGCAGGGAAACCCGAAGTCTCGCCACGGGCATGCTGTTCCGCACATTCTCACCCGTGGAGCGAGTCTGTGTGCACACTGTCTGTCTGCGCTACGGTGACGTTCATTCTTCTTTGTCTCTAGGTCTACAGTGAATACAGAGCCAGCCTTGCCTTCGACCTTGTTAGCAGCCGACAGAAAAACGTGAGCATCGCGTCAGACTTCTGAAATTGTCACGATTTGCTTTAGTGTAGCGTTCAGGAGAACTGCACAAACGTCCTGTTTTCCTTTTCTCAACACTATACATTTACAAGTTAGTAAAAACAAGAGTAGGAAGTGTGGTTTTTGCAGCCTTCCTGCAATTAGGCAGCTTTGTATTTAAAACATTTTAGGGACATTTTAATTACCGCATAATTTCACTGAAAAGCAGGTGGGTGGCGGGTCCCCTGCTTGCTCACAGCTCCTGGCTGGTCTGCGACAGTCCCGCGCGTGCTGCTGAGACCCCACACGCCCCTCCCTCCTCTGCGCAGGCTTACACCGACTACAGCGACTCGGTCGCCCGGAGGATGGGCTTCATCCCGCTCCCGCTGGCTGTCCTGGTAAGCCCATGTGCGTCTCCCTGCTACAATGAGAGTGCCGTTGTCCTAGAAGGCTCACGAGTGGGTGGTCAGGGAGTCAGTTTGAAGAGGACTGGATCCATTATAATTACCACCTTTCAAAAAATTTTGTTAAGTTTTTGCAATGAAGATTTCTGCTATTAGATTTCAGGAAGTGCCATGTATTTTTAAATAATAGCACTAAAATTTACTAAATCAAGCTAAAAATAAGTCACCCACTTTGAATATTTTTTATTTGCTTATTGACATTTATCACATACACATCAAGTATTTATAAGCATGCAGGTAACAGTCACTGCTTATAGGAACTACCATTTACAGGCCAACTTTTTTTTTTCAATTGCGGTAACTGGTTACAGCACCGAGTGTGATTCAGAGCTGTAGGATCACACCTCCTTCGGCTGTGTGTCACCACACCCGGCCTAGCACCGAGGCACCCAGAGCCCTCCTCCACAGTCCACTGGGCCCCTCCACACCCTGCTCTCCACCCTCTTCCCCTCAGCCCCCCATGCTTTGGTAGTCTTAATTCCACAGTCAGATTTCTAGCATTTTGTTATCTGCTTTGGTTCTGTGTATCCTTTTGTTTGGTTTCTCTGTATCCCACACATAAGTGACACCATTTGTATTTTTCTTTTTTCCTGACTTACTTCCCTTAGTATTATCCCCTCCGGTTCCATACATGTCGCAAATGGCCAATTGTTCATCTTTTTCATAGCTTAGTAGTATTCCTGTGTGTGTGTGAATATATATCATCAGTGTTTTCAGTTTTATTGGTGGCTTGCTTTATATAATAAATACAGCTTTTTTCGCTTAGGAAAAGAAGGTCCTAGAATTTTGGAACTGGAGGATTTTAAAGAGAAAGGTGTTTGGTTTCAGGAAATTGATAAAATAGAATATTAAGTTTTTCTACATTTGTTCCCTATAACTGGAACTATGGCAGGTACAGTGTGAGGATAAACCTAGATTATTTAATTTTTTTAAAGAATTAGTTAAATCCAAGTAAGTTGGCCTTAAATTTGGCCTTGCTTTGCCAAATAATAGTAACTGATTTGTGAGAAAATTCTATTAGTATAACTTATTTAATATTTTTAAATTCTCCAGTCTTAATTTTATTCTTTAAATGCTTTTTTATGGTTGTTGCACCAAAAGAGTAAGCTTAATTAGTCGTTGATTAATAAGCCCTTCGGGAAAGCCCTCCATGTTTGGTGGGGGTTATGTGGTTATGCGCTGGTCTCGGGGTTCTTCCATAGCACTTCCTCCCAGAGCTACAGGGTGCACCCCAGCTTTGGCAGATGTCAGGGCCCCCAGTAATGAGTGGATTCTTTAATTAAAGCCCAAGAGTGGCAGTTTTCCCTCTAAATTTTACCTTGGTCCTAAAATGAACTCATTTTTAAAAAGTCAAAGAAATCATGAAAGAAGTTCTCATGGAAATCAGACTTTGAACCTTGCGTATCTTAACATTCGCTAATGATATATTAGGTAAAAGTCATTAAAGCTTTAAGCGAGATGTTGGCTTATCACTTATGTTGTTGATTGATACCCTAGAGCTGCTCTAATTCCCATCACAGTGTTTACACAACAGGCCATTTCCCCATTAGAGACTGACAGGGCTTTTCGTTCCCCACAGTGAGTGAAGCTGTGTGAACATACACTGTTCATTCCGTCCGTCTCTTCCCAGTGGTTCTTTGCATGAAAGCCGTTTTTTAAAATGTCATTTAAAAATCCTCTTGTATTTATTTAAGACTCCCTAGTAGACTCTTGCCTTTGATGCTAACACTAGCAGGTGAGGGTAGCAATTCCCCTCATTTTCCATTTCCACGTAGTGTCCAGCTGGGCCCTCACACACGGGCCTGTCCCTAGCCCGAGCCCGAAAGGCGTAAGCGCGTCCCAGGGACAGCCCCACCAGAGCTGCTCAGCGACAATGCTGAGGGTAACGCTGTGCTCTCTGTCCCTGTGAAATGAGCGCGAACGCGGGTGCCCGGCAGCGACTGTCCAGGAGAGCACGTGTTCCGGCACCTAGGTAAATTGCTTTGTAACAGCGCTTACTTTTTTTTAACAACAGGACAGAACTCTTAAAATTCCTTTGTTTCTCTGTTTCTACAAGTCACTGGGGGTCTTAAAGGGTCGGAGATCCAAGGACAAAAGAAACCAGAGCAAGGGGAGCGCCTGCTAGTGGCTCCACTCTGGTGGAGCTGTGCCCAGCGAGATGAGTCGGCTGGTGCTTTCCAGAGTGTTTTTCTGTGTTAAAAGAGTGCCGTCTCTGTTGGGGCCCAGCAAACGTTACCCGTGAGCCAGGGCCCCCTCCGACTAGACCCTAGTCCGCGCAGGCTCCACAGGTGACCAGGTACAAACTGACAAATCCAGAACTACTAAATCCAGAACCTGGATTTAGAGGGGCCACAGTGAGCGCCCGAAGTGTTAAATCAGTGTGGAGAAATCCTTACCAAATATTAACTAATAACTCTGTGTCTTTGTCGTTTGGTCTGTTCCTGGCCAGCTCATCAGAGTTGTAACAAGCTCCATTAAAGTGCAAGGAATCCTGTCTTGTGCCTGTGTCATACTCTTCTACTTTGGGTAAGAGACACTGTTCTCGAGCGTGCGCGTGGGTCTGTAGTCCCGTGTAAGTGCGCGATGTGATGAAGTTCATCCGCCGACTCACCCGAGGCAGCCAGAGCCGCTGCCCCGCGGGGGGTGACTTGGCGCCGTGCGGTTGGACGCACTGCGCTTGGTAGAGGGTCAGTAGCTAGTAGTGTTAGCAGCACGTCAGGTTTTGTTTTGGTCTGTCATAAAATCATTTACTTAAATGCTTTTGCTTAGAACTTGTTTGCCCCACTTTTTCTTTCATAATGGAACCTGGCACTGCCGTTAGATGTTTATGTGTTCGAGAACCTCTTCAGGCTTCCTCCGTGTTTGCCACAGTCACCTCTGGCACGCCCTGGGCCTGTGCTGCGCACACCCGAAGGAGACGCAGCCCGCGCTTCTCCGCCTGCTTCTCCCCCGCCGCCGCAGCAGACGCTGGTCGGGCTCTGTCTTCTGGAAGTGCAGATGTCGCGTGTTTTCTGCATCAGCACATTCGTAGCAGCAAAATATTAGAAATAACCTAATTAAAGACCTTTTTGGGAATTTGGTTATGCAATAAACCAAACAGAAAAGACTTAAAATAACGTCAGTAAAAAACTTCAGCTGGCAGAGAAGACATTCACCGGGTAGCGGCTATACTGACAAGACCGCCAGGCGTTTCTGGGACGCGCGTGTCCCGCGCACCTGGCCAGAATCGTCTCCTTTAGGGACTTCCGGCCGGCGAGGAGCTCACTCAGCGCCCCGCTGCTGGGCGCAGGGGGCGGGCCCAGACTCCCGGCCAGGCGGACCCCATTTCTGAACGGCAGAACCGTCTGCTAACACGCGGACGTCACGATCGCCACCGTGTGTGGCCTCACGTGCCCCTCTTATTCATCTGCGTGCGATGTGCTTGTGTGTAAGAAGAGAATAAATATTAAATGAGTCCGTATCCAGGAAGACTTAAGTAGTGTCCCGTCTCCTTTTGTTGAGAAGTAGGGGATTTATCAGGAGCGTCCCCTGTGGTAAAGGCGCCTCAGGAAACTGCGCGAGGTCGTTGAGTTGGGGGGCGGCCTTGGCAGCCGCTCGGGTGAAGCCCGGCAGTGACTGTCCTTTCTGGTTTTAGGTTAATATCCCTGAAAGTGCTTAATAGCATCGTGCTGCTAGGGAAATCTTGCCAGTATGTGAAGGAAGCCAAGATGGAAGAAAAGTTGTTCAGTGCTCCGCCGACCAGCACTCCGGGCAAACCATGCAGTAAATCGCAGAACAAAAGCAAACCCTCGCAAGGTACGTGTCTCCTGCGCCCCCCGCATCATTTCCTGAGCTCCCGGTCAGAACGCTCCTGACGCCCCCGCTTGCTCCTCTTGTCTGACATTCCTGCTCAGCCCCCATCCAGGTGCTCCTCACCTGCAGGGGGTGTGGCCCAGGTCTGCAGGTGGGGAAGGCGGGGCTTACCCTCGAAGGGCAGGGAGGGTCGGGGAAAGACCAGGGGTCTGCCCTGTTGGGGTGAGCGCTGCAGAGGCAAGTCCAGCAGGGTGGGAGAGGGCAGGTGCTGGGACGGGGTATCCCGCGGGGCAGCCGACACCTTCCTCTGGTTACTGTGGGCCAGATCGTGGTTCGCTGCTGAGGTTGTGCAGCGCGGGAAGAGGAGTCAGGCATTTCCAGGAGGAACAAGGGGACCCGACTGGCTTCCTGCAGGGACTTGTTCACAGGGCTTTGGGCTTAACGGGTCTGTTCTAAATGTGTGGCGCGGCGGTGCAGGTAGCATAGCAGATGCTGGGGATAGAAAGGTTCATCAGTTGCGCTGCCGGGGCCTCGGGTTGGTAGGAGCTGGCGCGGGCGGCCATCCAGACACACGGGGTGGAGGGGCAGAGCTGGGCCCTCCTGGAGGGGGTGCTGCCCGAACTCCGTCCTGAAGAGGTGACCAGGCGAAGGGACCCTCAGGGGAGGGACCGGCTCCAGCAAAATCCCCAAGGCCAGGGCAGGCCTCTAGAGAGCTGTGCTCGGTGTTCTGGGAGTGTCCAGTTCGCTGTGCAAAAGGGGCAGGAGGTGAGACTTGGACCAGGCCAGTCTTGTCTGAAGCCAGAATATTGGTCAAGTGTATGTTTTCCAGGGAGCTAAAGGAAGTCAAGTAAAACCTTGTATCATTTGAAAAAAAAACTTTTTTCTGTAAAGAATTAACATAAAGAATCCTGAAACCTGAAAAGAATTTTTTTCTGTAAGGATTAAGACTTGAGGAGTGCGCTTTTCCAGCTAACTAGGGCGTTCCTGCTGGCTGTGCGAGGCTTCCGTCGTGCGGGCTTCTCCAGCACCTGCGGGAATTGGTGTGCCCGTCTCGCTTTCAAGAGGCTTCTCATCTAGTGGCTGAGCCCTTAGCACATGCCACAGTCCAGGGCGATCGGACCAGATACAAGCCGTGAAACGCGCCTCTCCCACGAGTGCTGGGGTGCCTGAGGCCAGGACACCGCAGGCCGGAGCGCTTCGGGGGGTGCCAGGCAGGGCGCTCGGGCCAACTTGGGGGTGAAGCCGGAGGCCAGCTCAGGACAGCCGCCCCGCGTCATGTTCTAGAGGAGGCGAGAGGCAGCAGCGGAGTGTGGGGAGAGGGGTGGAGGCGTTGCCGGGAGGGAGGCGAGCACGCCGGTGTCTCGGCGCGTGTCTGACTGCGCAGGAGGCCGCCGCCAGCCTCCCGGCGTGTGGCCTGGCTGGGGCCCCCGGGCACGGCCCTGTGAGGCCGGTTCTGGGTCCTGGGTCTCGGTCCCAGCCAGCCGCTCCCTGAGCCGGCTCCAGAGCCTGCAGCCCACGGAAGCAGTAGGCTTTGCCGGTTGGTCTTTACCTCCAGCTCGGACTCCCTGGACCTGCGACGCGCTGACCCAGTGCAGCTGAGGCCGCTGCATGCCGAGGCGGAGTGTCCAGCCCCTGCTGGCCCTGCTGTCCTGAGCGCGGGAGCCAGTGTTGGCCTTCGGGTCCAAAAACGTCATGCTAGGGCCTGCTTCACTAGAAGGGGTCTGCTCTGGGGAGTCTGACCTGTGGCGTGCCCACCTAAGGACTCCCCCCAAAGCCCTCCAAGTTCTGGCTGCGCGTGCCTCGGCGCAGCCCGAGTTACTGGCGGGGCTGCGCACACGTGCTGGGTGGGCGCTCGCTCCCCGAGAAGCGTGGCGCTGGGCTTGTGTTTATCTGGCAGGGTCCTATTCTGATGAGATGGGTCTGTTCTTCCGCAGAAGAAACCTTGTCCGCCTCCGTCACCAGCCAGCCGCTCCATCCAAAGGAAGACGTCGTACCGCTGCTTGTGACCAGCAACTCCGACCAGTTTCTGACCACCCCGGACGGCGACGAGAAGGACATAACCCAGGAGAACTCCGAACTGAAGCACAGATCCTCCAAGAGAGATCTGCTAGAGATAGACAGGTTCACGATCTGTGGGAACCGCATTGACTGACCCGCGGCGCAGCACCGGGGCCGTGTCCAGGGCCGCCGGTCGGACAGAGGCTGCGGGTGGCGCGTCGATATTTATTTAAAAACTTAAATTATTGGAGAGCGAATCTTAGTGTCTTTCTTCCGGTCCGGGCCCGGCTGAAGGTCGGAGCGAGCGGTTGCGAGCTCCTCCTGGCCCTGCCGGCCAGGCGCCGAGCCCCTCCACTTCCTGTAGCTGTGCTTCCAGGCGGGCGCCCGGCCGGCACAGGCACCGGCCCTGCAGCTGCACGCGGGCGGCCCCGACAGCCCGACCGACCTCATCTGCCAAAGCATCCAACAGAAACCGTTAGACTGAAGATAACTGTCTCACCACCAGAGTAACCCTTGAAGATGCATCTGAACTAATCAGAACAAAAGGTCCCTTAACACGTGCTGAACAGTAGCGTTTTCTAGAACAGAGGCCCTCCAGCCAGTTTCTTTAAACATGAGTCGATGCCGGTCACGCACCGCGGAGGAAGTGTTTCACCGTTTTCAGCTCACTCTGCAGCAAAGCGCGGTGGTCTGCCGAGCTGCAGCAGCTGCACTAGAGGTTGCCTCGTAAGAGGCACTTTCCACGCTGAGCAGTGTTAACCGAGTGTCCGGGTCGCGGGTTTCGTCTTCTGGCTGGTCAGTTCCCGGACGGTCGTCAGAAGCATCGGCCGTCGCAGTGGCTGAGACCCAGGGTGTCGGCCCGAACAGGGTGTCCGAAGCGAGCACCCCAGGGGCGGCGGCGGCCCTCACCTGGGCCCCGAGAACCACGCGTCTCTCGAGTGTGGGCCTGTGCTGGGCTGCAGCTGTGCTGTGGGGTGTTGACAGTCAGGTGCCCGTGGGGGCGCGGCCCGTGCCAGGCTGGCTGCGGCGCAGGCGAGTTCGTGCTGCCCTGGCTCTGTGGGTGCTGAGGGGCCCGCGGCGTGGACAAGTCCCGTCCACCACCCTGGCTTGAGAAGGCCCCGCCGAGCTCAGGAAGGCTCTGCCGCCTGTCGCTGCACGGCCCTCAGGCATCATACCACTGCGCCCCCCGAGGTTCATTTCGAGCTTCAGGCGTTGGGTACACAGGAAGTCAGTTTCCCGGGTGAAATTTAAAGTACGTTTTAATGCTTTGCCTTGTTCATTTGAAAAGCAAGAGTGAATGTCAATGTTTTGCATTAACTGAAGACACCTGGAGATGAGTGTCCACGTGGCGTGAATGTGCACAGAAATGCTTCGGTGAGACCAGAGAGTATTTTAAGTGACAAACGACTTTTAATTGCTTTGTGTATGTTTCATTGAGGCCCCGTTTTAGAATTACTGTTCGTTTTTTCCATCCTCCCCATCAAAAGGAGCCGTGTCCATGGCGAATTCGAATAGTTTGGGGAAAATTTTGCCAAACGTAGCCCTGATCAGAACAAGAATATGATTTGGGTTTATCTTTCGATTCAGCTGGAATTACTCTGTTACTGTGCTGTCATTTTTGGAAGTTTTCATCTCCTTTGCAGAATATATTGGGAAATTGGAATGATGTTCATTTCTTCTGTTAAAATGGCATTCAATACTAATTTTATAAGTGCATCCTGTGTGAAACTCAATAAATTCAATTTTGTAATCTTTTTTAAAAAGGTTACTGAATTTATTTTAGTAGTGTTCACTGTTACATTTGCTGGCGTGAATTTCCCAATCTATAAGAAGAATTTATTTCTGATTTACAGGTGACAGGACCGTTGAATGTAAATTATTCTTTTGGACTTAATAAGAGCAAGGTATTTGATTGTTTTTGAGGAGAAAAAGAGGCAGGCTGAGCTTTGCCCGAAGGCCACTGAGCATCTCTCAGCAAGTGAACCGGCTTGCATTTCCCAGGTATTTTCAGGTCGCCCTGTGCGCTCCCAGCTGAGTCAAGTTGAGGCAGGGTTTTGCTTTCAACTGGGGCGCACGTGACCGGCCAGACGCACCAGCTCCGCCTCTGGAGAAGACCACCCCACACACCCTCCTGCACGCGTCCGCACCTCCCGTGTGCCCGTGCTGGCCGCCGGGCCCCCTTCCCCTGCGCGTGCACACGCGACACTCGTTACGGCAGCGAGCGTACGGAGGAGACGCGTGGTGATCGGACCCTCCACGTCGTTCCTGCCACTGGTGACTCAGCAGAGGAAGAGACGCTCACAGCCACTTGAAGCCGCGGCATCTGCCGTGTTCCCGCACCTGCCGTCCAGCGCATTCTCTCAGCGGTTTCCTGCGCTCCGCCCCGTGTCGGGCACTGCTGGTGCAGGGCGGCGTGGCAGACGCAGGCCTGCTCTTCGGGGCAGGTGAGCAGCCTGTGCTGGCGACGGGGTCGGGCCAAATGACGTCCCAGGCTTACTTTCCCGTCCACAAATAAGTATCATTCTCTAGCTTTTATGCAGATCATTTTGTTCCTGCTGGATTGGTTTAAAATAATTACATAGCAGTTTCACAGTAAGTTTACAAACTCAATTAAGAAAATGCTTCTCTGCTAAAGACTGCCACTTGTTGGTTAGGTGTTGTCTCGTGAACAGGGCCGTGGGGGACACTTGCCTGCTGGGGACCGTGTCCCCCAATCCCTCCTGCTGTTCCATGTGGCCACGTGACTTATTCTTTTTTTTTAAGACCTTATTTGTACATACAAGAGCTGGGCTACAGGCCAGAGGTGCAGGGGTCAGAGGATTCACCAAGAGACAGAGCAGGGAACAGAACAGGCAGATCCACCGAAATGCACTGCTGAGGGGAGCAGCGGGGAGACAGGAGAGGCCTGCTGTGCCATGTGGGTCCCCTCCCCGGTCGGGATCAAACTCGTGCCGCAGTGGCTACAAAAGCCCCACAGTGCAGTTCTCAACCCCTTGCGCCACCAGGGAGGCCCCCACGTGATGCACTCACCAAGGGATGCGTGTTGAAGGGATACCATATGGTGCCTTCCCCTTCCACCACCTGCCCGCCAGCTGGCACCAGGAGACCGTGTGACCGCGCCTGAGCCTGCAGATAAGTGCACAGCACCCAGAGGATGGTGGGGCCCTGGAGGGGAGGGATCCGAGTCCCTCTGCCTCAGCTTGGGACACTCACTGTAGACTCCACATGACAGAAGTAGACTCACGGAGTTTCGAAGCCACTGGGCCCCGGAGGGTCTGTGTCGCACCCACACGAGGCACATCGAAAAGGGCCATGAAAGGAGGTGAAGGGTTCAGACCTAACAAACGCGCTTTGCGTGCTCTGTGTTGTTCGCTGCTCACTGTCCGTGTGGAAAAGGATGTGGGTTACTAGGCCCACTTGTTAGCAGATGTCAGAGCCGCCACACCCCTGCCCATCTGAACTGAGCATTCAACCTGCAGCTAATCTAAGCTAAACATTAAACGCCTGAAGTGACAAAGTCCTGTTTGTTCACCGACTTGACCAAACAGGCTTTGGCCCGTATTTCTCAGCAAAGTGTGCACATAACAGCAGATAAGGGCAGCTGATAGCGTGGAGACCTGGAAGCCAAAGGTCAACCGAATAACAAAAATACAGTTGTCTGGGGCCGCTTGGAGGCACGTGAGTGACCCCAAACGCCCGCGGTGACATCCCGTGCATCTGGCTCGGACTGTTCCCAGGCCAGGACGGAGAGGCAGTGCGTGCGTCTGCACTTCTTAGACGTTACTAAAAGGAGCAGTTGGTGTTCTAGGGGAGTTCGAGCTTCTGAAAAGTGGGCTGCCGGGGGTCACCAATGCTTGGCAGCGAGCAGTGGGCTTGCTGCAAAATCCCAGAAGAAAACAGCACGTGGGCATGAGTGAGGGCACGTCATGTGAAACTGTGCTTGAAGTTTGATGGTTCAAGTGATGAGAGAGAAGGGGGTGGTGGCTGCACATTTGCTTTTAGCATGCAAATTTTTGGCAGATGAAGCCAGGGGGTGCATCCTGAGTACCTTTGGCCTCTTTTTAAAGGGATTAGATCAGGCAGCGGAAGGCTTGTCAGGGTGGCTGTCCTGAGTGGGGAACTGTAGTTAGGCAGTGTCCCCACTTCATCTCAACACACCTGCAGAAGAATACAAATTCAGGGGAGGTCAGCGTGGCCAAAACGTCAGGGTGGCCGGTGGGTGAGATACAAGGAAAACGCGCGAACGTCTTGCCAGGCTTGACTTACCAAAGATGAACTGCGCGAGCCCGTGGTGACCAAGCACTGTCCTTCCCGGCGCGGGCATGGGCGGCCGAACAGCTCGATGTGACGCCCCTGCTGACCAGCTCGAGGGTTTTCTTAGCTCGTCACCTCCTGACAAACACGTGCGGGCGCCGTTCCCACCCCCTCTGACCTCCTTCTGCTCACCTTCCCCAGCCTCTCCTGTGGTTCCAGGTTGTCCCATCTAACACACTGTGCATTCCTTTAAGAATTTGGATTACAGGGCCTCCCTGGTGGCACAGCAGATTGAGCGCAGGACTGTGAAGCATTGCAGCCACAGCAACGCGCGTTCGATCCCCGGCCAGGGAGGGACCCACAGGGCGCAGCAGACTTCTCCTGCCTCCCCGCTGCTCCCCTCAGCAGTGTGTTTCAGTCCATCTGCCTGTTCTGCTCCCCACCCTGTCTCTGGTGAGTCCTCTCACCTCCCACCGCTCTGGCCTGTACCCCAGCTCTTGTGTGCATAAAATAAATTTAAAAAAAAAGAATTTGGACTATAAACGGGTTGCTCTCATTCCCCTGCTTAATGTTGACTCACCTTTTTCTGGCTAGGAATCACCCCAATGTGAGGCATCTCGATGCGGATTTATGAGGCACCTGGCACACTTAGGTCACCTCTCTTTGCTGCTCCTTCACCTTCACACGTGAGAAGCCGGAGACCCCCTCCAGCCACGCATCTGGGGTGAAGTGGTTTTCCAAGAGTTTGGGATCAATACCAGGCCTGGAGGGGTGGGGTTCCCATGAGAGGTGGGATGGGCACCCCACGTTCCTGGCTCGAGCGATGGCAGATTCAACACGTTGCAAACCTTTATCAGTGTCCACCCACGAGGAAGAGCCACGACATGAAGCCAGTGCCACCAAGAAGGAGGAGCGTGCTTGCCGTCTCGCCACCCACGGCCGAGCCCTGCAGACCTTTCCCGACGCCGCGCGGGCCGAGGTGTGAGTACATCTCCACGGCGCCATGCTGAGCTCTAGCAGTTCGTTTCCCTTCCCTGTGCTGAGGTCTTTCCCTGGCAACAATCTCCGATACCTTCAGGGCCCACATGGGATTCCATGTATGACTGTGTCTTTCATCAGTGCCTTTTTTTAAAGATTTATTTGTACACACAAGGGCTGGGGTACAGGCCAGAGCGGTGGGAGGTGAGAGGACTCACCAGAGACAGGGTGGGGAGCAGAACAGGCAGATGGACTGAAACACACAGCTGAGGGGAGCAGCGGGGAGGCAGGAGAGGTCTGCTGCGCCACGTGGGTCACCTCCCTGGCCGGGGATCGAACTCCCGCTGCAGTGGCTGCCGAAAGCTTCAGAGTGCTGAGACTTAACTCCTGGTGCCACCAGGGAGGCCCTCCCTAACCACTTCCTTTTTCATGGGCATTCCTCTGATGATTTCCTTAGTCTAAGTTCCCAGAGTCAGAGTGAGTTGGACAAAGCCCCCACACAGCTCTCGGGGTGTTCAAAACTGCCTTCCACGTGGCCTGTGGGAGGACTGGCCTGGTCCTTGCCAGCCTGACAGCTATTCGAAGAGCCTGAAGAAAGTCATTCAATATTTTAGTGTATCTAGTAGATATTTTAATAGATTTTATGGAGGTAACACTGGTTTCTAGCACGGGCAACTTTCAGGTGTGCAGCACCACAGCTCAGCTGTCTGCACTGCTCAGGGTCCCCACCAGAGTCTAGCTTCCCTCCACCGTCCCCGTTTGGGTCGTTTGAAAACACAGGCCACCCTGTGACGTGGGGCTGGCTCCCGGACTGGTAGCTGAGCCATTCGGCGAGGTGGTGATGATGGCAAGCCTCCCGTTTGTGTCGGAGACTCACCTTCTGGGCTAGGTGCTGACCGGCAATCCTGTTTAATAGTCATCGGCTTAATCATACTCTTCAGGAGGAAAACAAGAGCTGGGCAGGTTAGGAAACGGTCTAGGCCACGTGTCTGGAGACGGCCCTCCGAGGCAGGTCTCTGCTGCGTCCCCCGCAGCCTGGGGACAGCCCACCCTGCCTCTGCAAATTGAATTCCTGCGAGTTCCTAATTAAGAAGGCATTCATTAACGCTGTCATTTTAACGGAGATGACTGATAGCGCCGTGGTGTTCCCTCCACTTTACAAAAGTCATTTTACTTCCAACTGTTTAATTAGGCCACATGATAATCTCCCTGAGCTGACCCAGTTGGCAGAGCGGAGGAGGCAGGGGGCATCCCAGCTGGGACCTGGACTCGGCCACATGTCCATGGACTTGGTCTAGACCCACAGAGGCAGCCTCCAAATCCTGACCCAGGACCGCGCTCTCTCTGCTGTTCCTCATTAACTGCGAGCTTTGTTCTTAAGAAGCTGCTTAGAACTGAAGAGCCTCACACCATTATCTTCGTGGAGATTGAAGGCAATTTGTTGAAGGTTTTCACAAAGAGTCCCAGTTTGTGTCTAAGGGATGCATCTTAGCACGTCTGGATTCTGCTGGAGCTTAGGCCTTCCTGCTCACACCTTCTCTGCAGTGTGAGAGGTGGCAGTTCGCTGCGTGTTGCAGAGCAGACTGAGGCCTGAGAACCGTAGGTGCCAGGGAACGCGGCGTGGGGTGCCTTGAGATCCCCAAGGTCTCAGAAGCGCCTAGCTCCCTGCACTAGTTCTTTTCGCCTAGAAAGCCCTGGAGGTTGTTTCCTGACCTTGAACCCATTAAGAGAGCCCTTGACCCGCTGCGCAGCTGGCGGGGAACCCCTGGCAGCCTCCGCCCAGAGCACCGGAGCCCTCCCTGCGCAGCCCTGCCCCGTGGCCACCGGCCTTCATGTCCCCAGCCAGAGAGCTTGCCCGGGCCACTCTGGCCTTTGCTGGCGAGCCTCCAGGCCAGGTTGCAGGCTCAGCAAGGTTTCTACGACTCCTTGATGTCTGGGCCGTGTCTCTGCTGGGTCAGGCTTCAGGCCCTGGGGCAGACGCATCCAAGGTGCCATGAGCTGACTTGGGTGTCCGTTCCTTCTCTGGAAAAGCCCAAGGGTGGCGGGGAACTGGAGCTCACGTCCCGCCTCCTCCCATGTCTTCGGAGAGGCTCTCGGCTCCCGCCGGGCTCCGGGGAAAGTTCTGTGTTAGGGCCCATCGGACCGGCTGCCTGTGTTTCCCGTGGTTCCGTCCCAGTCTGGTCACCACAGCGAGTTAAGAAGATGCCAGTCACTCCGGGCCAGACTGGTCTCTTTCCTCATCTCAACTGCCGTTCAAGGCGGCGATAACCCTGCGGGGCAGGTCGGCCGAGGGAGAGGGCACGCACGGTCGCAGCTCCCCTTTCCCGCTTCCCGCCTTCGCCACGTGCTCTGTGTGTCTGGCCCTTGCGTCGGGAGGCCAGGCAGGGCAGGGGCCATGGACAGTTTGCAGGGCACCTGGTGTGGCATCTGCGTGTGCTGAGACCGAGGTCAGGCTCCGGCGCTGCTCGGCTGTGCCGGCGTCGCCCAGCTGCGCCTCTGCCCCCACAGCCTCGCAGGTTGTGTCCAGCTTCATCTGGAGAATAAATCGCCATGGCCGCATCCTTTGCCCACCTCCGCCCTCTGCCCTTTCAACCTCAGAAACCTCAGTGCAGTTGGCAGGGTCCAAGTTTATGGTTATTCTGCTTTATCAGTCAGTCCATTTTGTGCCCTGGCAACCTCCCTTCCGAAATCCTCAGGGTCTTTCTGGCACGTGACTGTGATCATCGCCTGGATGCAGCTTCTCACAACCGCACCCCAGATCGGTCACTTACAGGCCCTAGGAGAGCAGGTCTCAACATATCTTTGTGGAGGGGCGGGGGACACCACCCAGCCCCTAACAGCCCCCTCTCCCCAGTACCTCCTCATCCCCAGCTCCTCATTGCCAATCCAGGACACTTCCAGAGTGGGGGTGCCAAGTGCTGGTGACCTCCAAACTTCAGGAGGTCAAGTCCTTACACGTGGGGTCTCCAGTACTCACCCAGATGAGTCTCCTGAGCACCCCACAAGGTTGAGCTGCCACTAGGGGCAGCGAGGACCCCATGAGGGTGCCTGCAGGTCTGAGGCACCAGTGTCTCCCCTTTGCTCCTGGGACACGTGGACCCCAGACTTAACAGAAGCTAACCTCGGTCTCTGGCAGCCTCCCCAACAATGCAGGTCATTAACATGCATTTTGTGTAAGTTTTAGTTTTTAGTCAAAGTAAGCTTGTATGATCATATTATAATAGGTCAGTGTTCATCACTGAGAAGCAACACGTGTGCACACTCCCTTACCTTGTATGTATCCGTGCAACAAAGTAAGCTAGACAAAAGAAAATGTCATTAAGAAAATCATAAGGGGCCTCCCTGGTGGCGCAGTGGGTTAAGCAACGCACTATGAGGCAAACCGCAGCCACTGCAGCACGAGTTCGATCCCTGCCAACGGCCAGGGAGGGGACCCACATGGCGCAGCAGACCTCTCCTGCCTCACCCGCTGCTGCCCTCAGCAGTGTACTTCCGTTGATCTGCCTGTTCTGCTCTCCGCTCTCTGTGGTGAATCCTCTCACCCTTCCCACACCTCTGGCCTGTATCCCAGTGCTTGTATGCATAAATAAATAAATCTTTAAAAAAAAAAAGAAAATCATAAGTGGGGCCCTCCCTGGTGGCGCAGTGGGCATCCGCGGCACAGCAGCGCGAGTTAGATCCCCAGCAACCCATAGGGCGCAGCAGACCTCTCCTGCCCCCCGCTGCTCCCCTCAACAGTGTGTTTTGGTCAATCTGCCTGTTCTGCTCCCCACTCTGTCTCTGGTGAATCCTCTCACATCCCATACTCTGGCCTGCACCCCAGCTCTGTGTGCATAAATAAATCTTTTTTTAAAAAGAAAGAAATCATAAAGAAGAGAAAACACACTTCCGAATTTCTTGGGGGTAAGGCACGTAAGCGGCCTGCAGGAATCACACCTGATGTCGGGGGTCTGTGGCCCAGAGCTGCCTCCCGGGCCCCCGACCTGCACAGGTGGCAGCTCGATGACCTGGGCCCCCACACCCCTCGCATCCAACTCCATCCTCCCAGAACAGAGGCTTCTCCGACCTCTTTGTCCCTCTGCCTCCCTAAGTGCAGTTGTCAGAAGTCACAGACGTGCCTCTCCCCGCTGCAGCAGAAATGTCTGAGGCCACCCACGAGCAGGCTCCCTGCCG
Source organism: Galemys pyrenaicus (assembly GCA_019455555.1). NCBI lineage: Eukaryota > Metazoa > Chordata > Mammalia > Eulipotyphla > Talpidae > Galemys > Galemys pyrenaicus. Next base: position 6,820,867 of record JAGFMF010011878.1, read on the forward strand.
CACCCAGGCCTAGGGCAGTCTTGCACAGCAGGTACCGCCGGCTGCGCCTGCCCCACGCACATGACCGTATTTGGGGAAACGTCTCCGAGACATAATGAACTGAGGCGTCTTGGGAGGAAACCGTCTAGATTAAGGGCTAAAGACAGCGCCAAGTGTGCTTCCAGAGGAAGAGAAGGGAGGAGCAAGGTCGAAGGGACAGGACGGGAAGACAGGCAGTGTCCGGCCGGAGCGAGGCAGCCAGGGGCCACGGGCGTCGGGGCCACCGGCAGCGGGCCGGGCAGGAAAGGGGCCGCCCCTGGGTACTTCGGGGGGCGCACAGCCCTGTCGACCCCTTGGCTGTAGACTTCTTGCTTCCGGATGTGTCGGAATGGAGTTCTGTGGTTCTGAGTGGCTGGTGCGTGATGGCTGGCGGGGCAGCCCTCGGTCCTCATGCAGGCAGTGTTCATAAACGGCCGCTGCGGAACGAGTGGACGTCGCCACTGCCCCTGCAGCGATGTCCAGCCCCGTTTCTGAAGGGCCCTTGGAGAGGCCACTGCATCAAGAGGTTACCCCGGCAGGAGAGGTGGGTGTCAGTACCACAGAGGTTAATTCCTGGCCCCTGGCCTCAGTGTCCCCAGTTGGGAATGACAGTTTCTATGGCCCCAGGGTGCCCTGTATCCCGCTGGAGTACCGCAGAGACCGGGAAGCTCTCCGTAGGCATCTCGCCAGGCAGCCCTGCACAGCCACGGTCTGGGGCTTCTGCTGGCAGGGCCCCCGGGAATCCTCCCGGCCAGCAGCAGCTGTGTGCCTGCGCCTGCCCACCCCAGGGCCCGTGGTTACCTTAGCGATCATCTCCCTCCCAGGGCTCCCGGGCGGACGGGCCGGCTGGCAGCAGGGCTGCCACGGCGGGTTGTGCCCTGCCGAGCGCACGGCTGTGTGCTTTGCAGAGGACTGGACTGGTCAGGTCAAGAGCTCTGGCCTGGGGCTTTCTTCCCACGAGCGGATGTGAAGATGCCACGTGCCCCGGAAGTCTGGCCAGCGCCCCCTACAAAGAGAAGGGAGGCTGTTTTTAAAACTTGCAGAGATCTACAGAAGTGTGCCCGCCAACACTGCCCCTGTCCGCTCCCGAGGGTGCTGCCCCGTGGCCAGCGCTTGGGTCACTCCAGCAGGTGTTGGTGGTTCTTCTTTTTTAATTCAGATCCCCGAATATTAGAGCTGGGTCCGCTGACCTCAGTCTTTCAGCCTTTCCAGGGACTTACTCCTCCTGGCAGCAGCCGCCCCTGGCGCGGAGTGGAGCCCCAGGGCGCTGGGCTGGGGCCAGGGTGAGGGCACAGGAGGGCGACCCCAGAGGCCTTGGAGCCCGTCCGACCCAGCGGACTCATGTGGGGGCGAGGCCACGGTGCCCACTGCCTGCCCCGGAAGGCCCGGACAGCGGACACGTTGGAAGGACTTCCTGAGAAAGGCTTGGGTTACTGGGAGAAGTGGACAGGACAGCTGCAGGCGTCGGCTTGGAGAGCCAGGAAGGAGATTCTCGCCCAGGGAAGGGATGGTCTTTGCCTTGGCTCCTGGGAGGTGCGCTGGGGCCCATGAGGGGTCCAGTCTGAGGCAGAGCCTTTGTTTACCTCGGGGGGCTGTGCAGATGGGGAGTCCACACCAGACAACCAGCACTATGGCGAGGGAACTTGGGACAAGCAGCATCAGCCCACCGCCAGGGTCTGGATGCCGAAGTCGACCAGCCCCTCAGGGGTCGCCTGTGGCTACGCAGCCACCCCCACGGACACGGCTCCAGGCCCGGGCCACAGCCTGTGTCCTGCTGGCGGGAGAAGCCAGCGTGCCTGTGACCCCGACTCTGCTGGAGCCGTCCCTGGGCCCTCCTCATTCCTGAAGGCGGTCTGGGAGCTGTTAGTGATAAACCACCGCTGCGGGCTGACCCTGTGGCCTCCACTGTCCTCCCGGTGGGCCACTGCACCCAGGGGCGCTCACACGCACTGCCCACCCACCCGTGAATGTCCACGTGGGAACAGCCGGCGTGAGGAGGGTGGTGGTGAGTGGGTGGTGGAGAATGCAGGTCCCAAGGAGGGGAATATATCGATCAGGGAGGGGGGCCTCCTAATGGCTCAAGGGCCTGAGCACCGCACTGTGGGGCTTCCACAGCCACTGTAGCGCGAGTTCGATCCCCGGCCAGGGAGGGGACCCACAGGGCGCAGCAGACCTCTCCTGTCTCGCCTGTTGCTCCCTCAACAGTGTATTTCAGTTGATCTGCCTGTTCTGCTCCCCACTCTGTCTCTGGGGAATCCTCTTGCCCCCTGAACCTCTGGCTTGCACCCCAGCTCTTGGATGCACAAATAAATAAGGTCTTTCAAAGAAGAGAGAGAAAGAACGAAAGGGGGACGGCCACAACCTGAACCTGGCTCAGTACTCACAGCTGCCCCTGCTGCTTTGCCCACCTCAAGTTCTGCCACCAGCTCCGGGAAGCGCCTGAGGGGGTCCAGGGCATTTGCGTCCCTCCCTGGGGACACCATGTCGGGCAGAGCACCTGCTGGCCTGGGGCTGGGGGCGGGAGGGACCCTGTCCCCAAGGATCGTGCACGGGCCACTCCTCCCGTCCCTCAGATAGGGGCGCTGACACTGAGCAGCCGATACCTGCCCTGAGCGTGCGCTCTGGGCCACCTGGCAGCCTTCTCCCTGACGTTAAAGCGTGGCTGGGACCCCGGGAGCGGGGCTGTGCTGCCACTTTAACACCCTGACGGCACCTTCCTCGAATTCATCATTTGTGAACAAGACGCCCACATTTCGGTTTGTGCCAGGCACAACCAGTTCCCAAGCCTGGACAGCCTCGCGCCTCCTGCACTCGCAAGGGCAGTTTGGACCCTATTTTACTGGCAAGTGACCAGACCCGCCCTTGGTATCTCACAGCTGCCTGCCTTTTTTTCATATTTGTTTTGACTTGCACTTCAGGAAAGCGCCACGTGTCCATCTGTAGCTCGCCTCAGCCACACCGTCCGAGGACAGCCAAGGCTGCGCGCCCCGGGCTGCCGGCTTGCTCTGCGGGGCAGTCCCCTGTACTGTGCCCCGGTGCTCCCCCTGCCTCCCCCGCGCAGGCCTGTCCGTCTGGCCTCGCCCTGCACGGCCCTGGTTTGTCCTTTGCTCAACTGCTGTCTGTCCCTCCATTGACTGCGTGGGTTCCACGTCTCCCCGCCCCCCTTGAAGCTGGGTGTCCCTTCGGGAGCTCCCCTTGGGGGCTGCTCTCCAGATGCACCCGTTTTCTCTTGTGCCTTTATGCAGGACGCTCCTGCAGAGCCTTCCAAGATGCCCACCCCGACTGGCCGCTGCACGTCGCTGCAGGGACTCAGGAGGCCCAAGCCCCACATCATCACCTCGGCCACAGCCACCCCCTTGCCTGCCCGCTCCTGCCCGCTTTCCCTCCTAACTGAACTGGGCTCCGCTTCTTTCTCCTCCACATTGTTCTCGTGCCTAATACACGCCCCTGGAAACGCACTTCTTGCAGTTCCTGCCAGCAGGATGAGAATGGACCAGAGCCTCTGGAAGGGGGCTGGAGTAGGAATGTAGTTAGCAAAAATCCGGGAGACTGTTAAGCACCCCAAAGAGACACTGACTTCCTCCAGCCCAGTGCCCCCGCGCTCCACGAGGAGGGCGCCCACCCTGTTTGGCTGCGATACTGTTTGTTCAGCCGCTGCAGCAATGGTCAAAGTAGCATGACTAAGTCCAGACGAAGTTGGTGTCTCTCACCAGAGAGGCCGCAGGGACGCACCCAGGGTGGGGATGACCTTCTGTGATTGTCAAGGCCCTCGCGCCATCTACCTTCCGGCTTACCCGCGGTGCGTGCTGCCACCCCTTCATGCAAAACGTGTCCTGAGGTCCAGCAATCACGTCCGCCTGCGGCCAGCCGGGGCAGGGAGGGGAAAGGGCGTCCTCCAGGCTTCAGAGACTTGCTAGAAGTTGGACATGGCTTCTCTCTCCTGTCTCTCCTGTCTGACTATCTGGACTGCAGCAGACAGTGATGAGCACCGTGAAAATGGGGCGTCGTGTTTAGAAGCAATTTTTTAAAAATATTTTATTTATTTATGCACACAAGAGCTGGGGCACAGGCCAGAGGCGTGGGGGGGTGGGGGGGTGAGAGGATTCACCAGAGGCAGAGCAGGGCACAAAACAGGCAGATCTACTGAAACACACTGCTGAGGGGAGCAGCGGGAAGGCAGGAGAGATCTGCCACGCCATGTGGGTCCCCTCCCCGGCCAGGCATCGAACTCGTGCTGCAGAGGCTGCAGAAGCCCCACAGTGTGGTGCTCAACCCCTTGCGCCACAAGGGAGGCCCTGGAAGCAATTTATTGTAGGTCACAGCCAGCACCTCTGACAGCAGCACAGATGAAAGTCTGTGCAGAATCCAGAGGGCCAGCGGCAGGAAGGCGGTGATTGAGCCCTGTGCTTCCCATCACCCTGCCTGCCCGCCGGCCTCCAACCCAGAGGCACGCACAGGAGCTCCAGCAGAACCTCCTGGCTCGAGTGGAGACCTTGAGGGTGTGTCGGGACGGGGAGCAGAAAGACAGGAACCAGGCACTGCCCTGAGTGGCCTGCTCCCGACGCCACGGGCTGTGAAGCCTACCCCGGCCCATGTTGCTGGTGCTCTGCAGGGAAGCCTGTCCTCAGGCCCAGGGGACTCAGCTGGGCAGGAGCCCCAGACGCTGCAGCCAAGCGCCCATGCGTCCACCATGGCCGAGAGGTGAGTGCGGATGCTCAGCCGCCAAGGTGCTCTGTGTGTGTGTGTGTGTGTGTGTGTGTGAATTTTTTGTTTGGATCACCTGTCCCTTCATGTCAGGGGTAGAATAAGGTCTTCTCCAGGGATTGTGATTTTGTGGTATGTTTTATTAATTTTTTAGATATATTTTCATTTATTTTTGCTAGAAGAACTAGGGTACAGGCCAGAGGTACAGGAGAGTTAAGGAGAGCACCAGAGACAGAGTGGGGAGCAGAACAGGCAGATCCACTGAAATCCACTGCTGAGGGGAGCAGCAGGCGAGGCAGGAGAGGTCTGCTGCGCCCTGTGGGTCAGCTCCCTGGCTGGGGTTCAAACTCAAGACACAGCAGTGATGGCACCGGACTAACTCCTAGGCCACCTGGAGGCCCCAAAAGTAGCCAACTTTAAATATGCACAAGCGCCCTTCACACCCTGACGCCTCCCACCCTGCCGAGGGCCTGGGCTCAGCTGGTTATGCTCTTCTGGTGGTTTCACTGTTTCCACTCTTGCTCCCTGCAAGTGGCTCTGGAAGGGTCAGAGGTGAGCACCGAGCCACCCACCCTCCCCTGAAAGCCCAGTGCAGTGGGATGGGGACGCGGTGTTGGGGCTTGTCTCTGCGGCCTGAGCAGAGCTGGCCAGCAGCCGATGAGGAAAATGAGCAAATCCTGGCAACAGAGTTTGAGCTGTGGATTCAGCTGTGCCTGGGTTTACCCCATCTTTCTCAGCAACTAAGTCAACAGCTTCCTTTGTGTTTAAACTCCAGGGGGCAGTTTCTATCACAACCGGACAAAAGAGATCTGATAAAGGTAATTTTCTATTTCTCAGTTTCCTCTTCTGCAAAGTAAGCTGCCTCCCAGGCTCTTCACGAGGTTCAGAGTTTTGTAAGTATGTGCAAAATTCTGCATTGTCGTGGACCTCCAAAAACACTTATGGGCCAGGATGCTTTGGGTGCAAGAAACAGAACAAGCATCTAAAGTTCTTTGACACCTTAGCGACTCAAAGTGTGGTCTCTGAACCAGAAGCAGCTTCGGCATCATCTGGGAGTTGAGAAATGCAAATTTATTTCACACTCTAGCCCCACGGAGCTCCAGTCTCTGCAGCGAGCTCCCTGACAACCCTCGTGCACACTGACGCACGAAAACCACCGCCTGCAGCAACCAGGTTTGTGATCGCCGTGCAAGCAGCACATAGGAAGCTGGGAGCCTGTTTAATTTCACGTATCAAGGGCCCTGATGGGGCCACCTAACTATGCCGTGAGGCAAAAGCCCGTCATAGGGGAACTGCCCTGAAAAATCAGAGGCTCCACAGCTGGCCCTCGTCGGACTCCTTTTGTTTTGGCCGATTTAATAATTAAATTTCTGTAAGTTACTAAAAACATGCTTGCTGGAATATCATCCACGGGGGTGGTTGTATAATTGGCTGTTTTACTAAACAAAGTAATTGGTTACCACGCATTTTGATGACGTACTGTACTGCCAACTGGCTGATAATACAAATTCTAAAATTAGATTATTAGGAAAATTTTTTAAGCTCAAACATTTTACTATGGGCTACAAGCCTCGGGAACTTAAGCATGACTTTCAAGACTCAGCCATTGTGAAAGGCTTGTATCTGCCTTTGTTAAGGGTGGATCCTTCATCCCTCAGGTGATGATGCCTGCAGGACCCCTCCCTTTCCCTTTTTACTCTGTTAATTAAATTTATGGTGTAGTGGCATGAAGGTGGCGCTGGAGCAAGGTTCGGGATGGTTCTGGGCAGACGGGTCAAGAAAGGAGAGTCTTGGAGCCCTCGGTGGCTTTTCATGCTTTATTTAGTAGAGGTGGCCAGGTACATGGCAGGCAGGGGTGCCAGGGGGACCAAGAGGCTGGCAGGCCTCCCAGCCCCCGGCGCATATCACCCTCTCGGTTGCTTCTTCTCTCTCTGCTGCTGCTACTGTCGGTTCTCACAGTCGGTCCTCGCAGTTCTGTCTGTTGGTCCTCACAGTTCTGGCGTCCTCATGACGCCGCCCATTTATGCCCGTGTCCAACACAGGTGCGCCCACGTGCGCATGCCCATCCTGGAATGCTCGCAGCACCTCAGGTGTCCATCATCAGTGGTGGGAGGGTGGAAATACCTGATCAGCCTTTACCCTACAGATGGCTTTGCATTTTTTAAGTGTGGGTTCTGCATTTCTTCAGGTGACAGTAAGTTGCAGGACCCCTCCTCCCTTCCTGTAGCGGCAGGAAACGGCAGCACAGAACCAAGTTTCCGGATGGTTCTGGGCAGACGGGTCAAGGAAGGAGTCTCTTGGAGCCCTCGGTGGCTTTTCATGCTTTATTTAGTAGAGGTGGCCAGGTACATGGCAGGCAGGGGTGCTGGGGGGCCGGGAGGCTGGTAGGCCTCCCAGCCCCCGGCGCATATCACCCTCTCGGCTGCTTCTCTCTCTGCTGCTGCTGCTGCTGCTCCTTCACCCTGTCGGTTCTCTTGGGTCTGTCGGTGGGTCAGTCGGTCCTCACAGTTCTGGCGTCCTCATGACGCCGCCCATTTAAGCCCGTGTCCAACCAACTCAGATGCGCCCACTTGCGCATGCCCACCCTGGAATGCTCGCAGCACCTCAGGTGTCCATCATCAGAGGTGGGAGGGTGGAAATACCTGACCAACCTTTACCCTACACCTCCCCTTTTGTTAATTTGATTTAGTACTGAAGATAACTACATTATCAACTCAAAGACAAGGAAACTAGTGATTCCTAGTGAGAGCCAAATGCAAGGGCACAGATACTACTCAGATGTTGATTTGGGTACCTCCCTCTTCCGCAGGCCTGTAGTAGAAGGCTGACATCAATTTGACCTTAAACTAATAATTCATCTTATACTCAGAGTGAAAATAGAATAATTAGTTGTGACTGCATAAAACCAGTGTACCTGACATACATAATATAAATCAACCAATCATAATAACTCTAACACTAGTAGAAAGATGCTGTCCTGATTTTGTAATCACCTATGTTATCTATCCTGGCTGAAGGTCACATGACCCCAAGCTGCTCTTGACAGAAAAAAAAAAGTACTCATTGTTAACTTCCTGATCAACGCACGTGTTCATGTAATCCCGCCCCTTTCTCCTTAATAAATGAAGACCTGCTGAGACTTTCAGCAAGGACTCATACCATACCCCGACTCCAAGTTTTGTAACCCTAACCCCTCATTTTCACCAACTTTCATTCCATCCTTTGGGGACCTGGCCTTCTGTCTTAGCTGGTCTTCGACAGGGCCCGGTGCTTTCTGCACTCTCTAGGATCACTGCCTTTAACTTGGGCTTGTCTGGTGGCTGCGGAAGAGCAGCCTCAGCTCCATCACGTATGTTCAGAGAATCACGTCCAGGAGCAGAAGTGTAGGGTCAGAGAACTATCAGGTCTTTCCACGCTCCCACCACTGTGATGACGGACACCTGCGGTGCTGCGAGCATTCCAGGGTGAGCATGCGCACGTGGGCGCACCTGAGTTGGACACGGGCTTAAATGGGCGGTGTCATGAGGATGCCAGGACCAAAGCAGCCAAGAGGGTGATATGTGCGGGGGGCCGGGAGGCCTGCCAGCCTCCCGGCCCCCCGGCACCCATGCCTGCCATGTACCTGGCCATCTCTACTAATAAAAGCATGAAAAGCCACCGAGGGCTCCAAGACTCCTTCCTTTACCCCCTGTCTGCTAAGAACCATCCTGAATCTTTCTCCTGTGCTTCCTTCCTGCCGCTACAAGAAGTCACAGCATGATGAAGTTATCTGCAGCCACTGCAAAATAAATTTGACGCCAGCCAAGGAGTGGACCCACATGACACAGCAGATCTCTCCAGCCTCGCCCGCTGCTCCCCTCAGCAGTGTTTCAGTAGATCCACCTGTTCTGCTCCCCACTCTGTTGCTGGCAAATCCTCTCATCCCCTGCACCTCTGGCCTGCACCCCAGCTCTTGTGTGCATAAATAAATAAGTCTTTAAGAAAAAAGAGAAGGCTCATTCTGGGCCTGCCCAGCCCAGAAAGGTGCTGATGAAGATGATGGAGGATGAACAGCAACCTCTCCAGCACCCTCCAGGTGGCTCGATGGCAGCCAGAGGTCCATGAAGAAGGTGACAGGCCTGCAGCCCACCACAGAGCAGCCGGGCCCCGGGCTTCTCCTGTCTCAGGGTCAGAGCAAAGTCTCAGGCTCTTCCGCCCTCCCACCATGGGTGTGATGACAGACACCTGTGGTGCTGCACACAGGCCTGAGTGGGCATGCGCAAGTGGGTGCTCCTGGGTTTGTCATGGGCACATAAAGGCGGCGTCACAATGACACCTGAGCAGCAGAACAAGGAGAGAATGAGAGCAGCAGCAGTAGAAGAGGAGACAAGAGGCTGGAGAGCCCAGAGAGTGAGATGCGCCGGGGCTGGGAGCCCTGTCAGCCTCCTGGCCCCCCGGCCCCTGCCTGCCGTGTACCTGGTCTCCTCTCAGATAATGATGCAATGAAAACCAAAAAAGCCACCAAGGTATAACAGCAGGAAGGCAGCACAGGGGCAAGGTTCAGGAAGGCTCTGGGCAGACGGGTCAAGGAAGGAGTCTCTTGGAACCCTGGATGGCTTTTACGCTTTATTGTCAGAGGTGGCCAGGTACATGGCAGGCAGAGGTGCCGGGGGGCGGGAGGCTGGCAGGCCTCTCAGCCCCCTGCGCATCTCACCCTCTCGGCTGCTTTCAACTGCTGCTGCTCGTCAGTACTGTCAGTCCTGTTGGTCCCCGCAGTCCTCATGACGCCGCCCATTTATGCCCGTGTCCAACTCAGGTACGCCCACTTGCGCATGCCCACCCTGGAATGCTCGCAGCACCACAGGTGTCCATCATCACAGTGGTGGGAGGGTGGAAAGACATGACCCTATAGTCTACCCCCTCAGGTTTTCCACCATACAAATTAAACAACTTTTTTTGTGGGCAAATGGGAACATTGCAGCCATGACAAAAGTAAATCCAATAAAGAAATACAGCAAAATACAATATAATACAAATGAGCACAAATACGCATAGTCAGGGCACCAACAAGATTATTGGCAGCAGCAGATGATCCACCACGTCTGCTGCCTAAGGCACCGATCATATGAGGCGGGAACCACTCACGGCATCTGCTGTCTCATGCCAGAAGTCGTCAGGCTTCCTGGCCTTCTCTGGCTGTGGTCTCAGCCACAAGCCACACACCGCACCCACCCCCAGGATGCTCTCACTCTCTCTCGATTCTATACTCTTTGGGGGTAATTGTCCAATCCCCAGGGTACTCTCTGCTGTCACTCCAACACTCGGCTTTTCATAGCCACATGTGACATGCAGCCCCTGCACTCAGGCCAACCCTGTGCACGCGCACAAGGGTCAGGGATCCGTGGATACAAGCTCCACATGTGGCCTCTCTTGGGTCCCCTCTTCGGCTATGGGCTCCACCACAAGCCACAAGCCATGTTCCCGTCCCATCCCCCAAGGACAGTTCCTCAGCATCTCACCCTCACTTAAAAGTGGGGCATCACCTACAGGTGATTTTAAAAAACTCACTGACCATCTTTAACAAACAGGCTGCTTACCAGCCACTTTGGGTTTCCCCAACTTAGTGCCAGCTTTTGCCTTCTCTGGGCTTTTTCAGGCTGTTTTCGGCCATTAAGGCTCACTGGCCATGCCTCTATTTCGTCTTCTGGGGTTTACAAACAATCATCTACCACCAGGGTCCCATAAACATAACCTGCCATAGTTTTCCCAGCCTTCTGGCGGGATTGTCAGTCCATTAGTCCATTAGTCCTTTCCTTGCGTCAGCAGTGGGCGAGCTCTGAATCGTGGTCCTCTTTCAGTCTGCTGCCTCAGGGGTCATGGGCTGGTCCTTGTGGGCATCTCCTCCTCCACTTGAGGTCTTGTCCTGCAGCTCTGGGACCAGTCCACCTCCCGCGCTCCTGTGGCATCTTTGACTCTTCCCTCAGTGTCTTCAGCTTTTCCTGCAGCTCCTGGACCTTTGGCAACCTCCTGTGCTGCCATTTCTCTGCTAAGTTACAAGTTCGTGGCCTGCCACCTCTCAGTCCCTCCTGCGGTCTTCTTAGGGCTCCGCACCCGTCTGCATCGAACCATCCTGCCGACTACGCCATTTGTCTCGCAACCATCCCAGACCGGGTAGGAGGTTCATCACTGGTTCCAGCAGTCTCTGTCTTCGCTGCCGTCACAGTATCCCTCACACTCCACCGCACCACACCACCACGCCGGTGTCCCTGAGAGGCTAGCTTTATACACCTCGTGCATCAGCCCAGGTGCATCCACCAGCGCATGCTCACCCAGGCACGCACACAGGTTTCCATCATTACACCAAGGGTGGAAAAACCTGATCAACCTTTACCCTACAGAGGACTCCAAGACCCTTTCCTGGACCCATCTGCCCAATCATGGAAAACTTGCTCTGTGCCCTTCCTGCCACCACACCTGTGAAGGACAGGGCAGGTGGTGAGGCGGAGGTTGGCAGCGGGAGACCCCGAGGGCGCTCTGGAACTCAGCAGCAGAGGCCCGTGTGCGTCCAGGCTGAGCCCCAAGCTGAGGGTGCTGCTTGCACAAGGTCACGTGAATGGGGGGGTTGTCCTGCTTCCAGACCGCTGACTGAAGCAAAAGCCTTAGCAGTTAAGCTTTTCGTTAGTTTACAACATAATCCAAATGAGGACCTGGCGCCAGGAAGCAGTCCAGCAGACTTTACTCTGTGACAGCTGTTCCTCAGTTCGAATGCTCGTTTTGACTGTTAACATAAGTGTTCTGGGGACGCCCTGTCGTGCCCCCACCCCATCTAGCAAGCACGTGACCACGCCCATCTGCACAGACCTGAGGCTGACCAGGCCCTGCCCATGACGCGAAGCCAGCGCGCGGGGCTACAGACCCAGCTCGAACCCCGCTGAGACCAAGAGCGAGCCAAAGAAGACTGAAGCCACGGTGCCCCTCTGGGTCTCCCCAGCATGGTCTCTAGACACCAGAGAAACGACCGGACCCAGCAGTGCCCCCCTCTGCGCATGGACAACACCCCAACTCAGTCACAGTAGCTTTGCGAACAGAGAGAGCTAAACCCATAGACACCACCACCTCCTTCAAGAACTGCATCTTTTTTATGCTGGTGACGCCTGTTTCTGCTAAGATGAGCTCAGCTGAAACTTGTGGTTACTGGGCTAGTTCTTGAAGAGCAAACTCCATCAAACACCTCGCTTGAATCATCCAGTAAGCTCTTGTCCGATGGTCACCGAGACTTTTACTTTCAGTCACCAAGGCCCGGTTCCCACTGGCGAGCCTGGGGCCTGGTGCAGGTCCAGCAGCTGGGCCGGCCGGTAGCCCCTGACCCAAGGCTGCCGGGACCAAGGCGGCCAGGTGGGCTGCTCCTTCCTGCTAGAGCCCACTCAGCTCGGGGCGACCTCCAGGAGCCAGACCCGCCAGAGCAGCAGGCCCTGTGGGGATCAGGGCAGCGGGGTGAGCCCTGCTCCCCAAGGTCCTCCAAGTTGAATTATTTATGGCGCTGCTTGGTTGGGTTGTGTTTTTAATTAGCATCCTGGGAAAAGGCTGCGGGCTCGGGCCCTCCTGTGGAATCTGGGGAACGCTATGGCCCATCGGATTGTTTTGGTAACGGGACCCACTGCCGACCGACCACGGAGCGCCAGGAGCCGCCAGACCAGACGCCAGGCCCAGAAGGCAGCTCGCTGTCGCTGAGGCTCCTGCCGACTTCAGAGACTGCCCTTCTCTGGGGCAGAGTGGGAGGCTCGGGTGCCCTGGTGTCTGCAGGTTGGGCCCTGCCTGACACCCAGTTGGCTGCAGACCGTGTCTCCCAGCGAGGCGCCTCCGCCCCCGGGCCCCGCGGGGTCTCCAGCGGCACCTGCGCGGTGCAGGGAGCAGCAGCCCAGAGAGGGACGCGACGGCTGTCAGGGCGCCTGGCCCCTGCCTGCACCGCAGAAGCCCCGGGGGGCCTCTGCAGGGCAGCCAGGAGATGACCGGAGCCAGGAGCCAGGAGGAAAGCAGACAGCTGGGCTGGGCAGCCAGGAAGGCAGAGGCGGGAGCCTGGAGCCACACAGAGGTAAGCGGCCCGGCCCCGGGTTAAGGCTGCTCTGGAGGAGGTGCCCTGAGAGCTGCGGCCTGGCACAGGCAGGCGCTCCAGAGAGAGTGCGCCCACCTTTGGGGGAGGCACATGACCTCTCTGACCTTGGTTTCTTCCTCTGCAGATGGGCTCATCCCTCGGTCATCGAGTGCTGGGGAGAATATCAGGACGGTACTGAGCCCGCTCCTTCCTCACTGGCTCTCCTCAGTCTCTAGGTTCTCTGCCATGAAATGTGCAATGCTCATTACCACCTGCAAGGAGGTTTCCACGAAGGCTAAAATAAAACACAGCCCGAGGAGGGTGCAGCGCCTGCCGCCTGCAGCTCTGGCCCTGAGCTGTCAAGGCCGTCTCCTGAGGCAAGGGGAACAGGTACGGGCAGAGGGAGGTGAGGAAGGGGCAGGGGTGCGAGGGGAGGGGTTGCTTCAGGGAGTTAAATGTCAGCAGCTGGAGAGGCAGGAGTTGGGCCACAGTGTGAGCGCACAAATGCCAGTGAGTTGTCGCTCTGAAACGGTTAATTTTATGTTCCGTGAACTGAGCGTCAGTTTTATGGAAAGGGAGAAAGGGGCCATCCCTGTCGCAGCAGCTCGCAGCTCGCTCTGCTGGGTTGGCCTCCTGCCCTGCCCATCTCCTTTGAGGCTTTGCAGGACCCCTGGGGAGAGTCAATTCCTGCCAGGTCCCCATTTCCCAGCACTCCCGCCCAGCCATCTATCAGCGTCCTGGGGCCTGGAGCACAGGCTTCACCCCTCAGTAGCTGGATTCCTCCAGGTACCACCCCCAGGGCAAGCCAGGGGTGGGGACCTGTGGTGGGAGCATTTCAGGGGCTCATTTTTCCCTTCAACCCCCTTGGCTCCTCAATCTGCTCCTTTCCCACCCGACTCCCTTGAGCACAAACACAGAGAGCTCATCCGAGAGGTCAAAGCGGGTGTTGGTGGCCCCAGCAGTGTTAGGGCTGGACCCCTGCCTGCCCGCTGCCTCTCTGGCTATGCCTGTCCCACAGGGCCCCACGGGGCAGGTGGTCACTTCAGCCCACTCTGGGGCCCCGGGCCTCAGGCCTCGGTCACAAGACAGAGCTGGGTCCTGGTTTAAGCCACACAATGGGAAGCCACGCTGGTCAGGGGCCTCTGGAGGTGGGCTCACAGGAGCACCTCAGGCTGAGGGGAGCTCACAGGAGCACCTCAGGCTGGAGGGGGCTCACAGGAGCACCTCAGGCTGAGGGGGGCTCACAGGAGCACCTCTGGCTGAGGGGGGCTCACAGGAGCACCTCAGGCTGGAGGGGAGCTCACAGGAGCACCTCTGGCTGAGGGGGGCTCACAGGAGCACCTCAGGCTGAGGGGGGCTCACAGGAACACCTCTGGCAGGCTGGAAGTTTCTTCCTGCACAAACAGCAGGCACTTAAGCATGTCTCCAGAGGAATGCTGTGGAGACGCAGAGCTGGGCCTGAGTCTCAGCTTCTGCCAAGCCACAACCAGCTAGCTGGCTGGCTGGGGTTAGTTTCTCTGCTTGGGTTTCCTTGACTATAAAAGAGGGCAACAACAGAGTACCCTGCCCCCACCCCACCCCGAGGTGTCCAGCCAGCAGCGCTAACAAGGGGGCCCATGAGGGGGGTCCCTTTTTAAACTCCCGCCAAGACCACGCAGGCGTCCTGCCATTGTTGTGTTTACGTCCTTGGGGTTCAAAGAACCAGGGCCTCGCAGCCAGGCTTTTGCTGGCCGTGCCACTTAATGAGGAAATGCGGCCGGGCCTCGCTTCATCCTGGGTGCCAGGGATCAAAGAGGCCTGGGAGAGGGAGGTGGGTGGGCTCCGGGGGGTCATTGGCACTGTTGCTACCTAGCCCAGAAGGCCAGCAAGCCGCCACAATAACAGCACATTGTCTGCTAAGAGTGCCAGTCATGGCTGTTCAAGGTATGGGGACCCCGGCGCTCCCAGACCGCCCTCCGCCCCGCAGAAGCCGTGCGTGCCCCACGGCGGTCTCCATGACCGGTCACTCAGCCTAGGCACAGCTGCTTCTCTTGCCCAAAGCACTTGGTATGTCACTTGTAAACAAGGCGAGAGCGTCTCAGCGTGGCGGGGAAAGGGCCCATCCTCCAGACCGTCCCCGGGAACCCACCTGCCCTGTGGGCCAGACACCCAGCTCCTGGCCTGGGAGGGCTTGGGAGCCCAGGCAGAGGGTGGGCCAGGAGCCAGCATGGCAGTCTCCAGGCTTCCCCGTGGGCTTGGACGCGCCAGGCCAGGCGGATGCTGCTGCCCCAAACAGCTCAGGGCAGAGGAGAGTCCAGGCACACCAGGGAGACCTCCCAGGTGGCATCTGTGACCTCTGAGCGACACTGAGAGGACACTGCTCCATGTGTCTGAGCTGGGCCCTGGCACCTGCGGTGCTGGGCAGGGTCTCCCAGACGACCGTGGACATTCCCCATGTCAATCAAGCAGAAGAGGATGCTGGGACAGGAAGTAGCTTGGAAGGGAGGCCCTGAACTGGTGAGGAGTAGCCACCTTCTGAACCGTGGGCCCCTATGGGGGGACCTGGACCTCAGGGTCCAGAGGAGGGTGCCAGGTGCTGCAAGGCCGTGGCTGCTGCCCAGGAAGAGGCCAGGCAGAGGCAGTGTGGGCAGCCTCGAGGGTTCTGGGAGCTGCCATGTTGGTGGCAGTTGTCAGTTATTCTGTGTGGGTCCCTAGGTCCTGCAATGTGAAATCTCACTGAAGAGTCCAGCCAGTCACACTGAGCTGGGTGAATGAAGGAACGGTCTGTGTTCAAGGTTAGGTCAGAGGGGCTTATGACCTACGGGGTGTGATGACCTCCCATGTGGAGAATCTCCTTCCCTGCCGCCAACCCTGAAGAACCAGGTGAGATGCTGAGGACACCACCCTCTGGGAGGCACAGCCAGCCAAGCCATCCAACCCCTTCTCTGTGGACGACCTGCCCCAAGAATGGTGTCCAGGACTGTAGTGGCTGCTTCTGGGCCAGGGGCTCCTGTAAGGGTGTGCAAAGTGGGGGATAGCAGGGCATCAAGAGAAACTGTCCAAGAACGCTCCTCCTTCAGACTCCAGGAGGACCAGGCCTGGTGGTCAGAATTGGATGTGGGAGCAGGTCAGAGTTTAGGGTCTAGAAACCTTCATCTGTGCTCATGACGGCTCCTTCACCTCACTTCCTACCATAGCACTGGAACTGGGTTGGGACAGATTGAAGGAAGGGCCCAGGGGCCAAGCCCGCTGCAGCTTCTCTGAGGCTCCTTGCTGGTCCTGGAGGACATGAAGCCCATCATCCCTCAGCAGGGCCTTTGCACCTGCCTCACCTCTCCCCCAGAGATGCTTACTTCATCCCTGTCTCTCTGCTCCAGTATCACCTCAGAGGGAGGTCTCTGAAACCCTATGGAAAAGGAGGAACTTCGCCTACTCCCACACTTCCTCTTATTTCACAGCACTAGTTCTCTGGAACTACCTTCTACAGAATGGTTTTTGTCTGACTACCATCTATTTGAGGAGTGGGCTATAAGCCCCATGAAACAAGAACTGTGTTTTGCTCAGTATTGCCGCTGAGGGGTAAATCTTTATTCCCTCTACTCTAAGCTCCTGACTGTTATACCCCTTCAAATAAAGGGCAGATTAACAGGAGAAAAAGCAATCAGTTTCATACATCTGGAAGCCACAGAGATACATGACCCAAAGAAGTAGCCAAAACAGGCTAACTTTTATGTTATTTTTTTTCCCCAGAAAACACTAAATGTGTAAAGAATTGACAAATTGGGAGGTTTAGTCTTGGGGTAGTAACTTAGTGGAGAGTAGTGAGGCTGGTTGATAGAGACCACTCAAACCTGCATTGCTGTCTCAGGTGACGGGACTCTCTCTGCCTCTGGGAACAGGAAGGGCTCCTCTCATGTGGAGATTTGCTTCCTGCTTTCAGGGGTCAAAAGTGTTTTTGCACAAATGGGAGATTTGCTTCCTGCTTTCAGGGGTCAAAGTGTTCTTGCACCGATTGTTGAAGTAAATTTAATCCAAAATAATACACTTGCCAGCATGGTGTATTTTGGGGTGGCCCTCTCTAGACCCCATCAATTCCCAAGGTCTGGTGCATGGTACCTACTCAATGAACACTTGCTGAGTAAATGATTAAAGACCACAGGTGCTCACTGGGCTTTTCCTAGAACTCCCTCCAGGGCCTCTCCTGGGTCTTGCTACAACATGTGTGTCCGGAGTCTCAATCCCTCTGCTCTTCCCTAACTAACTCACCTTTTGGACAGTTTTGCCTCAGTTTACCTCTTTAGGTCGACAATGCAGAACCGTGGTTTAAAGTTAGACCTACATTTAAAGGCAAAATGGCTTGTATGTCAGCTAAATTATTTTGATTCCTGTGCACTGTGTGGAATTCTGGAAGACGGTCTAGCTAGACAGCACATGGTGTGTAGCTCTTTACACACGGGTGTGTAAAGCAGAAGAAGCACTCCAGGCAAACAAAGATGCAGATGCTGTCTTCACGTTTCACAGGGGGAGGAGAGTGTGAACTCTACAGCCACCAGCTACGATGGCTGCAATGAGGCCCACAAACTGACATTCTTCTGGAGCCACAGGAAGCAGGGTAGCTTCCCCAGGGCTGAGCGGGTAAGAGAGGTACTGACAGCATCCCAAACATTCATGTGCTAATTCCATTTATCCTAGGAAATTCTCTCATCTCAGAGCTTGGCAGCTTTCATACTGGACACATCAGCTGTAGTCACAGTTTAAATATTTTATTTTTAAAGCCCCCATTGAAGCTAAGAATAGAATTATGAGTGGACTGAGCTGGAGTAGAATCTCTGAGCAAATTTAGCTTGCTCATTTTAGCTCAGTCCCCGAAGAAATAAAACTTCATAGCATTTAAAATTAAAAAAAAAAACAAAAACCAACAACTCTCCATAAAAAACAACTTTCCAAATAAGGCATTCTACCACATAACAGAACTTACCAGAACATGCAAATTATCCTGTAAGATATTTCTATTAATGCCTTGAACTAAATGCAGAGTAAAATGAATACATTTTAAAACTTGCAAACATCCCCCCCAAACTTGGTTACCAAAATGTACCCCCTATAAACTTGAACAAGAGAAGCACTTTATACAATGCAGTTAGTTTTCTGCTTTCAAAGATACTTTTTCCTTTTTTAAAGATTTATTTTTTTAATTCATACAAGAACTGGAGTACAGGCCAGAAGTGCGGGGGTGAGAGGATACACCAGAGTGAGGAACAGAACAGGCAGATTTGACTGAAATACACTGCTGAGAGGAGCAGTGGGCGAGGCAGGAGAGGTCTGCTGTGCCAGGTGGGTCCCCTCCCTGGCCGAGGTAGGGATCGAACTCATGCTGCAGTGGTTGCAGTCTGCTTCATAGTGCGTTGCTTAACCCACTGTGCCATCAGGGCAGGCCCTGAAACTTTTCTCCTTTTAACCAACAAATGAAGCTAGTGCCAGTGCTTTTATAGAAAACAGGGAAATAAGGAGAAATTTTAATAAGAATAGAAAAGAGATCCTTTTGTCTATTGTTCCCAGCCACAATGGTGGCCAGTCTGCCCTGCATTTCCTTTGTTCCCTTTGGTTTTCTCTAAGCAGGCTCCTTGTCTCCCTGTGTGCTCCTACTTACTCCCCCTTTGTTTTGTTCAAACAGGGCCAGTGACCCCGCAAATGGAGGTGGCCTGGAGCAGCAGGAGGCAGAGGGGCCCCCACCCTGTGACTGGAGGTGAGTGATTTCTCAAAACAGGTCAGATGTTTACACGGTTTAGTCCTGGAAAAGGCAACAAACCTCAGTGCACAAGACTGCAGAGACCCCCCCAGTGCCCCTCTCGTTAAGGTATTTAGCAAAAGAAGATGATTTCAGGTAAAGCCACCTACCTTCCAGGCAGGAGATCTTCTCATGCAGCTAACATCCCGGGGATCCTGCGGGGGCACCAGAGTGATGGTTCTGGACGATACTTTGGGGATAAATGATCCATTTCTTATTTTTCTGGGAATCATGATTTGTCCATTGATGCTGCAGTGGGACTAGGCCTTCGTTCTGGATGAGGGCCCAGCATGAGGGACTCCTTTCGGGCCTGTTTTTTCTGTTTTTACCAGGACTTACTCCTGACCTCTCTAATCTGCGAATCACAACTCTAGGGGATCCCTGGGGATCCTGGTTCTGTTTGTTAGTTTAATCAAGAGCCCCAGGGAATCCTTATCACCAAATATGCTTTCAAACACCTTTCAAGGGGACTCCTTCCCAGCGGAGGTTCCCAAAAGAGAAAGGGACAGAAGGAGGTACAACACCATCGCACTGACTATTGCAACTGTAAACACTTCCTTCTCAAATGTCTCCTCTCTTTATAAAAAGAAACTACAAGGGAAGCCTGATCGGTATTTATGTGACTTTTCGGGGTGCCTGCCAGAAGCTTCCTTAGACTGCCATTTCCTGGGCGACTCTAAATGGCCTGCCCTGACCAAGCCTGAGTGGGGGTGCACAGCACACAGGGAGCAGTTAGGGAGAATGACAGCCGGAAAGCAGAGTGAGAGGCCCAGAGAGGTTAACCAGCTTACATGAAGGTGTCACGGGGGAACCCTGATATAAGTGTGGCCTGACTGGGACCTCAACACGTGCACTTAAAAGGCACTTATAGGGGCCTCCCTGGTGGCGCAGCGGGTTGAGCGCCACACTGTGAAGCATCCACTGCACAGCAGTGCCAGTTCGATCCCCGGCCAGGGAGGGCCCCACACGACTCAGCAGACCTCTTCTGCCTGGCCTGTTGCTCCCCTCAGCAGTGTGTTTCAGTCCATCTGCCTGTTCTGCTCCCTGCTCTGCCTCTGGTGAATCCTCTCACCTCCTGCACCTCTGGCCTGTACCCCAGCTTGTGTATGCATAAAAAAAAATAAAATAAAAATTAAAAAAAAAAAAACCTTTTCCAAATGACCTTTAAAAAGAAAGGCACTAATAGTAAGACTCATCTGCAGGCGCACGCAAAAGGTTAACAAAGGGTTTGTTTACAAAAGAAGGGGGAGTGAAGAAATGAATAACTCGGGAGAAGAGAGGGAGAGAAATCCAAGAATGTGTCCTACCAGTTCCACCGAGCTGGACCCCAGCAGCCACCGAGAGCTGGAAGAACCAAGAGCCCCCCAAGGCCCACGTGTCTGGTTTGATACCAGCCCTGCTGCTTAAGTGCACCCTCAGGTCCCAGCGATCCTCCCTTTGGTGGTGATGACATCGTGGGACTTGTAGTTCTTGGGTATCTCTGGTCTGGGCTGGGTGGGGGTTCATAAACCTATTTGTAGAGTCCCTTCAGGACATCTTTTCCCCCTAACAAAGGCACACAGCTGGGGTGGTAGAGATCCAACCAGACCCATCTCTCTGTACCTGGTCCACTGGGCCCCCAAACACAAATGTGCTGGGCACTGTGGACTCTGCCCCAAAGGGTGAGGCCATGCTTTGAAGAAATAGATGCTCCATAAACACCACCTCAGTGCCGAACTGTCCCAGGAACAGCCCAAGGCACAAACCAGGCCCTCGCTAAGTAGAGCTAACTGGTTGACTAGCCCCACACTCTTATAACCCTGACCCGGGAACAGGACACGTTTTATACTATTTCATTCTCAGCCTTGTTGGAGTAAATCTAGAGGACACCTACAACAAGGGGAACGCTAAGACAAGTTCTCACTCATGAAACAAAGATATGTTTAGTGATTAAAAATTATTTTAAAAAAGATTTATTTATGCATACAAGAACTGGGGTATAAGCCAGAGTTGTGGGGCGGGGTGGGGAGCGGTGATGGTGGTGAGAGGACTCACCAGAGACAGAGTGGGGAGTAGAACAGGCAGATCAACTGAAATATCCTTCTGAGGGGAGCAGCAGGCGAGGCAGGAGAGGTCTGCTGTGCCATATGGGTCAGCTCCCTGGCTGGGGATCAAACTCATGCAGCAGTGGCTGCGGATGCTTCAGAGATTGATGCTTAACCCTTGCACCACCAGGGAGGCCCCTAGTGATTAAAAATTAATGGATGCAGGTTGAAGAGGCTCAGACTGATTCTCACTCCATCATGGTCTCACTTCTGAGAGCCCTAATATCCTCATCTGAGAAGTAGGGGCCATGCTTCCATCACTATGTTGCTGGTGAAGATTAAATGAGAATTTGCATAATGCCTGGCGCAGTCAGTCTGTGTTGGTTAAAGGAAAGAGCAGAACCAATGATGTGGTTTGTTCTGGATCTGGAATTTTTTTCCTCCGTCCTTGGTCCCGCGTCTTCCTCTCTCAGATATGCAGCAACTACAGCAGGACTTGCCCCAAAAGAAATGTCTGCAACTAACGGAGAGTGTAAGTTCAAACACCATGCTAAAGCAGCCAGACATTGATGGCGAGTAAAGAAACCCCCACAAAACCCACCATCTTCTGTTACAGGGGACCTGTTGGCTTCTCTTAGTTCCAAGAAAGTTTACTGTAACAGAAAAATTCAAAATAGCAGTAGCTTGAACCGCACAGAAGTTTGTCATTGTGGCCGCAACTGCAAAAGGAGCAGGGCTGGTCTGGAATGGAGTGCACTGGTTAGGCAGCCTCATTTCTTCCATGCTGGCCTCTGATTTTTATGACTCCTCTTTTCAAAGTCAACTCACAACCCAAGATGGCTGCTGGAGCTCCAGCCATCAGTGCACATCTGGCAGCAGGTAGAAGGAAGAGATGAAGAAGGAAGCACCCTCTCCCTCTGCCAGGGTTGGTTTTATGCGTGGATTTATTAGGCACCAGCGCCCAGATGAAACATTGTTCCTGGGAGTGACTGGGAGGGTGTTTTCAGATAAGATTAACAGTGGAGTAGTGAGCCCTGTAGATGCCCGCCCCGCCGGGTGTGGCAGATCATCATCTAACACCCTGCGAGCCTGAGTAGATGAAACGTGGAATACTGTCTCTCTGTTTGAGCTGGGACAACTCGCTGCAGCTTCTCTATCCCTGGGCTGGGATTCATACCACCAGCTCTCCTGGTTCTCAGACTTGTGTCTCAGGCTGACTCCACCACCAGCTTTTCTGGGGCTCCAGCTTGGAGAGCACAGGCCGCTGACATCTCAGCCTCCGCAGCCAATTCCTCATGCCAAGTCTCCGCACGGAGGTCCTGTTGCTCTGTTCCTTGGGAGAACCCTAGCTTCCCTCTAGGACATTTCTCAGAGGTTGTGTACATCACCCCTGCGGAAGTCCCAAGGCAGGCTGGGAAATGACGTTTTTACTCAAGAGGGTCAGGACTGCCGCTCAGTTGAAGATCTCGGAATAGAAGAAGACAAGACAGGGGCCTCCCTGGTGGCGCATGGGGTTAAGTCGCTTCACTATGAAGCCATCCACAGGCCAGGGAGCTGACCCACATGGCACAGCAGACCTCTCCTGTCTCCCCGCTGCTCCCCTCAGCAGTGTGCTTCAGTCAATCTGCCCATTCCACTCTCCGGTCTGTCTCTGGTGAATCCTCTCACCCCCTGCAGCTCTGGCCTGCACCCCAGTTCTTGTATGCATAAATAAATAAATCTTTTTTAAAAAGAAGATGATGACAAGACTGAATATTGATGAACAAGTAGCGGCCCAGCCGGCCCCAGGCTTAGTTTGTCAGCTGCCTGGGGACTCCTCCGGGCCGGGGCTCTTCTTCGGCCACCATCATCTTTAAATGTTGAGCTGGGGTGGAGAATAGAGTGCTTCATTCTTAAATGAACACCTACTTAGTGACCTCACCGGCAACTGGATTGCACCTGAGCGCTTGCTTCCCGCGGGTGGCTGGGAGCCCAGCCCCAGCCTGGGCAGACCCCAGGCTGCCTGCACCATTGGGAAACGGCCCTCAGACTGATGCGAGCCCTGGAGAGAAGGCTCTGGCAGTGAAGGAGCAGAGACTTATCAAGAACTGGCTTTATAAGATACATGCTCTCCTTATGCTCCTTGTTTTCTGGAGCCGAAACTGAGGCTTGGGAAGAGGAACTAAGTGTTCAAGGTCACAGTCAGCTCACCCTTCCAACCCTGCCCTGCATCCCAGGCTGCCTCTGATTCCCAAAGAAGGGTGCAGGCTGAACTTCTTCCGACACACTAACGGCACACCCAGGAGAAACTGCAGGTTCTGTTCCAGACCAACCGCAATAAAGCTAATGGTGCAATAAAGTGAGTCACATGAATTTGGGGGGTTCCTGGTGCATATAAGTTATGTTCACACTGCACCGTAAGCCACTGAGTGTGCAGCGGCACTGCGTCTGAAAGAGCAATGCTCACACTTAATTACACTCTGTCTGGAAAGCAGGGACGCCCATGAACTGGGAACGAGGGCAAAGGAAACCCCTGAAGACGTTTGCTGAGTTTTCTTGCAAGCACATTAACAGGTCGGGCTCCACAGCCATGATGCTTTTGGCTAAGTCAGGGGTGGAGGGTGTCTTTAAGCCACAGCTGAAACAGAAGCAGAGCAGCCCATGCTCAGCGTTGCCTCTGGGAGGGAGATGTGCCTCCTAGGTCTCAAGTCAAGGGGACATGGGGCTCCCTGGAGGCACAAGGGGTTAAGCCTCAGCACCGTGAAGCTGTTGGAAGCCACTGCAGCATGAGTTCCATCCCCGGCCAGTGAGCTGGCCCACATGATGCAGCAGATCTCTCCTGTCTCCCCGCTGCTCCCCTCAGCAGTGTGTTTCAGTCACTCCACCTGTTCTGCTTCCCACTGTTTCTAGTGAATTCTCTCACTACCACCTCTCACACCTCTGGCCTACACCCCAGTTCTTGTATGCAAAAATCTTTTTAAACTTTTTTAAAGATTTATTTATGAACTGAGGTACAGGTCAGAGGTGTGTGTGTGTGTGTGTGTGTGTGTGTTGGGGGGTTGGTGAGAGGACTTACAGAGACATAGCAGGGAATAAAACAGACAAGTTAACTGAAACACACTGCTGAGGGGAGCAGCGGGCAGAGCAAGAGAGGTCTGCTGCACCATGTGGGTCCCCTCCCTGGCCAGGGATCGAACTCGAGATGCAGTGGCTGCGGCTGCTTCATAGTGTGTTGCTTAGTCCATTGCGCCACCAGGGAGGCCCCCAAAATAAATCTCTGAAATAAATGGCAGGCATGGGGAGTCCCCAGCACTCTGCTCCCAGATTCCAGGATCATCATCTGCACTATCTTGTTCAAAGCTCTCGATTCCAGCGGGATGACGGCAACAGTTCCTTCCGTGCTACAAGTGAGGAAACTGAGGCTCGCAGGAATTGGGGTACTGGCGGAGGTGGCCCCTGAAGTCAGCTGTACGGAGTGGGACTCAAAGCAGGGTGTCTGTTCCAGAGTCCTAGGGAAGGGCTTTGAAACAGGGCCCTGGGGCCCGCCCTATGCATGTTCTTGGGCTCAGAGGTCCTTGTTTGTTACCTGCCTGGTGAAAGCCTCATGGCCTGGGCTGGGCTTTGCCTGGTTGGGGGAGGCGGGGGAAGGGGAAAGCCCACACCAGCCTGCTGCCTACAGGGCAGTGCCCAGGAGGTCTGTTTCGTGTGCTTCGCGAATACCTGCTCGCAGGAGTATCTTCAATATTAAATGAAATGTTTAGAGTAAACCTTTTTGATAAATGGTAACTGTTATTGCAGAACTAATAATAGCCCAACCTGGGTGTGGGAGCCTCAGTTTTTCTCCCTGGAAAAAAAATCGGGGGCAATCACACCCACCAGAGAGCATTTCATTAAATAAGAGGATGCACCAAAATACTTTGCTCAGTGCTTGGCAGACAGCGGCGGGGCAATAAATGCTGCAGCAAGTACAGGGGTCCGCAGTGACCGTGCCTGTGTCCACTCTGCAGCTATGGCCACATCTGCCTCATGGCCTGTGTCAGCCTCTTGTTTAATCTATCTAATCGATGGATGGACATAACTGGTAACTCTCTTGTAAATGTAAAAAGACTACATTTAAGAGTGGCCTCCCTGGTGGCGCAGCGGATTGAACACTGCACTGTGAAGCATCCATGGCAAAGCAGCACGAGTTCGATTCCCGGCCAGGGAGGGGACCCACACAGCGCAGCAGACCTCTCCTGCCTCACCGGCTGGCTGCTCCCCTCAGCAGTGTGTTTCAGTTGCTCTGCCTGTTCTGCTCCCCACTCTGTCTCTGGCAAATCCTCTCACCTCCCCGCATCTCTGGCCTATACCCCAGCTCTTAGATGCATTTTTTTTTTTTTTAAAGAAAGACTACATTTAAGAACATATAAGTTGCATTTCATTTCAGTGTTTTTCCACTGAGATTTACTGAAGTCTTATAACAGACCAGGCATTTTATTAGGTCATCAGAAATTTCATTAAGTCCTGGTGGCAATTTTTCTGAATGTTTCTTATGCTCGAGTTTATCAGTAATAAATTTGATTTCTACCAAGCGCCAGGCTACTCTCAGGACAAGGGCCGGGTTATACCCAGGACAAGCCCCCAGCGCCCAGACATTCGTGAACGTCCAAGTGCAAGAGCACTGGCGGGCGGCGGCCTCCCTGAACAGCCCTCTCTGCGATTCTTCCAGGGCAGGCTGCACCGGACGTGACGTGGGAGCAACGTGAGGACTGACTGCCAGGGCCAGGTAGGACCGTCCGTGGGCCAGGGGGCTTTGGGCGCAGACCCCCTGCAGTCCTCCCACCTGCCTCACTAGTGAGGGGCCCCTTGTTACTGTATCTGATCTCACGTGATCTGTCCAAGCGCGGTAACTTCTCTGGTACTGAATAAACGTCCACTGTAGGTTTGAACAATTTCAGTTGTCACCGTTTGGGGACAGTGAGGGTGCTGGGTGGGGGCTGCTTCTACCTGGGCCCTTGAAGCTCCTACAAGGCACAGGCAGCCTCACAACGGAGGATGGTCCTGCCTCAAGTGTCGAGAGCCCCACGCTTAGAAGTTACCGATCTAGAACAGTCTTCTCCTTTGTCGTCACTCTTCCTCCATAACCAAGACCATTCTGGAAGCCTCCCTCAGATTTACCAGATTATTGGAAGGCATTATTAGACGGTCTTACTATTTCATCCCAAATCCAAGGACATCCCTGCACAGGCGCTACACCCCGCAATTTCTCCACGATTCTCCCCAGCCTCTCCCTGCTGGGCAGTTCCACTTCGGCTCTGAGGTTGTTGGGGAGACCCGCCTCTTACAATCGTTACAAACTGCTTCCCAGTCACGGTCCTTGATCTTTAGGAATCTCAAGCCTATTCATTCGAAAACAACTAAGCATTCTGTGTTCCCAGCAGTGGAAAGGGGGGCATTGCCACCTGACATTGAAAACACCTCTCTGGTCCCTAGAAACTCCCTGGCATCTCAAGTCAAAGACGGCTCCCGGGGAGTGCAGGGCGGAGGGGGCTGGCAGAGGAGTGACAGGCGTCTGCGGCTGTGACCTCTCTGTCCCACCACAGGCTGTTATCAGGACAGCAGAGTCCACTGACAGGCTCGGAGATGCTCTTCGTTTCATCTCTCAGCATTTATTCACATTTTAATTTAAAAATTGATTAATGTTTAAAATTTCCTATTTGTCTCCCTAGAGACCCTAAGTTCCATTAGGCCTTCTGAAGGATAGTTTCAAGGAATTAAAAGAGTCCTATGCAAATGCGTAGTGGACACACATCAAAGGGCTTACTGCTCTCATTAATTAATGAGGGAAGCAGTAACACGTTAGGACCGGTTCAAAGGAGACTTTGCAGAACATTTATTTAGGAAATTGGCATGCTAAGATGAGATTTCATAAAATGTCACCTCCTTGTAACGCAATAAAATATTATGTTTGGATCATCTTTTCTATAGAGTAGAAATCAAATCTTTACTGGAGAACATTCATTTGCATCATTATCGATTTTCTATAACTTGTATCATCACAGAGTCGTCGCACAGCTGAGTCAATAGAAATAGAATCAGGGGCTCGGGTGGATGCCAGAGGGTCCCAGCAGGTTCTAGCTCCTGTCCTCTCTCACTGAAAGGACACCCAGGTCTGCAGGGCAGGGGTCAGAACGTGTCCAGTTCCTTCAGTCCCCGAAGGAATTGTGCAAACTCGCCAGTGCTCAGGAGGTGATCGGTAAATGTTTGTGGAACGGATGTTTCACGGGTGGTCCAATAACTCTACTCCTCATCTGTGAAACTGAAAACTGAAAGAAGAGGGAAGGATGAGCTAGATCCCGACAGAGGAAAAGGAAGGACAAATGTAACAGCTGCCATTTACTGCCAACCTTAGGCCATGGGGCATGCTCCACCAGCATTTGCTGAGTACGTGAATGAGTGCAGCCGCACAGCTAGGACGCAAACCTAGGTCTGCTCGACAGTCACATCCCATGATTCCCTACGAGAAATAGCTGTTCCTTTAACTGGAAGGAAGAATAATTTTACACTGTAATTGTTCTAGAAAAAGATGAAATATTCTAGTCAGCAGAAGCTTTACTGGGGCTTAAAATAAGTAACTATAGCTTAGGGAGCAAGGAAAGCATAAGGCAAACGAGAAATTTGCAGAGAATGCTTTTTTTTTTTTTTAACAATCTCACAATTGCAGGGAATATTATTCAACCACAAAGAAGGAAGGAAGCATGGCCATTTGTGACAGCACAGATGGAGTGTGAGGACATTTTGCCAAGTGAGAAAAGTCAGGTAGAAGAAGACAAATATTGTATGATCTCGCTTAAATGTGGAATCTAAAATAGTGATGATCAGGAAGAAGGATAAACAAGCTCCTAGATACAGAGAACAGATTGATGGTTACCAGAGGCAGAGGGTGAGGTATGGAAGGGCGCTAAGGAGTCATATGCAGCATGGTGACTGTAGTTAATGAAACTCTACTCCCTGTTTGAAAGTGGCTGAGAGAGTAGACCTTAAAAGTTCTCCTCACAAGAAAAGAAATTGTAACTATGTGAGGGTGAGATGTCAAATCATTTTAACCTAGTTAGGTGTCATGTGTCAATACACCTCAGTGGTCTCACACTGAGGGATACATGCAGGTGCAAATAAGAGGAAGACCTGTATGTGATCAAGGCTTCTTCTGTTTCCATATATAAGTTGTAGGTCAGAGTAACCGGAATTTCTAGCTCTTGATGGATAGTGTGTGCTGTGTAAATGTTACTGAGTAAATACCAGGGCCTTAATAAGTACTTCCAGGGGAAGAGCAGAATACAGGCAAACTAGTAGTTTGGTGGTTTTTTTTTTTTTTTTTTTTAGGATTTATTTATGCATATAAGAACTGGGGTACAGGCAGAGGTGTGGGGTTGAGAGGAGTTACCAGAGACAGAGTGGGGAGCAGAACAGGCAGATCGACTAAAGTAACACTGCTGAGGAGAGCAGCAGGTGAGACAGGAGAGGTCTGCCACACCCTGTGGGCCACCTACCTGGCCGGGGACTGAACTCATGCCGCAGTGGCTGCAGATAGCTACATAGTGCAGCACCTTAACCTCTTGTGCCTCCAGAGAGGCCCCCAAACTAGTAATTCTTTAAAGGAAAGTGATAAAAGTAATTATTCCCAGAGAGATGAAATGTTGCTTAGCGTAGGTGTATTTTTTACTGTTCCTGGATGAACCTTTTATGGAATTTAATTAGAAAAGGGACAGTGATGGGGCCTTCCGTGGTGGCACAGGGGTTAAAGTCTCAGCACTATCAAGCTATCGCCAGCCACTGTGGCACAAGTTTGATCCCTCACCAGGGAGGTGACCCACATGGTGCAGCCGACCTTTCTTGTCTCCCCTCTTCTCCCCTCAGCACTGTGTCCAATAGAGCTGTCCGTTCTGTTCCCCACTCTGTCTCTGGTGATTCTCTCACACCCTGCCCCGCACCTCTGGCCTACACCCCAGTTCTTGTACACATAAATAAATCTTTTTTTTTTTAAAGGAAAAGGACAGGGAGTGACAAGGTCAGAAAGTGGGAGTTTTCCTGCCTACCTCTCTCTGCCATCTCGCAATAGCATTTAGATGGCAGAACCTCCACATCCTTCAGAAAGGGACACCCAGGTCCTATGCTTTATCATCCTCTACCTTCTGCCTCTCTAGACCTTTTTCTCTGCACAGACACTAAGGGCAAATCATGGGGCTCCATCTGAATTACTGAAGCAGGAAAGGCTCAGGGGAAGAACCAGTCCCACAGAGGAGGGCAGAGTCAGCACATAAAACTTTAAACTGCCCCACCTGCCCCGCTGCGGGCAGGAAGACTCTTCCCCTTCCTCCCAGGCTTCACGGTCTGAATCCAAGCTCAGTGGCTCTACCTTTGGCCTCGGTCCCCCTTTCTCTTTCCTCCCTGCGCCCAACCCCTAGTGGAGTTTCCATCCTCTGCGTTAAGTTAGCACGCAGTGGGCTTGCTGGATGAGCCACAAATTTACCTGAAGTTTCTCCAAGTATGAGAAGAATGTTTTCTTGGCTTTAGCTATTAATCACCAGCAGTGCTGTTTCTGGAATCGAAGGCCAGAGGCAGGGGGCCAGAGCAAGAGGAGCAGGAAAATCATGCGAAGCCGAAGCCGCTGCAAGGACCAGGCCTCCAAAGCCAGTGGAATTTCCATGCAGCGCAGTCAATCTCCTTCCCCTCCCTCCCTCTCTCCTGGGCTGATCTCTTACAGGTTCAGTTTTAAGAAGACAGGGTGTTTCTCTTTTCCTAAAGTGCCATTTCTGCCAGGTGCGTCTGTGATACACACACGTTATTTCCGAGAACACGGTTATTGATGGCACAAACTGTATGGCTCACTAGAATAACATACTCTTAGTGATTCAAAGACGGAGATGCAGCCTCTCATAAGAAGCATCCCGTGAGCGCTGAGGATTGTTGAATGACGAAGTTCTGTGTATGCTGACGACAATCAATCTTGAGTAACACTTCACTCAGAATGCCAGGCCTTGCTAAGTCTCGTGGAAGCTTTTCCTCTGTTGCTCGCTCACCCGCCACCACCCGATGGACACCTGTGGGCGAGGGACGTGTCCTCCACCCGCGCATCCGAAGTGCAGCCGCAGAGCAAGCTGTTACACTGATGAGGAATGCGAGGCCCTCGGTCAGGAGATCTGCGGGTGCACCCAGGCAGTTGTAAGGGAACCTGGACTCCCTTGGTTCTCTCTGAAACACCAGGCCGCCTCACACGTAGATTCCATGCGCTCCGCCGAGCGCACAGCTCACAGGGGGAGCAGCACTGCCCCCCGCCATGCCCCTAACAGAGGACTTGGGAGCTCACCAGTGCTAAGAAGCGGCTTGTGGGATTAAGGCGCCCAGTCGGATTGCACAGAGCAAAGCTTGGGGCCGGCCGCCGCCTAGACAAGGCCTCTCAGCCAGATCTTAACATCGCGTTCCGTGCTTATTACCTGCTTTGCTTTGTTGAACACCTGCGGTGGTCCAGGCAGAGATGCTGGGAGAGGGCATAGACATGGATAAAGGCCGCTGCAGCCCCCCCCCCCCCGCACCCCCGGGAAGGTAGGTGCCCTGCTGTCACTGAAGGCTGAGTGCTGCTGCATTCCTGCCTCATTGTCTGCGGGGTGGGGCGGGGACAAGGCCTGAGAGCGGCCTCTGTTATCTGTCCAGGTGTGGGGGTGTTAAGTGGGCTCCCTGGCTCGGGAGGCCCGATCTGGGTTCACATGCAGCACTTCACGGAACGAGCACTGTGACCTGGGACAAAGGACGGGGCCCATGGCCTTGCCAGGCAGAGATGGCCCTGGCTGGGGCCCATCCCAGCTCATGATCGATGAGGGCCAGTGCTGGCCCCACTGTGTGGCTGCTGCTTTTGTTACTAGGGGATAAAAGTGAATTATACAGGAGGCATATATGTGAGTTATGCGACCAGACAGTTATCTCCCTTCTGCAGACAGGAAGCTGTGGCTCCGAGGGAGCAGCTCAGTCGCAGGGATAACAAGGGGAGTTGGAGGAGGGGGAGCTCTGGGCACCTCCCATGTGGCTGCCTTTGAGCAGGGCCCGGGGTCCCCCGAGCTGTTGCAACAGGTGCCTCTGGACAGCAGGGGGAGGCCACAGAGTACCTGGCGGCCTTGCCACGCCCGCGGGGATGTTTCAGAGATTTCCCGAGGCCTGCCCTAGAAGTCTGGTGCTCCAGGTCATGCTGTGGTGCCTGCCTGTGTCCACGTGGGGACGAGGACCCCCTCTGACACCCTCTGCTCTTCTTACAACTCCGGCTACTGGTTTTGTGACCGGTACACTTTAAGGGCCACGTGCTTTGGGTTTTCCCCTGGGGGCAAAAGCACTTTGCAGGCTGGCAGTAGAAAGAAGCTTCTAAAGCGGCAGGGACAAGTCTGCTCGGGTGCATTTGAGCTGGACCGAGAGGCGCACGCTAGGACGGTCTGGAGGTGGCAGGCCTTCCAAGGAGAAGTCTGCTGGGGAAAGGAGGTGGATGCTTCCTTGGAGAAGGGTGTTCTGGGAACGCAGCACTCACACTGCAGGAAGTGGGTGTGGTGCAGGTGGGTGCCCGGGGCACGTGGCAAAGTGGCCCTTGGTCCAGTCGGATCGTGTCCAGGCACCTGGCTTGGCTGCCTCTGAAACACCCGGGGTTCCCAGCAGGCAGGTACCGGGGAGCCCAACAATCCAGCTGCAGCTGCAGATGAGTAAGTTTAAGGAGGCTTCGCCCCGCGGTGCCATCCCAAGTCTCCGCCCAGCGCAGGGAGGCAGGAACAGGTCCGGTGCACCTAGGCCCGCGGGCGCCCCCCTTGGCCGGTGCCTATCCCAACTGGCCTCGTCCGGGGTCTGAGCAGCCTCTCCGGAAGCCAGCCCTCCGGTGGCCCCCAAGCCGACTCGACTCATAAATCATTCATGAGCTGGGTTTGGGCAAGAGGGGCTCGGAGGGGAGGAGACTGCCAGGAGAGAGGGAGCTGGAGCCAGACCCAGGGTGAGTGGCGCGCATCCTCATTCGGAGCAGGGGAGGTGTCTGCGACCCGAGAGCCTAAGCACAGCCTTCCAGAAAGCTGTGGGCGGGGAGTGGGGCTTGCTCAGCGCCCCTCTTCTCGCAGGGCCCCCTCTCCAGGCCGGCAGCAGGTGGTGGTGGTGTGAGCCCCCAGCGCTGCCCTGAGGCATGCTCTCAGCAGTGTGAGTTCCCAGCAGGGTGCGGAAGCGCAAACTTTGCCGGCTGCCTGGTGGGTTTTCTCTCCATCCACTGGAGGGGACGGCTGGTGGGGGCGGGGGTCTGAGGGGTCTGGGGAGCGGCCCAGCACAAGTGGGGCTGGGACCTCCGAGGCTCCCTCCGTGGGGTCTGGGGTCTGTTACATGTGAAAGGAATGCTGGAGGTGGGCCCTGGGGGCACAGGGCATGGAGCTGCCCGCTGGGTATGGAAAGGCATAAACGGCCGCTAGCCACGGAGCAAGACAGGGCTTGTGGGGGTGCAAGGGGAGGCCGAGTCCGAGTCCGGGAGCGCGTGGGAGGACGCTGGCGCTCCAGGCTAGAAACATCCCCCCCCCCCTTTGGAGAACAGCTCAGGGACCTTCTGCGGGGTCGCCGGGTAGAGAACTGGGTGCTCAGGGCGCACCCCGCCGGTCAGGCGCCGGCAGGGACAACAAAGGAGAGTGTGGCCAGAGGGAGCCTTAGAGGTGCCGGAGAGTCGGGCCCGAAGTTTAGTTTCCCTGAACGCCCACCCCAGAGTGAGGCGCGGGATCCAGTCGGAGGTGGGACACTCCGCTCCAGATCCCCTCTCAGCGCCAGCCGCCACCGCCGGGCACCCGCTGTGCTGCCGCCGGCAGCCGGTTACTCCCGCAGATTCCTGGAGTCTGCTTGCCTCCCGCGCCCCGCGCCGCCGCGCCGGCCACCCTTTCTTTGTGTCCAGCCGGAGAGGCACTGCCCAGGAGCAGGGAGGGCTGGGGGGTGGAAGGGGCTCTGGCGCGGCTGGGGGCCCCAGGGAGAGCCTGGGGCGGGCATGGGAAGCCAGCGCCCAGAGCTTCCCGCAGCCACAGGTAGCGTGCAGCCCGCTGGCCTCTGGCGCTTCTAGAGACTCCGGGGCCTGAGGGGCGCAGCTGACCTGAGTCAAGAGAAGCAGGTGTGTGGCTGGAATCCTCGACCCCCTGGCCCCCAAACACCCCCTGGAAACTCACACAAGCCCAGCTATTAGTCGCTTGAACCATGTGAAATTGCTGGTTTTGTAAGGGCTGAGTATCTGCAGCTTCCTGTGCTTCAACCTGTGAAGTTTTTACTCGGTTTTCTTACTCATTCCTGAGTTTCCTCTGAATATTCTGGGAGGTTCCTGACTGTCCGTGAGCCTACTGGCGGTGGAGCTCCCGGGATGATGCCCGCTGGCAGAGCAGGTCTGCAGGACTATGCCGGGGTGGAGCGTGCTGGGGGGCTCCCCCACCCTGTCACTCATGGGGAGCCCAGGGTGGAGCATGTGGGGTCCCCCACCCTGTCACTCATGGAGCCCAGCAGGCAGAAGGGAGAAGCTGCTCAGCCCGCGCTCTGGCTCTCAGCAGTGCCCTTTACTCTTGCTTGCTTGCTGTATCCGTGTCTATTTTCATGAACTTCCTTCTGATTTTCGTGCCATGTTCCTCCATGTTCTAGCGCAGCGTAGCGCTGAAGGGTAGATCTAAATAGCGCAACCTGAGGCCAAGCGCTGTTGTGTTAGTACAGTCTAAAATAGGAAGGGGCGAGTTTAGCAGGGGGCAGAAGCTCTCCGAGGGCTTGTGGAGGGCCAGGTGGCTTCGTAAGGAACAGCAGGCGCCAGCTCTGGGTCACTTTAGCAGACGAGACGGGTCCCGAGTGGCTTGGGCACGAGGCTGGCCTGCCGGGCCCAGGAACCCCGGGGAGCGGGAGTCGGGACCCCGATGGGTTGTGCCAGGGCTGTGAGACCCTGGGGTGGCCGCCGGCACTGCCCCCCACCCTCGAGTGTGTGGCTCCAGGCCCTCGGGTGGGCATCTGGCTGGCTGCGCCCGCACCCCAGTGCACCCCAGTTTGGATGCCTCGGTTTTCCTCACACAGAAAGCCAGGGCTGCCGCTCTGGGTTCACAAACGTGGGCTCTGAAGTTGGTGGCCCCCATCTCCCCGCCAAAGCCTCCTTGATGACAAAGATCCTTTAAAAGAAGCTCCACTGAAAGAGATGCTGAGATGCTGTGACGCCAACGCTCATCCCGAGGACGCCGGCCACGGTCACCGGCTTTGCTCAGACAGCGGCACTGTGCTCTGGTCTCCAGACTCATAACTATGTGAGCTGTTTGCTTACAGTTCACATTCTTGCACCCCCTTCCTGACTGGTCTGAATTCCGTGCATTCGGAGCAGAAACCAGGACTCTCTGCCCTCGCGCTCAGGCTCCTGATTAGCCGAGGGCCTGTGTCGCCCTGCAGGAGCAATCTGCATGGCCTGCAGATCCGAGTGCAAGAGACAAGAGACGCTCCCTCTGGGGGCCGGTAGGCACTGGTCTGCCAGCTGCCTCAGCAGGAGGTGGGCTGTGGAGAACCTGTGCTGGAGAACAAAGCTGCACGCAGCCCAGACTCTCCGGAGACTGGAGCTGCACGCATAGATGCCTGGTGGTCTTGACAGAGGTGCCAAGAGCTGCCTGTGCCAGCGTGCGCGTCCCCATTTGATCTTAGCCGTCCTTTAACTGAGCGCCTGTATTCTTTTTTTTTTTTTTTAAAAGATTTATTTATTCATGCACACAAGAGCTAGGGAACAGGCTAGAGTCACGGGAGGTGAGAGGATTCACCAGAGACAGAAAGTGGGGAGCAAAACAGGCAGACCGACTGAAGCACACTGCTGAGGGGAGCAGCGAGGAGACAGGAGAGGTCTGCTGCGCCATGTGGGTCCCTCCCTGGCCGGGGATCGAACTCGTGCTGCTGGGCCGTGGATGCTTCACAGTGTGGCGCTTAACCTGCTGAGCCCCCAGGGGGGCCCCAACTGAGTGCCTGTGACAGGGCTCAGATATTGGGCTTCAATGAGTGAGCGGGGTCCTTGGGTGACCTCTGAGAAAGATTTCAACCTAGTCTGTGACACACTAAGAAGATATTTGCATAAATACCAGCAGGAAAAGGCTGTATTTTTAAAGGGCGGGTTCATTAGGGAAAAGAGGCTTGTGCAGAGACACAGGTGGGCAGAGAGTGGCCTTGTGCCAAGCAGTGGTCCTTATATACTGGGGGTTTTTTTGGAGGGGCTGGTTCAGGAGAAATTCATCCCTCGGTGGAGTTTTCTCTGTAATGATGGACACTCCCCATGCCTCCACCTCTGGGCTGTGCATGAAGATCTTCCTCCAGCAGGTTTAAGGACTCATTCATCATTTCCACCCCTACCTCTAGCTGCCAGCCCTGTGAAGCTTCCATCCTAAATTTTCTGCTCTAAGCTTCCATCAACCGTGTGGCAGCTTCTGGAAGCACAGAGATGAGTAAATCGGGACCCCACGTGGCAGCTGGATAATCTCAACACAGCAGCAGAAGAGTCTTTGGGGGGGCTCTGGCTTTGGTTGGGCTTGGGGAGCCAGAGGTGTCTTTGGACATGAATTGGCCATGCTGGGGGGTCTTCAAGAATAGTTCTGCATCTCAAAATTTGGTTGTTTTAAGCATCAGCATGAAGGGTAGGGGGTTAAAAATGCAGATGAATGGGCCTCATTCAGAGGAGTTAGGTGGATGGACTGCATCTCAGGTCTTCACCCCACTTTGGGCAGATGTAGCTGTTGGGCCCTGAGAGCCATCTGGGCTGGTGGAGTCCAGAGCGGCGCTTAGTCACTCTTGCCCCTCACACCTGCTTGTCAAGCTGAGCTGTCTCTTTGGCACCATCACTGAAAACAGTGTGTGTTTCATAAACAGTGGGGTTTTAAGGTTGTCTTAAAATTAATGCTTGGATGTAAGAAGGACCTACGCTTTGAAGCAAGGTACAAAGAACTCTGGCCCCACAGCTCCAAAAGCTAACTGGATGGATCCTTCCAGATCTTTCCATGTGTAGAGGTAGTATTTTGCTTTTGTTCAGGGACTTCCCCTTCTTGCTTTTCACGAGGAAGTTTGAGCATGCTTATTCATAGCTCTCCCAGGGGCCTTGGGCCATTTCTCTCCTGCTGTGTTCTGGCTGTCCTGGCTTGGTGGCTTTACCAGGAAGTCAGCCCTTCTTACAGCTGAGCCTTTAATCCCTCCAGCTGCTGTGCTCCCCGCCTGTCCTCCAGCAGAAAACTGGGATAAGAGGTGAGTGTGGTCTAGGGAATGTGTGGAGATGGCAGTTATTGCATGTGCTTGTGAGTGTGGTGTGTGTGGTATGTGATATGAACATAGCAAAGGTGATGTGTGCAGATTCTGGGAACGTGTGTGATATGTGCACATGCGTGTTGTCTGCGTGCATGGCATGGGCTAGCGCTTGCTGTGTGCATGATGTGTATATGTGCATGTTGTGTGTCCCATGTGGTGTGTATCATGTGGGTGGTGTGTGCATGGCAATGGCCAGTGTCTAGTGTGTATACATGGTGTGTGGTGTGTGTGTGCATGCCTGCCTGCTGAGAGTAGTCCCATCCTACCTGAGTAACTACACACCCCCTCCCTTCCTGCCTTCCTCTGACCCTGGGTATTCCTGGCCCCTTCATGGAGGGGCCTTGCCAAAGCTAACTTGCTCTGCTTCCTTCTCGTTTGTTCTCTCTGGAAAGGATCTGGGCACTGAGCAGGGCAGGCTGTGTTTAGCTGTGCACGGGGGTGATTTCCTATCAGAACCAGGGAAGGTCTAGAGCATTCCAGAGCCCAGGCCAAGCTGGCGCAGAAACGGTGGCTGGCACTTTGCAGATGGTCATCAGGCTCCGTTGTGGCGGTGGAGCCCTGACACAGGAGCGAGAGGTGACAGGTCTGGTCTGAGAGCTGCCGGGGGTCTGAGCAGCCCCCGATTTGGTGCCGCCTTCTGCAGGCAGCTCGTATGGAAGTAGCGAGAGTGGATAGCCCTGGGAGACCGGGCAGGACGCAAGGGTTCAATGTCAACTGACATCTCCATTTGAAGAGCTCAGATCTGTCACCTCTTGTCTGAGCCCACTGACCTGGTGGGGTGGAGGTGATAGGTCCTGAGCCTCTTGTGCAGTATGGCTCTTTCTTGATGTCCTCCTTTGTTGATGAACCCCCAGTTCTCTGGTTCTCTTGGCTCATTCAGGTTTCTATTCAGCAAGAGTTTCTGGCCCTGGCCCTCACTTAGCCACAGGGTTGGTAGCTGCACTTAGTCTTGTTTCTTTCTCCTTCTTCCCTGCCTCTCATCTCCAGGACCCCTAGTTGTTCAGGCGCTGACTTGGGGTGACGGATTCCCTTAGGGTCCCCTGGTGGCACAATGGGTTAAGCAATGCACTATGAAGCAAACCGCAGCCACGGCAACACGAGTTCAATACCTGCTACCAGCCAGGGAGCTGACCCACATGGCACAGCAGACCTCTCCTGCTTTGCCCGCTGCTCCCCTTAGTGCATTTCAGTCGATCTGCCTGTTTTGCACCCCACTCTATCTCTGGTGAACCCTCTCACCTCCCATGACTCTGGCCTGTCCCCCAGCTCTTGTATGCATAAATAAATCAGGGAAAAAGGAAGGAAGGATGGGAGGGAGGAAGGAAGGAAGGTAAGATGTTCCGGTGTCAGGCCTTAGCAAGTTCCTACCTTGATGCTCTGCAGTTCTAGCTTGGGTTGGGGGTGAGTGTAGGTGGGGTGCCTGAAATAAGACCGGTGCTCACGTAAGGAGAACACACACTTGGCGCGGGCCTGTGCCTGAGCCTGTTGCTGGGGCTCCTGGAGCTCGACTGCTTGGAGCTTGGGACCTGAAGGCGGCCACTGGGCTTGAATTCTGGCCCCGTCCCTCAGCGCTGATAAGGGTGTTATAGGGCAGGGGGAGGGGCACCTCAGAATCCCCAAACTTGTTTTTTAAAATGGGTTTTGTCATTTGCCGTATTAAGATAAATATCTAAGGCCTTTAATGGAAAGGAACTTTAATACAATTTGTAAACAATACAGAAAAGACAAAGAATATAGTTATAAAATTAAGCATGTAGAATTACCTATTTTCTTTTCTTTGAGTGTAAGAGTTTAGCTAAATAGGATTGGCGTAAAGCAGGGCTTAAAAGCTTGCTCCAAGTCTAAAGGATTTTTTAGTGGCGACTTACAGAAAAGGGTGAGAAAGGGTTAGACAAACTTGGGAGGAAAAGAGTAAAATTAAAATTAAGGTAAAAGCTGTTATTATTAAGCTTTTCACGGGTTTTTTACTCGCATCTTTTACTTCGGAACTTCTTCTTTTCCTGGGGACAAGTGTCAGGATCCTCTCTGCATCGGTTTCCGCGTTGTAAAGCGGGGGCATGCCTGCACCTGGCTGGTGACACGGGGTGGGGTGGGGTGGGGTGGGGGGCAGGACCTGGCTCCAGAATGGGCCCTCAGTCCTTCCAAGAAGGCGCAGGCTTCCGGGCTGCTCTGCCTGGCGGGCGCTGGGCCCACGGGCCGCGCTGGGCTTCCGGGCCTTGGAGGCGGGCGTGGGGCTCCTCAGGCCCGGCCCGGGCTTTGCAGCCGGCTCAGGTACCTGTCTGACCCGGAGTACGCTCGGCTGGCTCCTCCAGCCCCGGCCTCCTCTCCAGGACACTGCAGGCGCGCCTCTCGCCGTAGTGACCGCTGCCCCTTCTCTCCCTGCCAGGGATGGTGCCTTGAGCGACTGAGCCCCGGAGAAGACTCAGCCCCTTGCCGCTGGCCAGCCGGCCGGGACCCGGTGCCGCAGCCCGCCCAGCCCCGCCGCGCCGCCATCTTCGGAGACGCTTACTCTGAGCGGAGAGGCCGCCCCGCGCCCCTCATGTTTGGGGGCTCGCGCTGACCATGGTCCCGTGTCAGCGGAGTCTCCGCGGCCTGCTGCTGCTCGGGCTGCTGGCCCACACCGCTGCCCGGGGGCCCGAGGAGCTGGGCTTCGACCTGCCTACCCCCCACTATGAGACCGAAGACCTTCGGGAGCCCCAGGCCCTGCACCTGCTCTCCTGGCTGGCCCGCACCTTCCTCAGCGTGGTCCTGCCGCAGCCTTTCCCCGAAGGTAAGTGCCGCGGGCGGACGGGGCAGCCCTGTGCCCCAAGGCGCTCGGCGGCCACCAAGGGCATCGCCCGAGCAGGCAGGCTCAGACCAAAGCCGAGGAGACCAGGGCCGCGTTGAGCTGGTTGTCGGGAAGGTGCTGCCGAGGAGTGCGTCCAACGGTGTGGCCATGTTGGTTCTCCGGTGTTTAACTCGCCCTTGTCTATCTCCCCCTTCCTCCTCCTCTTGCATGACTTCTCAAATGCATACAAAAGGTAGATAGTTGGGCAAAAATAGGGCTCAACTTTGGCTACAAAATTAAGGTGGAAATGCAAATGCCTGTCTTGAAATGAGCCCGTTAGTAGGGCCAGGCTGCTGGGCTTGACACGCCACTCTCCTTCAGCCCCACAAAACAATGTTGACATTGCTTGGGGCAAGGACAGGCCCAGGACACCTGCTTGCCTGCGTACCTGCTGTTTGCTTTAGTGCTGAGAATTGGGGTGGGGTGAGGGAGGGGAGAGGTGGAGAGGGAGGGCGGGAGGGAGGGCCAGGCAGGCCAGCCTGAAGGCCACTTATCAGGACTTCATGGCCCCAGCCCCGTCCTGTTAGTGCTGCTGCTCAGCTACCACCTCCTGCTCCCATCTCCATGCTCAGCTGTGCTCAAAGTCTCAGGGCCTGTGTTTTCTTGAGTGGGGTGATGAGAATCGAAGCACTCTCTAGGAAGTGAGGGCTTAGCAGTCTGCGCTTCTCCTTGGCTTTTCAGTAAAGTGAGGTAACACAGCATATGATTCAGCGGCGTGGGGCCAGGCCCTCGAGGTGCATTTTTTAGTATCTAAATGCTGCACCCTCCCGCGAGAACCCTGTCACTGATCACTAAAAACTGGAAAACATGTAGTCATGTTCATGAGCGTCCTTAACCGGCAGCTGTTATTCATAAGAGGTGTGTGCATGCGTGAGTGTGTGTGTGTGTGTGTGTGTGTGTGAGAGAGAGAGAGGTAGACTTACGTACATTATATCCACATTATGGGCAATTTAGAAATTTTCATAAAATACATTCATGCTAAATTTTGTTTTGCTTTTTTGGTCTTACATTAAGCAATGGAAAAATCTGAAGTGTGGTTCTCAATGTTTCAGTAGTTCAAATTTCAGTTCAATGAAGTAAGTCACTCTGTGGCCCTCTTGTCATTGAGGAGCCTTCCCATGAATGCTGGTTACTGTTTATGTCAGACTCAAAAAACCCTGGACATCCAGAGGACAGCATAGACAATAAACTGAGTTTATTTCTTAACGTTGAATACCGTGCACTGTGATCAACAGATCCGCTCTGTTTATTTGTAGGTCTTGACAGAAAAATCATTGACTAAACATGCCTCATAGTGTTTAGTCTTGGCTTCTTTATTTTATTTTCTATGTAAAAAAATGTAGAGTTTGGTTGTTTCATATGGATTTACTTTGACTTCTTCAAGAAGACTGTGAAAGTCTCATGCTGCACTCTAAGGCACATGCAATCAGTTAATCCCATCCTCGTTTCCCATATGTTGGCTCATTTGGCCCCTTTCAGATTGCAGAGGAAATCTTCACCAGCTTATTTTTTTAAAAAAAAGATTTACTTACTTATGCATCCAAGAGCTGGGGTACAGGTCAGAGGTGCAGGAGGTGAGAGGATTTACCAGAGACTGAGTGGGCAGCAGGACAGGCAGACTGACTGAAGTACACTGCTGAGGGGAGCAGCGGGCAGGCAGGAGAGGTCTGCTGTGCCATATGGGTCAGCTCCCTGGCCAGGGATCGACCTTATGCTGCTGTGCCATGGATGCTTCACAGTGTGGCGCTCAACCTGCTGCGCCACCAGGGAGGCCCATTCACCGGCTTATTTTACAAGAGAGAGCGGTGTCAGTAAGCTTTCCTTTCAGTAACCAGGTAGAGGAGATCCTCTAGATGGGCTCAAGACTTCTGGTCCGTTCGCTGTCTCTGAACTCCAGGGTCGTCCTTAACCTGGAAGGAGGTGTCTGGAGCATGTCAGTCCCGTGGAACCTGGGGTGTCAGCCTTGCTTGTCCCTTGAACTTCATCTGTGCTTGTGACTTTGGGGAAAGAAATTCCCCGAGTTTCAACTATAGGCCAGAGCAGACCAGTACTCTGCCCTTCCAAAATAAGTGGTTCGTGACTTAAAGACGGTGGCCTTGAATTCGAGGGTGAGGTCTCAGAGCGTGGGTCTTCTTGCACTTTGCCGTTATTTGTGTTCTTTCCGTTACCAGATGTCGCCATCAGCCTCCGAGTGTCAGTTAGGTGCTTTGCAGCATACAGGCCACATATGAGGCAATTGTGGTCTTTCCAAAGGGGGCAGCGCATTTCACGAGAGCCAAATCATAACCGGCTTCTTCAGAAGTGGTGATGCCCACGCACACACACACATACACACACACACACTGGGTCACAGAGTTCCTGTTGACTAGCTCAACTAGCAGTGCACTAACCGGAGCAGACTTCAGGTGGGCCCTCCGTGCAGTCGTAACTTCACAGAGGTGGAGACCGGCACATCTCGGAATCCAGGCTCATTCTTTCATTGGGAGGAGCAGAGCTGATGTGAATGCAAAGTGCCGGGCAGGAGAGGAAGGAGGGGGCTGAAGCCTGGGCTACCTCTTTTGTGCCACGGGACGGGGGGTTTTCCATTTTTCCATCCCATATCCAACTAAAGCAGTCCACCAAATTTTGCATTTGGAATTCTCTAAAGAGAAGCCCATATGGTGTCCTTATAGAAACAGGATGGCGAGGTTTTGTTCAGCCTGGACTTGAGACAAAGACCTACCTCCTGGGCAGAAGGAAAAGAAGGGAAGCTCAGCGCGGCTTAGACGGGTAATGACACCCCACGCCAGGATATGCTTGGGCACCTGTGTGGGTGTGTCGTAAACGCCTGCCCTGGTCTGGAGCTGCAGGAGCAGAGCCCTGGGCTGGGCTGGGCTGGGCTCGCTAAGAGGACGGGGGTGGTCCACACCGGGCTGGGTGGGGTGTTTTGTCATTTCATTCAGTTTGTCATCCTGATGGCAGGATGGCCGGGGACGTCAGGGAGAGGAACAGCATCACTGAAGCGTGGGAAAGGGTGAGGTGCTGTCCCTGCAGAAAGTCGACCAAGCTTGGGAGCCTGAACTGGAGGGCCCTGGCAGGCAGGCCAGGGAGTTTGACAGGGAGGACCTCAGACAGCCTTTGGTAAGGTTCCACTCCCTGGCAGACAATTACTACTGAAACCCTCTCTTTGCTGGGGACTGTGGGCTGGGGTAGAAGTGGAATAGGGGTTTGGAGAAAGAGTCCAACAGGAAGGGTCACGGGGTGTGGGTCCCCTGCAGCTGTGGAGAGGGCGCTCAGAGGGATTAGCAGAGAGTGCCCAGTGGGGCTTGGATGCAGGACGCATTCATGTGCAGAGGGCCGGGTTCAAGTCCTACCTCTCGCCTGTTAGCTGCTGGGGATGCTGGCCGCGCCATTTAGTGTTGAGAAGCTCTGTTCTCGCAGATGTGACGTGACTGTTCAAACCTACTTCATAGCTTTGATGCGTGAGGCTCAGATGAGATGATGTGTGCAAAGCTTGCGTTTATGTTCACTTGCCTTTTTCACAGGTCTCTGGCTAGTAAGTGTACACGTGCATGCATTGCAGTTCTGTTGCTGTGCACCCTGTTTGTGATTTGGGGGTATAGGTTCACACCTCTTCAGCTGCAGGTCCCATTGCCCCACCCACCCTCAGAAGTCCTCAATAACTGTGATCACTATCATTTTATGACTTGAGAGGAAGAATTGGTCAAATTAGATGCCAGGATCGGTGTCGGGTGTCGGGGGGCATAAGAGGATGTCTCCAGAGGGATCCTTGAAATGCTTTTCTGCTGTTCTCCCCCACCTCCCAAACATTCTATAAGGAACGGCCTGGAAAGAAGCGGCTCCAGGGCCTCCCTGGTGGCACAGTGGGTTGAGCACCATACTGTGAAGCATCTGCGGCACAGCAGTGTGTGTTCGATCCCTGGCCAGGGAGGGGACCCACATGGCGCAGCAGACCTCTCCTGCCTCCCCGCTGCTGCTCCCCTCAGCAGTGTATTTTGGTTGATCTGCCTGATCTGCTCCCCCTCTGTCTCTGGGGAATCCTCTCACCTCCTGCGCCTCTGGCCTGTGCCCCAGCTCTTGTATGCATAAATAAATTTGAAAGAGAGAAAAAGAAGCGGTTTATCTCTCTGGACTCGAGCCTCTGGGTCCCCTGGCCAGCCCCGGTGGCGGAGGGAGCAGCGTCTGGACACCAGGATGTGCGTGCAGCCTGTCCTCCCTCACAAGGACCTGCTTCAGGTGGCCTCTTGCTTCCGCACCCTATCTGCTCCTCTGCCGGGAACCGCAGGGGCGTGCCGTGCTCGCTGCTGCGTCTTCCAGTGGCTCTGGGAGTAGCTGACTATGCCTTCCTGCGGATTCTGTCTCCCCGGGCGGGTGGGAAACGGAGTCCGAACAGGATGGCTTGTTTAGGGAACAGCTGGCCAGGTAGACTGAGGACCCCTGCTCCGGGACCCACTGTTTCTCCTGCATCTCACGGCTTACTTGGGCCATTCATTCCCCTCTCATCTTCCTCTGGAGTGCTCGGCAAGGCCATGGTGCCGTGCAGATTGCCACTTGGGCTCAGTGCGTGCCGTGGGTTGTGCGGTGCCTTTTCATCCCGTGTGTCTGTGGTGAACCCCACCGAAGCCCTGACCCAGGCACAGCCACTGCAATGGAGCGAGGAGAGAGAAGAGAGGGGTCTCTTGTGCCCCTAGTTTCGTAGACATTCTCTCAAATTATTTTCCATCCTGTTTTGGTGTACTTTAAAATTAGATTTTCAGATGGTTGACCTATTTCTAGCAGCCTTTTAGGCTGATCTGATTTACTTCAGGACCCAGCAGGGGTGGAGGGCGAGTGGGAAGGAGAAAGAGTTGAGCTTGGTCTCTGCAGGACTGGAGAGGCCCCGGATGCTCCCGTCAGTGGAAGCACATTCTGGTGCAGGCAGCACGAAACTATGAGCTAAGGACGCAGGGAGGGAGAAAAAGGTGGACCCAGGTGACCCCCAGTGCAGGTCAGCCCCCGGGGGCAGAGCATGCCCAGGACCTCCTGCACGCCGTGCTCTGTGTGTCACCCCCTCCCCAGCCCCTCTGCTGTGGTCCCCCATCTCCATAGTCCTCTGGGTGAGAACCAGTTCCAGCACCCCAGCTTTCAGGCCAGCCTCCTGGACAGAGGCTGGGTAGTCTCGCTCCTGCGTTCCACGTAGTCACTCCTGTGCCTCCACCGGGAAGCCCCCGGCCATGGCCAGCGAGGGCGACACTGGGGCCGTCGCTGCCCGGGCACCAGCAGGGAGGTGCTTCTCTTGATGGGGGTGGCCCTGCGGTCAGCCACCTAAAATCAGGATGTTATTTTCTCTCCAGGACTGTGTTCTCCCCTAATCCAGACAAAAACCAGAGTGTCCCCTTCCGATACTGACACTGGGCCTGGCCCGTAAGGAAGGTCGTGGAGGGAAAGGGCAAATATTTGCTGGTCCTCCCTCCCTGGCGTCGCCCGTGACACGGCGGCGCACAGCTGCCACCCCCTCCCACCCGAGCAGTGTGGTGGCGAGCAGCTCGGGGAGCTGGCACCAGGCCTGCCGGTGCCGGGCTGCTCTCTCCTTGCGCCGAGGGGAGGCTGCAGCTCAGGCCGCCGATGGGCCAGGCCACGCGGGTCGCTGGGGCTGAGGCTCGATCCACGTG
The DNA here is from genome assembly GCA_019455555.1 of Galemys pyrenaicus. Classification (NCBI taxonomy): domain Eukaryota; kingdom Metazoa; phylum Chordata; class Mammalia; order Eulipotyphla; family Talpidae; genus Galemys; species Galemys pyrenaicus. Next base: position 6,865,220 of record JAGFMF010011878.1, read on the forward strand.
GCTTGGTTTGCAGTCCACGCTCATGGTGACCGCTTTTGCTTTGCTCTTAAGAACATTTTGAAAAGAAAAACATGCTAAAAGTCACTTAAACAGAGGAGTTAGCAAGTTCCTGTCCCGGAGCCAAAAGTAACCAACCGCCTGGTTTTTATAAATCAAGTTTTAACGGGCTCGGGGCGGCTCAGAGAAGTCGAGGGACTGTCCAGAGTTGCACACACTGAAGACTAAGCGGCCGAGCAGGGCTGGCCCGGGCCGGTGACGTCCAGCGCCCCGGCTTGTCTGCCAAGCCCTGCTGTGCAGATGGCGCTGGCGGTTCCCAGGGGCCGCAGCCCGGTGGGTTTGGGTGGAGCAGTGTTTCTGCAAATGGTACTGCGCATGCCTCTCACGGTCCGATTCCTTGTAGGAAACTGAAAAGCTAGTCTTGTTGATGGGACTCCCGTAACGTCTCCAGAGCCCCCGGCAAAGAGCTCCTGTCTGTTCATAAGGCAGCCGCAGAGACCCTGCAGATTCTGGGGCAGGTGTCCAGGCCCTTGCAGATGCAAGAGGCGAAGCGGTGTGGCCTCCCAGCCACCAGCTATGAGGTCCTCGTAGGAGGCCTCAGGTGCACTCAGGGAGCACGGGGTTGGGCATGAATGTGACAAGGTGAGGCCACGGTCCTTCTGCAGGCAGCCGTGAGGCGTTCCCGCCGCTGTCCCCTGGCTCGGGCTGTAGAAGCGTCTAGAGCGGGGCTGAGGGCGACTGCAGGGAGTGCTGGGCCAGAGCCCCGGAGCAGGGTGGCTCAAGACGACGGATGGCCCGGCCAGGCCTGCGCTGCCCTCTGCTCGGCCGGGGTCTGGATTCAAAAACGGGTCCAACATGGAGCGATGGTGAATAAATAGCCCACACCCTGGAGCTAGGGTAGGGTCCTGGCTCCGCTGCCCCTGGCTTGGGGCCTTCCGCAAGTTGCTTAAACTCTCTGTGCCTGGTCTCCTGGCCGTGAAGTGGAAATGGCCATAATCATGGCATTTTGGGGTCATCATCATAAAGATAAAACAAGCAGAACAGTGTCTGTTATCTACTGTCATGTAAGTCTCAAATAAAATAGGAATGTATGAAACACAGTGACTAAGAGCTTTCACGTGAATCTGGGGTCTTGCTCATCGGGTGGGTAAAAGAACAAGTGTTTTTTTTTTTTTTTTTTTAAAGATTTATTTTATTTATGCACACAAGAGCTGGGGTACAGACCAGAGGTACAAGGGGTGAGAGGATTCACCAGAGACAGAGTAGGAAACAGAACAGGCAGATCTATTGAAACACACTGCTGAGGGCAGCAGCGGGCGAGGCAGGAGAGGTCTGCTGAGCCCTGTGGGTCCCCACCCTGGCCAGCAGCAGGGATCGAACTCGTGCTGCAGTGGCTGCGTTTTGCTTCATAGTGCGTTGCTTAACCCACTGCGCCACCAGGGAGGTCCAAGAAAAGTGTTTCTATGGCAACCCCCCACCCCCTCACTGGGCCCTGAGTGTGCCAGGGCAAGTTGTGCATTAAGTCATCTCCAGATCACTTATAATACCTAACGCAGGGTAAATGCCACACACATAAGCATTACTTTGTATGGCTTAGGGAGCAATAAAAGAAAGTCTGTGCGTGTCCAGCACAGACACGGCCTTGGCCACCTGCCCGTCGTACCTGTCACCCATCCAGGTGTGTTGGGGCAGCTGATACAAGGATCCTGCATCGTGAGGCCAGCTCTGATTTCTGGTGCTTTCCTCAATAGTTTACTCATGGGCTTCACCCGTATTGTCACCTGTCGATAGTTCAGTGGTCATTCTCCCCACCGCGGGCCGTTTCAGCCCGTGGACACGCTGTGACTCGTTGATGCACCCTGCTGGACTGTTGTCGAGGCCTCGCATGGCGTCCTTTTCAGTCCACTCGAGCTGCTAGAATGAAACACCACAGACGGTGGCTTAACGGACAGTCACTTCTCACAGCCTGGAAGCTGGAGCCCAAAGGGGACGGGCGGGCACACCTGGAGTGCGCTGAGTGCTTTTCCTGCTTCACAGCAAGACGGCTGCCTTGCGGGCCCTGCGCTGCAGAGAGAGCGTCTGGCAGCCCCATCGCGAGAGCGCCACTCTCGGGACTGCATCTAAACCTGATCAGCTCCCACCAGAGAGCCCACCTCCAAGTCCTGTCACTTTCAGGCTCAGGGCTTCAATATACAAATTTGGGGGGAGACAAAGTCCATCTGCGGCTGGGCCATTATACCTAGAGCTTCTAGGACCCTTCTGCTGGGTTTATACGCAGGAGTGAATTGCTGGGCTGTGCATGGGGTATCCCTTTTTTCGCTCCTTGTAATACTAACAAACAGTTTTCTAAAGTGCATCTATCAACCAAATCCTTTTTTTAAATTTTTGGTATAGAGAATGTCAAATATGGACAGAGAAGGTTGTGATGGACCCCCTTTCCCCATCACCTAAGTGCCTTTACAACTCACGACCAACCTCATTCTGTTTCTGCCTCCTGTTCATGTTAGGCAAACCCCAGCCTCCCTGTCATTCCAGTTGTAGATGTTTCCATTGGTGTCTCTAAGAATAAAGACACTATACTGTACTTCGCTGTACTTGCTGTTCAACAAGATCAACTATGCAGGGAGTGTTCAGATTTCTTGGTTGTCTCGTAACGCATATTTTAGAAAAGTTTATTTCTTTCAGGACACAAATAATGCCCATACACTGCAGTTGCTTGCTATGCCTCCATGGTCCTTTCTTATAGGATGCCCCTCCATCTTCTTTCCCTCTTGTAATTTCTCTATTGCAAAATCTAGTTGCTTTTCCTGGGGTGCTTACCGTTGGTGGCACATGTCTGATTCTCTCTTTAGGGTGGGCTCAGCATGCTCCTCTGTCCTCTGCATCTCCTATCAACTAGTGCTTACGAAGATCAGGTGCAGAGTCATTTGGGGCAAAAACAATTTCAAGATGCAATTGTGATTTGCATGAGGAGACAGGTTGGTCTGCCTCTCCGTTATGACCGTGATGTTAGGTACATCGATGATTATTGTTTGGATTCCTTCATTTATTACAGCATCAGTCTCCTTCACATGTTTGCAAACGCACTCTCAAATATCTTGAAACTCATAAAGAAACAGTGAGATACTTTGCATATTCTGTGACTTGAATTTGTGGCCATCTCTCGATGTCTGTTTCTAAAATAAACAGGTTCTATAAGCAAGGAATTGAAAGTTTTCATTAACGATCTTTTGATGTAAGTCCAAGGCTTAAATTTTTTTATTATGAGTTAATTGTTTGAAGTTTACGATTAGCGTTTCTGATATAAACAGCTCCAAAAATACATTCTCTATAATTTCTGGCTTCCTTGTTTTAATTTCTTTGAAGTGGAGCAAAACAACTTGGAGTTCAGAGTTCTAGGTTTTTTGTTTGCTGTTTGCAAAATAGCAGTTCACCCATGGTAATGTCATCTAAATTGACTGGCCTTTGTTAAATTTTTATGGAACATTTGACTTCACTTTCAACACTCATTCTTTTTAAGTTCCTAGTTCCGTGGTTGGTATAAAATTTAATTACACATTTATACTCTTTATTCATAGAGAGACAGAAAGAAACTTGGGAGCAAACCTAATGTGATTGGGTTGATTTTTTCTTTTTTTCCATCACCAATTCATTGAATCCCTAACTCCTAGTCCCTCTATGTGACTTTATCTGGCGATAGAGTTATTGAAAATGTACTTAGTTAAAGTGAGGTTGGAGGGTAGCAGGGTAAGCCTTAATCCAGTATGACGAGTACCTTATAAAAGGAGAAATTTGGAGACAGACAGACACAGACATGGGGAGGATTTCCTGTGAAGACTGAACTTATGTGGCCATAAGCAAGGAACAACTGGAAGCTAGGAGAGATCTAGAATAAATCTGGAGTCTTCAGAGGGAGCACAGCCTATTGACAACTTGATCTTGGATGTTCAACCCCAGAACTGGAATAAGATTTCTGCTGTTTAAGCTACATTCTCTGTGGAAGTTTGTTGGAACAGAGTCAGCAAAACAGTCCACCCCTTAATGAGCAAGTGAAATGACATTCAGAGGTGTGAGGACACCTGGCAGGTGGTTTTGTCACCAGGGGTTTTTTTTTTTTTTGGTTTTTTTTTAAGATTTATTTATTTATGCACACAAGAACTGGGGTACAGGCCAGAGGTGCAGGGGCATGAGAGGATTCACCAGAGACAGAGTGGGGAGCAGAACAGGTAGATTGACAGAAACACACTGCTGAGGGCAGCAGTGGGGAGACAGGAGAGGTCTGCTGCGCCATGAGGGTCCCCTCCCTGGCCAGGGATCGAACTCGCGCTCCTGTGCCGTGGATGCTTCACAGTGCAGCGCTCAACCCGCTGCACCACCAGGGAGGCCCAGATTGTTTCATTTTTATTCTTATTTCACACTAAGTCCATTCAAGTCTATAACATTTCTCCTGAGAACAGTTTTTTACGTTTTATTCTGTGGGTCTGAAGTGTGAGGGGCTCATTTTTAATCTCTAAAACTTGTTATTTCCGATTGACTTCTCATCTTTTTTCCCCCAGTCTGACTAAAGTCAGTTGAATAAAGTTTGCCTTTTTGAAAAGGAATGAACAACAGAGATGAAGCATAAATCCTCGTGATCCATTGGTGGAAATTCCCAAGTCCCCCATATGTCCAGCCATCCTGCTGCGCTCCATCCTGAGCTCTTCCGAGCTGGTCCCACCCACCCGGCTCTCCCTCCTCCCACCCACCCGGCTCTCCCTCCTCCCACCCAGCCCGGCTCTCCCTCCTCCCACCCAGCCCGGCTCTCCCTCCTCCCACCCAGCCCGGCTCTCCCTCCTCCCTGCGGCTGGACCTGCTCCCTTGTCGCCCTTAGCTGTTGTTGAGTCCATTGCTGACTGTCCAGGAGTTTCCTTTTTGTAAGAACCTGGGGTGGGTGGAGGACCTTCCTGGTGGCACAGTTGGTTAAGCAACGCACTATGAAGCAGACCACAGCCACTGCAGCTGGAGTTCAATCCCCGCCACCCACCAGGGAGGGGATCCACCTGGTGCAGCAGACCTCTCCTGCCTTGCCCGCTGCTCCCCTCAGCAGTGTGTTTCAGTCGATCATCCTGTTCTTCTCCCCACTCTGTCTCTGGTGAATCCTCTCACCTCCCCCTCACACCTCTGGCTTGTATCCCAGTTCTTGTATGCATAAATAAATCTTTAAAGAAAAAGAACGGGGGGAAGGGGGCATTTTTTCTAGACTTGAATGTTTTCTGGCCTGAACAATTCTAGGGCCTGCTGGGGAATTCAAAGGCCCTGATTAGCCACAGATCCAGACAGAGTGTCCAGTGCTTCAGGGTGCTTGTTCACAAACACATGAGGTGTGGGAGGCCCTGGAGCCCAAGGCTTCTCGAGTTTGTTCACACATAGCTTTGTCCCAGGCTTGCTCTTCCATCTTCATCCTTATTCATATTATTTCAATTTTGTATCTAAGCCTGGGGAGGAACACAAGTACAAAGTCCTATAGGCCAAATTTTTATTAAGCATTTTTTTTTAATGGAAGGACGCAATAAATTAAAACCAGAGGAGGGGAGGATGGTGGAGACCCCAGGCACGGCCGGGGTGCAGAGTCTCTGGAAGTCTCTGGTGCTGCAGGGAGTGGTGAGCGTATTGCAGATGGCAGCTTGCACCGAGGCTTCTGTTTGGCATTGTGGGGCGGACACTTCTCAGAGGAAGGGTCCGCCCCCTGCTTGCTGTGTGGGCCTCCCGGCCCTGTCCCTTCCTCCTGCAGGATCTCTGGGATCCCAAGCCTTGAAAACGTCTTAATGTGGTGCCTTTACTCATTCCATATGACACTTATTCGCTGAAATCATGAGGCTCCTTTCAAACCCTATTGGAAGCAAACGCCCCAGCAGCCTGGGGCAGGGAGGTTACCTGGGGTTGACCCTCCCCCCAGTCTGGCTGTGGAGCCCAGCCTAATGGGATTTGGACTGGAAAGCAGCAAGCAGGCCTCAGCTCCTCCTGGGCTTAAAACCGCCCAGCACCCACCCTCCCCGGGCCTTGCAGGCAGTTCCACTGCTTTAAGGGGCCATTCTGAGCGTGTCAGGGTAGAGAGCTGAGCACAAACAGATGTGCCTCTGGAGCTGCAGGGCACAGCTCCTGCCCTCACTGATGAGGCCCCCAGAGCTCTGCAGGCTGGAGTAGGGGGTCTTCCTGAGGGGCCATCGCTGACCTGGGAGAGTGCATTTTGAATTTGTAGCTTCTCTGCTTCTCTCGGCACCGGGACATAGAGATGGCCCCAAAACTTTCACAGAGCCCTGGAGGGGTGCATGCAGAACCCCTGTGCACCCCGGCCTGCTGCTATCCTGACAAAACTGCATCTTGTTCTGCCTCAGGCCCTTAGCATCCTGCCCCTTGCTTCGACTGTTCTTCCAGCCCAGGGTCCTTGGCGAAGTGCCTCTCCTTACAGAGCCTGCCTCTGGCACACTGTCGGGCTCAGGGGCCTCTCCTTGTGTCCTTATTCTTTGCAGCCGTACCCTAGTATTCTAATAAATACTTGGCTTTTCTTTTTGTTTATCAGACTCTGAACATCCTGAGACAGGGGCTCTGTTATTTTGTTCCCTCTGGATCCCCAGAGCCTAGCACAGAATCTGAAATGTAGCAAGAGCCCAGCAAATATCAGTCACCTCTGTAAGTGGACGCACCGTGGCCATGTAAGGGGCTGCACGGTGGCCATGCCGCCTTCGGCTCCTAGTAACTGCAGGCTCCAGCCCCACACAGGCACCTTTACGCCCCTCCCCTTGCCTCCGGGCGGACAGCTGGTTCCAGCATGCTCTGGGGGCTGGTGTCTCAAGATCCTGCTGTGATTCCTCGCCTGACAAAACCACAAGCCACCACTTGGCCTGTTCTTCTGACCACCCCCAAGGTCCCCCCATCCTCCTCTGGGAGCAACCACAGTCTGCGTTACAGACACCCCCCTGCCCGCCTCTCTCCCCCACGAAGATTCTGTTCTGCAAAACCCCAGACCTGCTCACAGCAATTATGTCTCTGTAGGAGCAACCAATAGCCCCAGAAAAAAGGGAGCTGTGATTTATGTGTGTACCCCCAGATCTCCAAGGACAGCAGACCCCCACCCGCTCCTGAGCCCTCTCTGCTCTGTTAATCCCTCTCCCACTTTGACTTACACCCTTTCTCTTCTCAGATTTCTACCCTGAGCCGCCTCCGCCAGCCAGTGACCTCATACTTCATGCAGAAAGCGGATGGAACCACATGGAAACTCACTCATTCTTCCCTGTTTTTTTTTTTCCACTTTTTCACTAGTTAGTCATGCATGTAAAATTCTTTTCACCGAGCAGTTATTTCTCCAAAGATAGGTTCATTTCCAAAGCTTTTGAAAGAAAAGTTATTTTACCAGGAAGTCTATCCTGGTTTATGCACAACCAGTCATGGGCTTGGCGTTGTGAAACCCACGCTAATTATAAGGGACGTCACACCTCGTTAGTCGAATATGTATTTCCCATTACCCCAGAGCGATCACTTTCCCATCTGTTTCCTTTCTGGGGAGTTTGCCTGGGAGAAGCCTTTTTGCCGAGCTCGGGATTAGGTATTAGGGTCGTCGTTTTAATTCTGAGCCCCCTCCGGCCCTATTTATGCAGAAACCCTCTGTCTAATCTGCTTACTGTGAATTGGCATTAGGCCCTTCGGCTGTAGGGGATTTGTCATTTAGGAAGGTCATCTGAGCGGGAGCAGTCATTTGACTCCATGCTTCCTTTTTCCGGGTGGGAACACTAACACCCGAGACAGGAAGGCCCTAGGGCCAGATGCAGCTGGCGGGTCAGCTCAGCCAGCAGGAAGGAGGACGGGAGGTGTTGCGGGAGCTTCCTGGGCACACTGGGCCACGGTGCCTCCTTTGTGGTCGAAATTGGACTCCTGGTGCTTGGCGAATGGAGGGAGCTTTGGTGGACTAAATGTGCTTTTGCTGACTAAGTGAGCCCATGGTCCCGTCATTCTTTGTAATGCCTTTCTCTGCACACACTGCAGACACACATTCTCCTGATACAAGACCCACACATGCCTACAAAATACATGGAGCAAACAGACAGGTTTCCATTCTCTACCCAGAGATAACGTCTGTTTATATTGGGTCTATTTTTCACTCCGCCCTCCTCGGCAAATGCTTTGTTGTTGGTATTTGTTTTTCTACAGCTAAAATCACACTATAGCCTCGTGCAGATGTCAGCATTGAAGTACAACCTGGAAGGGGAACAGAGCAACAGTCAGATGTCCGGTTTCAATCCATTTACCGCTGGCCTCCTATGTGTGTAGATTACATAGAAGTGACCGTGCTGGGGGAATTTTAATCATAACGATTTTTTACTATGATAAATGAGCCTTAAGAAAGTGGGTTGCACATTAAAAAAGCAGAATGAATTGAGGACTTAGCGCTGTAGGGAAACCAGATTTTGTCTGATGTTTCATGTACCGCTGGAATGGCTGGGGCTTTAAGTGCTACATAATGGTGTTCAGGGTTGTGTTTTAGTCTAAGAACTCTCTGAATTCTCAGCCCATCCCCTCTGGGTCTCAATAAAGAAGCTGTGGTGACAGACATGTGGGAACTTCTTAAAACACAACAAATCTTCTAAATTAAAGTGTTACTGTAGGTACTTCCAGATTTTTAAATGAGTATTCTTTCCTAGGAAAGTGTTAGCCTTTTAAGGTGCCTGATTTAGGCCACGTGAGTTTTATTGACCTGGCACAGGTACGTAGCTTGGTTTAAGGATTAGGAGAGAGAACATTTCCTACTTTGAGGAATGAATGCATCTCTAGTTGAAGAGATGAAATGTGTTCGTGGAGCACCAATAGTTCGGGGAGCATCTGTGTGTCATTTTGGTATCACACGTGAGTGATGAATTATAGGTAGTGAGAGGGAGAGTCAGCTGAAGATTTCAAGTTTTAAACTGGAAGAATAGAGCAGAGGGTTTTGATGGATGGAAGTAAAATATCAGCAAACTTCAGAGGGGTCCTGAGTGAACAGACATTCATTTTAGGGACCAACAGGGGAATCTGACTGGACTGGACGGCTCTTGTTTGGAAGGAGACACAATTATACCAACTGTCTATTGATTGCTTAATATGTGCTGGGCATCTTGTCCACAGATTTGCACCTGCAATTTCTTTAGTGATTGGTATTATTACCCCCACTTTACAGATAAGAAAACTGAGGCCCAGAGTTTTCCAGGGTCACAGAACATCATGTCTCGATTGTGAACTCAGGATCAACTGATTTAGGGTGATCATTTAATTTGTCTAACGTAGGATTTTTAAGAGCAGAAGGGGACAGTGGTAATGATTAGGCCAGGATCACAGGTGTAAACTAGAACCATCTGGGGAAACAAAGATAGAGGCTTGGTCACACTGACTAAAGCCTTTGCTCTCTGATTTTAACTGGAAGGGGGTCTAGGGGTCAGGAAAGGCGGTACAGGAGCAAGGTTTGGGATGGTTCTGGGCAGACGGGTCAAGGAAAGGAGTTTTGGAGCCCTCGGTGGCTTTTCATGCTCAGAGGTGGCCAGGTACATGGCAGGCAGGGGGCCAGGGGGCCGGGAGGCTGGCAGGCCTCCCAGCCCCGAGCGCATCTCATCCTCTCGGCTGCTTTGCTGCTCCTGGTGGCCTCGTGACGCCGCCCTTATACGCCCGTGTCCAAACCCAGGTGCGCCCACTTGCGCATGCCCACCTAGGCCTGCATGCAGCACCGCAGGTGTCCATCATCACACCCATGGCGGGAGGGTGGAAAGACCTGATAGTTTTCTCTGACCCTACAGATATGATGAGTTGGACAATGGAATTTGAGAGAAGTAAGATTTACCATAAATCATAATGAAAAATAGCGACCCTACCCCAAACTGGAAAGAGTCAGACAGTGACTCTGTATGTGTCATTTGTCCCGATGAAAAAGTCATCTGGTTTTGTCATATTTGCTTCATCTACCTCTTTTCTTACTCCCCTCCCCCATTTCCTTTCCCAGAGCATTTAAACAACAGCAACCCCAATTCCACCTTGGTGTGTATTTCTCAAGAAATGGATCTTTCTGACAATCCACATGCCATTACCAACCTACCAAAATTAATAAGAATTCTAAATTTTTATAATTAACTCTCATTAAGAATAATATCCACATTTTCCCAGTTTTTTTTTCTTCCCTTGAATCAGAAAGAAACCAGAAAACATTGTTACTAATGAACAGGTGTAGGGTTAGAGCAATCAGGTCTTTCCACCCTCCCACAACTGTGATGATGGACACCTGCGGTGCTGCGAGCATTCCAGGGTGGGCATGCGCAAGTGGGCGCACCTGTGTTGG
>JAGFMF010011878.1:6876868-6925426 GCA_019455555.1 Galemys pyrenaicus
ACCCAAAGTGGCTGGTAAGCAGCCTGTTTGGTAAAGAAGGCCGATGAGTTTCTTAAAATCACCTGTAGGTGATGCCCCGCTTGTTAAGTGAGGGTGAGGCACTGAGGAACCGTCCTTGGGGGACGGGAAGGGAACGTGGCTTGTGGTGGAGCCCAAGAGAGGCCGCACGTGGAGCTTGTATCCACGATCCCCGACCCATGTGCGCGTGCACAGGGTTGGCCTGAGTGCAGGGGCTGCGTGTCATGTGTGGCTTTGAGAAGCCGAGTGTTGGAGTGACAGCAGAGAGTACCCTGGGGATTGGGCGATTACCCCCAGAGTATAGAATCGCCAATCCTGAGAGTGAGAGCACCCTGAGGGTGGGTGCAGTGTGTGGCTTGTGGCTGAGACCACAGCCAGAGAAGGCCAGGAAGCCTGACGATTCCTGGCATGAGACGGCAGATGCTGTGAGTGGTTCCCACCTCGCATGTAATCGGTGCCTTCGTAGCAGGATCATCTGCTGGTGCCAATAATGTCTTTTGCCCCTAGGTTGGTGCCCTGCCTAGGCATATGTGTTCATTTGCATTTTGTATTTTGCTGCATTGCTTGATGGATAATTGATGTATGATTTGTATGGTGGAAAACCTGAGGGGGTGGACTATAGGGTAAAGGTTGATCAGGTATTTCCACCCTCCCACTACTGATGATGGTGCTGCGAGCATTCCAGGGTGGGCATGCGCAAGTGGGCGCACCTGTGTTGGACACGGGCTTAAATGGGGGCGTCATGAGGACGCCAGGACCGACAGGACCGACCAACAGCGAGAGCACCAACGAAGAGATGCACTGGGGGCTGCCAGCCTCCTGTTCCCCCGGCCCCCCTGCCTGCCATGTACCTGATGCCACCTCTGATGTAGAGATCAATAAAGGCATGAAAAGCCACCGAGGGCTCCAAGACTCCCTTTCCTTGGCCCGTCTGCCCAGAACCATCCTGACCCTGCAGTGTGCCGCCCTTTCTGCCGCTACAACAGGCTATTAGGTTAACTGACTACGGCGTGTTGAAGGGAGAATTTAGAAAAGCGAAACTGATAGAGAAATATGGGGAGAGAAACATTTCTTTGAACCATCTGAACCCTGTGCAAGATGGGACTGGGGAGGAGCGTGTTACAGGGGAGCAGCCTCGCCACTCCCCAGCCCACTCCCTGAAGAAGCGGTGAAGCCAGGGACCTCCCGCTCTGAAGGCCAAGGGACCACTGAGTGCTGTCCCCAAAGTGTCCACTCAGAGTGGACTGCGCACCTGAAACCACTCTCCCCTCCCCCGAGCTTGTGGTTTGAGAGGGAGTGCTTGGCACAGCCCGCCTTGTACCGAATGAGGCACTGTCTCCACTCACTTTCTCTAACCAGGAGACTCACGCTCGTAAAAAGGACCGTGGCTTTGCATCAGATGTGGGCGAATGACTGTGCATTCACATGCGTGCTTCAGTGGAAAGGAAACGTCAAAGGCATGACTCCCAGCTTCTTCTTGTTCGAATAGCCTATCAGCTGTCACATCTGCTATGCCGACTCAGTGTAGATTTAATCACTTTCCTGCAAGACGTTGGTTCCTTAAACATTTTTTTCTTTGATGAAATGTCAGCTGAGACAACATTTCTGAATCAGGCAGTTCTAAGGCATAAAAATAAAATCCAGCAAACCTAGATGGAAGAAGGAAGACCAGAGTCAACTACAGTAATCTGAGCCCCTTCCAGATGGGAACTCTGCAGGAAGTGCTTGGGGCCACTTGCAGTTCACAGAAAAGCTTGTGTTTTCACCAACTAACTTAAATTGTGTTCTCCGGGAAGAGGTCTCTGAGCCTGGGGTGCCCCCAACTTCTCTTACCAGCTCTTCCCTGGACTTTACCCTGGGGGTGGCACCAAGGCCTTCAGCCAGCTCAGTGTTAACCCCTGTCTGAGGCTCTCCCGGCATAACAGTTCCCTGAGAGCATTTTCTCTAAGTATTCTGCCAGCACAGACATACTTGAACTCATCCTTTAAACCGGCTCGGAACGTGTGTTTTTCAGATTAGAAAGCTCAGTTGACAGTGAAGCTTTGCGAAGGCCTGTAGACTTGTTCTCAGGCTTGCAGGTAACCAAAGCTCTGTAGACCAGGCACGGGAAGACGCAGGCGAGGACGGTGTCTAGCTGAGCAGCACTGCATTGCACTTTGTGACGATTCTTCTGGATCCAAATATCTTCTTCTGCATTCTCTTGTTATCAAAGCAGAAATCCGCACCTTTGAATGAAGATGTCTTTGAACATTTCAGTTTACATTAGTGCCAACCTATCAGGTCCTCCAAGCCCGGGCGGCTCGCTGCCTTATGTGTATGACCCTCTCCTGAATCTTGGCGTAGCCAAAGCTGGCAGGATAAATATAGGGAGAGGACACATACGTAGGAGCACGCGGGAGCCTGCCTTGGCTGAGACTTTTTTCCTTTAGGGAGAGGGACACCACTTGCTACTGTGAACAAGTCCAATTGTCCTGAAGATGGCTCGTGGCACAGGCCGCCGTGAGGCGATGGGGTGGGGAGGATGGGCACTCTGGCACGTTCTAGTCCAGCGTGCTCTTGAACTTCAGGATTTTGCCCTGGTCTGCCATATATGTCCAGCAGAACACATGGAAGCCAAAGGGAAAATGGATAACTTGGCTCTGAGAGTGGACGATGCACGTTTTGTTTTCTTGGGATGACCCAAGTGAACCGCATCGAGGGACTAGTTTCGTGTAGAATTTCAGGGTATCCCTATACCCCTTAGAGACCGGGAAAGTGGGAGTTCTCACTTTACTAGCTCTTGGATACAGTAATTATTAAGAGTCATTTATAAAATACTATGTAAATATAAAATGATTAAAGGATCAATTGCTTTTGTGAGTCCCAATAATTAAGAAGGAGTCATTTCAATGTAGTCTTTTATCAATGGTTATTAATGAGGTGTGTGGTTTGCTGGTAAACATTAAGGCATATGGGAGAAAAGGAAAACTCTTAAAAGTGGCAAGATCCATTCTGCCACCACCAAAGTAGTACGTCAAAAATATTTGTCGTTCATCCTTCAATTCTGGTCAGAGCCTCATTCATTCAGTTATTTGCCCATATTAGGAAATAGGAATAAAGTTATATTAATGCTCTCAGGAGGTACAATAATTGTACCTCGATAATTGTAGCTCAATAATTGGTACCTCATATATAATTGTACAGCAATAATTGGTGAGTATATATAGACCTTGATTTTTCTGACTATGCATTTTGTATTTTTACTGAAAAACTAATCTTGCTATTGCTTTGTGGTTCCCCCCTAGATGCTGTAAGAAAAATACTACAAAAGAAGTTTGACTTCATAAATAATTGTGGAACGGTAATTTGTATTGATATATTTGTTATTAAAAAATAAGTATGAGACAAATTTGGGGTGGCTCAAAAGTAAATCTTTAAACCAGGGGTTGCTTAGCCAATGGATTTTGTAATTTTTTTTGACTAAGGACGTGGAATCTGGCAAAAATGTCTAAATCTCATTTGGATGGCAGCAGAAATATGCAAAGTAGCATTTGAAGAAGCTCTCACCTTTCAAGCTGGGTGTTATTTAAACAGTAAGAGTTCCTTAGGCGACCTCCCTACACAGAGAGATTCAAATGGCCCTAGAAATAGTGAGACTTTCAAAAGACAGTTTGTTGGAAAGTAGCCTTGACTTTGAGCAAGGTCTCTGTGCGCTTGTGGCCAGAAGGGAAGGGGGTAGGGAGAAGGGAGATAACCCCCGGTTTGGGGTTGGGGAAGGTGGGGGGTCGTAAGAGCTAGATTGGCAGAGATAGTACCTAATTTTTTTTAAAGATTTATTTATTTGTGCATATAAGAACTGGGGTACAGGCCAGAGGTGGGGGTGGTGGTGAGAGGAGTCACCAGAGACAGAGCAGGGAGCAGAACAGGCGGATCTTCTGAAATACTCTGCTGAGGGGAGCAGCAGGTGAGGCAGGAGAGGTCTGCTGCACCATGTGGGTCCCCTCCCTGGCTGGGGATCGAACTCCTGCTGCAGTGGCTGTGGATGCATCACAGTGCGGTGCTTAACCCACCAGGGAGGCCCAGTACCTAGTTATTTGAAGAAGAAAAAGGAGAAGGAAATGGTTATTTATAAGCAACATGGAGAGGAATGTGGAGGAAAGACAGCTAATTCTGACCAGAAGCTTTCCCCTTTGGCAGTGACTTTGGGGCTTAGTGTCGGAAGGATGAGAGGGGCTGCCGAGTGCAGCAGAGGGACAAGAACCCCTCATTGCCATTTGCGAACACCCAGCGGGATGCAGAAGCTTCCCTGTTGCTTCTTATGTGTTTGTATTTGTTTCTGTGAACAGTGTCTGTAATTTCAAAACCCAAGTTAGTACCCAAGAAGCTCCGTGTCCAAGTTACAAAAGCATATAGTGAACCAACCTTTCTCCAGCTCACATAGATTTCTTAATATGTCTTCATCATCTAGATATGAAAATTCTGAGATAAGCATCGTTGTTCTCTCCACAGCATAATTCAAATCACATATTTTTTAAAAAGATTTATGTATGCATTCAAGCACTGGGGTACAGGTCAGAGGTGTGGGGGGGTGATAAAATCCACCAGACAGAGTGGGTGGGGAACAGAAGAGGCAGATCCACTGAAACACATTGCTGAGGGGAGCAGCGGGTGAGGCAGGAAAGGTCTGCTGCGCCATGTGGGTCCCCTCCCTGGCCGGCAGCAGGGATCGAACTCGTGCTGCAGTGGCTGAAGTTTGCTTCATAGTGCGTTGCTTAATCCACCACGCCACCAGAGAGGGCCCAAATCACAAATCATTACCGTATATCGTCGCACGTGCAAGCAGAAAGTCACTTACAGTGTGTCCTCCTGTGCCACCCGCCTCTCTGGCTGGGGTCACCTGCCACGTGCCTGCCCTGCATTAGGAGCTTCGAGACCACATGACTCCTGCCCAGCACGTGTCCCTGCGCTGGAGACACGAGACAACCCTCCACTCGGCTGGGCGGGGCTTGCCCAAGGCCACGCAGCCACTAAATGGCCAAGCTGGGGTCCGTGCCCAGTTTCACTCCGAACTCCCCATTCCGGGCCACAGCACCGTAGCCGTAGGGTGGCTAATTGGGGAGAAATGGCTCTGCTCTGAGTGGAGGGACACCCCCAGAGCTGGGCCTTGGACTGAGGGAGCATGCGTGACAGTGACTAGTTATTTCTGGAAGAAAGAGGCAGAAGTGGAGGCTCAGGAGGAGATTTGAAATGATGGCTCTAGGAGAAGAGAGGACCAGACAGACGAAGCTATAGAAATCCACAGATGACCATAACAACAATAATAATTTTAACTTCCTTCACATATCACCCACCCCAAAAGGGAGAGTCTCGCAAACTGAGTACATTTAATTCATGGGAAACGCACCACACCTGCTTTATTTTTCTTCGGGTTGGTGCATCCTCATCACCAACCCACCCCGGTGCCTGCACTGCCATTTAGGGTCTGCTGTTCTGACTCACTGGCACCTGCTTCCTCAGTTCATCCGTTTGTCTGATTCAGAGCTGGGGGCTGTTGCACCACACACCCCGGGCTGAGCACGTGGGAGAGAATGGTGACAATGACCACCGAGGCTTCTGCTCCCCAAGCACAGGGCGGCTCTGGAATTGGCCACAAAGGGCCAGTCACTCAGAAGGACCCCAGGGAGCACGAGGGAGCAATGTCGGCAAACTCAGGCTGGGTTAACCGTGATGGCTATCATGAAAGACTTCCTGGAGGAAGCAGTGTGCTTGCCAAGACCTGAATTTTGTCAGGGGAAGAGAGATGGGAATAAATGTTTTGGGTAAGGAAACAGCTTAAAAACCCAGAATGAGAAAAGAAGGCGAGAGACTGTGAGCTTAGTCTTTGGGTACTGGAATAGTTTAGAAGAATGGGGGCATGAAACCAAGATTTAATCACCTAAGGCCACACTAAGAGGATTGAATCGAAAACGGTGGGAATCCTTGCAATGCTGTCAAACATTGGATTTTCATTTAGAAAGGGTTTCGGGTAATCTCTGATACTGTTTTATGAAGATCATGCAGTTTTGTGTGAAATAGTCCCAACTTCAATTCCCTGTCCATAATGATCACTCTGCTGATGCAAGATCCTTCGAGAAATCCAAACGTACACTCAAAAGCTCCAGTACTTGACTCTACCCCAAAGCATGCTCTTCTAGTCAACGTTCACTGTAAATTCCTGTCTGTGTTCACCCTTCCCTAAACGCGATTATCTCTGCTCATGGTCTAGGTTGGGGTTGATCAAACTTTTTCTGTTTTCTTGTTGCATGCTGCCGCTTCCTTGTGCAAACTCCTCAATGGCTTTGGCTACAATAGCCAGAAAATGTATTCTTGACTGTGCAGGTAAAGTCCTTGTCTGCTGCTCTCTCCTGTCGCTCTGCCTAGCATCACTTTTGCTGGAACTTTCCATCCTTCACTGTTGTCCCCACTGTGAGGCTAAGTTGTCCCTGTTATGTGCTTGCCACCTCCTCTAGTCTTTTTCATTCTTAGTCAAGTTCAGAAGTGAAAAGCAACACATCTCTAAACTTGACTCTGCATTGGACCATTTTCCTGGCAGGTGACAGAAGGTAGCAGCCACTTTTGGGTAAGGAAACAGCTTAAAAAACCCAGAATGAGAAGGGAAGGAGAGAGACTGTGAGCTTAGCCTTTGGGGACTGGAATAGTTTAGAAGAATGGGGGCATGAAACCAAGATTTAATCACCTAAGGCCACACTAAGAGGATTGAATCGAAAACGGTGGGAATCCTTGGAATGCTGTCAAACAGGGAATGACATTGGATTTTCATTTAGAAAGGGTTCCAGGTAGTGTCTGATATGGGACTTGGTGTCCTGTATTCTGATACTGCAAATCCTGCTTCCTGGCTTTCAAGAAGGAGCTTCCGAATGGAAAGAAACACACACACACACACACACATGCACGCGCGCACACAGACCCACACAGACCACACATCCAACTCACGATGCAAGTAGGTTGAGAAGCCACCATGCGGGCCTCTGCGGCGTCCTTCTGGCTGCTTCGTGCCCCCACCACGCTGTTCCTTTGTCTGCCTTGCAGATTGTCGTGTATGAACTCGGGGTCATTGTGTGTGCCGGCCTGGGCCTGCTCTTTGTGGTCCTGATGCCCCTGGTGGGCTTCTGCTTCAGCGTGTGTCGCTGCTATAACAAGTGCGGCGGCGAAATGCACCAGCGACAGAAGAAAAACGGGCCCTTCCTGAAGAAGTGCTTCGCCGTGTCCCTCCTGGGCATCTGCGTGTGCATGAGGCAAGTCGAGTCTCGGACGAGGGTCGGTTCTTGGTCAGTGGGAGGGTCTTGCTTTAACAGTTGGCCAGGAGTGTAAGACGAGACAGCAACAGAACAGAAGAGAGAACAAAAATGAGTTGCGGGTGCTTGGAGAAGAAGTCAGGCTCGTGGGAAGTTAGCGTGGTCGCCAGGCTGCCCCTGCAGCAGGGATTCCCCTGGAGACGTCTGCACCCACCGGGGTGCAGGGGCATCACCCCCAGAACTGCCCAGCTCCAGCACCTGCTTGGGGACAGCCGCCTGCAGGGAGACAGCATTGATTTGTGCATCGAAGGGGTCCTGAAAGCTGGGTACTGTCTCTACATTCAGGAGTTTGAGAACATTGTAGAGAGAAATGAACTCTCTAGTAATATACTCATTTAAAAAATACTTATGCATCTAAGAGCTGGGATACAGGCCAGAGATGCGGGGAGGTGAGAGGAGTCACCAGAGACAGATGGGGAAGCAGAACAGGCAGATCAACCAAAATACACTGCTGAGGGGAGCAGTGGGGACACAGGAGAGGTCTGCTGCGTCCTGTGGGTCCCCTCCCTGACTGGGGATCGAACTGGCACTGCTGTGCCATGGATGCTTCACAGTGTGGTGCTCAACCTGCTGCACCACCAGGGAGACCCACCCCAGCTTTCTTGACTTCACAGTGAAGCCATTTCCCTCCTGACGTCTGGACACAATTCGCCCGTTTCTCCCGCAGCGTCTGCTGCCGTCAGGTTTCCCACCGAGCTAAACACACAGGTTTCCTTGCGTCTGAGTCACAGTCCTCAGCCCAGGAGGGGGCCTCCTGCCGCTGGCCACCTGGTCGTGATATTGATTAGTTGCTCACGCTCCTCATTCAGTCACCAACAGATGCCACGTCGCACGGACAGCACAGAGCACCCAAGGCCTGAATGACGCTGGGCTGCGGGGGACAGGCAAAGGCCCACAGCCTCACCCCCTCCCAGGCAGCTCTCCCGCCGGGTAGATCCAGAACTTTCCAGAGTTCGATTTTCCAAGTTTTACTAAGTAACTGACATCCCAACATGGAAGCAGGAAACAGAATTATGGCACAACGTAAGCTGACCTGCTGTCTGAAGACGAGCTGCCACCCACACAGTGGCCACCACTGGGACCTCGTGGCATCCGTGCGTGGGGTGGCCCTTCACTGTGATGCCACATGCCCACGGGGAGCCCTGGGGAGCCCGAGCCCAGCTGCTGCCAGACGGTCCCCAGAAGAGATCAGGGAGAGGAGCAGGTTGCTAGAACACGACACCTGTGAAGTTAGAGAGGATGGCGCCTCAAACATCTGCTTCTAGTGAATGTGCCAGAGCATTGGCTAGAACTTGGCGGTGTCGATACCTGTGAAAAGAAAGCTGGAGTTGGGGGTCGAGTTGGAGACTCACTTCTCAGTGCAGACCAACCTCAGTGCAGTCCTCCGAGTCACCTACTGCACCCCTGAAGTGGTTACCACACCCCTGAAGTGTTATACTAAATTTAACCTGAAATAACAAAAAAAATCCCCACAAAAAAGCAATAGCCAGTGCATCACCGCTTACCCCAGAATGGTCCGTTTTGTGAGCAAGGGCAGACTTTGGTTGAAATGAGAAGTAATAGACCATAGCAATGTCTGTGCCAACGAGAGCGTGTTAACTGGTAGTTTACAGCACTGTACGACCCCAGGAGCAGTGCGCACTTTCTCTGTGAGATGAGTGTGTGGGCACCCCCTCCCCTCCCTTCTCTGTTCCCACCTGCTTCTCTGCCCCCGGCCCTCCTCCCCATCCCCCCCTTCCCCTCTCCCTGTGCCCCATCTCTCTGTGTCCTCTGTAATAAGTTGCACCTGGCTGAATGATCCGCACCTTCACATCAGACTCTGCAAGGCAGGTTAGGATCAGGCACTGGTCTCTCCAGGCGTCCTGCCTCCCTGCTTCCTACCTGAGGCACTTTCAGGAACACGCAGGCCTGCAGCTGGGGGCGGGCCCTTCCTCCCAGACTCCTGATGAATGGCAGTCCCGCGTCAGACTCAGTAGCCATCCTGGCGGTCTCCTGTTAGCCCCAACGCCACCCCACCCCTCATTCATCCAAAGTCTCCACAGTCAGGGTCCCCCTTTTTCTGCACCTGGGACAGCACCTGAGGCTCAGGTGTCAGAGTGTCATTTGGAAATACTTGCCCTTAAGGGTTTTTTGTTTTTAAAGATTTATTTATTTATGCATACAAGCACTGGGGTACAGGCCAGAGGTGTGGGGGGGTGAGAGGATTCACCACAGAGAGCGGGGAGCAGAACAGGCAGATCAGCGGAAGCACACTGCTGAGGGGAGCAGCGGGCACAGCAGGAAAGGTCTGCTGTGCCACATGGGTCCCCTCCCTGGCCGGCAGCAGGGACCGAACTCACGCTGCAGTGGCTGCGGTCTGCCTCATAGTGCGTTGCCTAACCCACTGCGCCACCAGGGAGGCCCAAGGGTTTTTTTTAACTCGATTATTTACTTAGCAAGGGACTGGTTTTTCATGTGATCTAAAGGCACGGCATGTAGCGTAGGAAGACGTTGCATGTAGTTACTCATTTATCTGAATAAATGTTCAGATTTATTATGTATTACTTCATTTTTAATGAAGAATATGGCCTGTATTGGGTTTTTGTTTGTAACTGGATTTTATTTTGCGTTACGTGCAATTAGGAGTCACATGCTCTTTGTGATATATGCATTATAGTTCACCCTGAACGGAACTGAATTATATATACTATTTCTAAACAACAAAACCACAAAGTCAGAAATATGCTTGACGTTCATTTATATATAAAATATATGCTACTATTTTTTATTCTCAAGAATGCAGACCTTGAAACAAATTAAAGTGTTTTTCACTCCTGAGTCTATTTCAGTTTGGAAAATTCTTTTTCAAAAAATATACACTGTGATTCTATTATCCCTTACATATTCAATTAAGATTTTATTCTCCATGCAAATAAAACTTTTTAATTTGAAAGTTACAATTTTAAATACCAATGTAATTAAACCAACCTTGATCACCTACTGGAGACTAAGCAACAAATTTAAGACTAATTTACTTTACCTAATGCATCGAATTTACCTGTGAGTTAGAAATACATCAAAATGAGTAGTACTTCACATTGTTTATTTTAAATTCAGACTAGGAGTTTAAACTTCTTTGCCTTTCTTTACTTGCAATAGGTAATTTGATGTCCTACTTTTAATCCCCGTTGGTTGGCAAATACAAGTCCCCTAATAGCCACAGGTGTTTTGTATGTCCTATATCCCATAGCCATAGGCCAGTTTGCAAGAAGTCGAACTAGCCATAAA
The DNA here is from genome assembly GCA_019455555.1 of Galemys pyrenaicus. Lineage (NCBI taxonomy): Eukaryota > Metazoa > Chordata > Mammalia > Eulipotyphla > Talpidae > Galemys > Galemys pyrenaicus. Next base: position 6,887,488 of record JAGFMF010011878.1, read on the forward strand.
GATTAAAGGTTGGGGGAAACTCAATTTCCACGTTGTGAGTAAATAGAAAGGAGAAGAAAACATGTCAACAGAATCAGAAAATTAGACAAAATAAGGGGAGAAAGGTTGTGAGAACCACAGAAAGAGAAAGGAAGGAGGGTTGATTCTGTGGTTCCCTCAGCAGAGTCTGGAAACTATTAATAAATAATCTTTACATATGATTTTAAAATCTAAACTCATCTGCTGGCTTTTTGTCAGGCTCGATTCCATTTTTCCCCCCTCTATACAAAGTATTACAATTAAAATTAAATTTGGGTTTTAAATTAGTTTCCGGTGCTCTAATAGTATATTCATCCTTTTTTAAAAAGTCAGTTATATTGAGCAATGCAGAAGTGTGACTGGAAAGTGCCCCAGTATCTGGGATATACGCAGTCATGTTCGCTCTGAACTTTCCAGAGGCCGCTGTGGAATGTCGTTGACATATGTTCATGGAAGTCTTTTGACCATGGGCGGATCAGATTTCTGCTTCCCACTGTAGACTGTTTAAGCAGATGTGCCTTACACGAGAAGAAAGCCAGGATTCCTCTCCTTGCTTTCCTTTATCCTTGTCATCACCGCAGCGCTCAGAATTTCAAAAAGGTTATAAACAGAAAGAAAGAAAGCTTGTCTGTCTTTCTTCAATATATTTCTAAGTTTCCAAGTACGATAAGTCAGCTTTCGCCAGTCGCCACGGTGAAAACGGAATCCCAGTCATTTTCAGGAAAATGGCTGTTTTCCAAGTTCATTTTTTTTATTAGGATGTGATTGTCAATGCCTGGCTTAGAGGCCTCAAGGTTCTGGAAAGAAATTAAGCTAGTATGCCTGCAAATCACATGGTTTTCTTAATGTGAAAGAGAGGGTACTTAGTTAAAAACTAAATTGAAATTTTATCTTGAAAAATAAGCGCTTAGCTATGGACTAAAAACAGTTATTTGGCTTTTATTGGCTAATTTCACTAAGTCAGTACAAATTGGTAGAAAAAGTTGCTTCCAATTTTAAAGGTTTAGCCTTACTCTTTAAAAGCTCTAAGTATTACTTTCAAGGGGCTAAGTGAGAACGCCAGCATGCCATACTAAAATATAGGAGATATAATGTCAACATGCAACCAACATAAATAATTCCGATCTTATACTAAGAATTCCAGCAAACTGTGTTGCACCGCAGCAAAGTACAGGCTTCTGTGAGACGGCAGCGAGCTGAGACTCTTAGTATTTTACTCCTTTTTTGTGTAAGTTGAAGTTTTGTGAATTTCTCCTGGCACCCTCCTGTCTTAATAGTTGACTGATGGTGGCTAAAAAGTGAGTGCATGTGATTTCTTTTCCTTTTTTGCTTAAAATGTTAAGGAATGTCTAGCTCATCTGCAGCAAGAAGTATAAATTCTTTATTCTCTATCCGCTGAGGCATGGTTTCTAATCACTTGGTAAAATTGGTTAAGTTTTTGCTTTGAGTTGTTGCTTATATTTTAACACTTAATATTTTTTTGCTTTTAAGGATTTATTTATACACACAAGAGCGGGGGTACAGGCCAGAGTTGTGAGAAGTGAGGGGATTCACCAGAGACAGAGTGGGGAGCAGAACAGACAGTTCTACTGAAATACACTGCTGAGGGGAGCAGCGGGGAGGCAGGGGAGTTCTGCTGCGCCATGCAGATCAGCTCCCTGGCTGGGGATCGAACTCGTGCTGCTATGCAGCAGATGCTTCACAGAGCGGTGTTCAACCCACTGCACCACTGGGAGGCCCTATTTAATATTTTAAAACGAGGCTCTCTTGCCCCTCCCAGGCACCATATCCTGGGAGTCTTTATTCTTTATCCTTTTTTTTAATCCTAAAATAAACTTTTCTTTTTTTTTTTCTTTGAGCGGCCCGCCGCCGCCGCATGTGGGTCAGCTCCCTGAGCCGGGCTTGAACTCAGGCTGCAGTGGCTGGCGTAGGTTGCAAGCGCTGAGCCTTAACCCCTAGGCCACAAGGGAGGCCCAAAAATAAACTTTTCTTAAAAAATTTTTTTAAATGAGATATTTCATAACAGTCCAGATTTCCAGATCCTTTTGAATGATTGGAAGATCTCACAATACTAGCCTTTGAGTGCTCTTGTCAGAACGCCCATGCATTTTCCCCACCACCATCTTTCAGTCCCTGGGGTACAAAGCCCCAAGCCCCTCACACTTTCTGCCTGCCAACTGGACAGCTGATTCTGTCACCCTTAATTTACATGCAAAATTTACAATGGGTTATGGGCCCTAAAATCAACTTTTGAAAGTTGCTGAATTCTATTCCATCATTCTGTTTAGTATGAGTTTTTCACATCAGTGCTTTTATTTTAATTGGATCCGCAATTGATTAGCAGAAATGTGGGTCTTTTTCATAGGTTGTATTGAAAATGCAGTGTTGCATTACAGTTCATTTTACTGATTGGTGACCTTTGAGTAAAGGCATTTATTCAATAAAGGAACAAAGACAGTTTCTGAGGTAACTCTTCAAACATACAGCTAATCTTCTAATGGACCAACTGGATCAATTTCTAGCCCTTAAACCCACCTCTATGGAGCACGAGCCGTGGACAAGAGACCTTGCGTTGTGCAAAGTTGACAACGAAGCAGCTCCCACCTCTTGTGGCTGAAATCAGGCCAACGTAAAACAGAACAAAGCATGAAGTGAAAGATACCCCAGCAGCACTCCAGGGAGATGGTCCCAGGGGTTCAGTTCAAGGCTGGGGGCTCCCCCATGGGAGGAGGTAACGGAAGCCAGTGGATCTGCTTTTTGCTTTGTTGCCCAAGTTCCTTTTGACGTCGTATGTGACAAAATGGGTCTGTAGCACGGTGAATGACAAGCCACGTGGCCATGCTGGGGACAGAGAGCAACAGCCCCTGGTGACATCGTGCAGTCAGGCGCTGTACTCAGATGCTGCTCCTGGGGTCCACGGTAGACAACATGCCTGAAATTTGTCCAATGCAGCTCCAGTAGACGGGGCTGCCTCTGCCCTGTCTTCTTCCTTCTGCCCACATTTCTCCAAGTTGTTGGTCTGATTTGGCCCGAGTGCATCATTTACATCCCTCGTCCGCCCAGGCAGACTTACGACCGACAAGAACAGGCAATCAGGGCTCACTGCAGATGGCCCAGGATGGTTCCGACGTGCTTGTGTTTGAGATCACCATCACAGCACCCCAGTTTCAAAAAGGAATTCTTAGAGAGCGTGTGGCCCTCTAGGCCCCATCTCCCTGCAGTTTGAGAAACGATCTGTGTTCAATTTGGTGACTCCAGCTGCGTTCACAGGAGGAAAGTGACTTCTCCGGCTCGCAGGGATGAGCTGTGGTGGCAGCGGCCCGGGGCCTGAGTCCCAGCTCCAGGACAGAGCCGCCGCCAAGCGTGGGTGAGAAGCCGTCAGCCCTGTGCGCCCGTGATGAGAGCCTCGTCGAGGCTCGTGAGACTCTGCTGTGGGGAAGGCCGGCCGTGAGCCCGCAGTCCTGGGCGTGGTTTGCGACCGTGCGTGGGGGCCACTCACCAGGCCTCAGAGGCTTCTGAGCTGCTGTGACTCATGCAGAGGCGGGCCCCTCCTTGGCGTCCAAACCCCTGATGACGCTCTTGGTGAAGAAGCAAAGTAGTTTCCCCAGCGTCTGCCTGTTAGTTGCAAAACTTCGTTCTAGAAACACATCCATACTTCCACGGACGGTTCCAAACGTTTTGAACTTCCGTGAAGTAAAATACTGTGTTGTGTTTTCGAGATTGTCATTTCCTGCTGCCATCTAGTGGAAAATCCAAGAAGGCCTTGACGTTTAGCAAGTTCAGGGTAACCTAATGTCCAAAGCCTTGGACACAAAACAGTGTGACCCGCTGGCCAGATTAGTTCAAGTTAGGAGATTGTCAGTTAGCTAGTCAGCATGAAAAGCCCCGGATGATTGAGTGTGGACATTCTAGACGGCTGGGGATTTTGTGTGTGTGTGGCTTTTCACGCAAGGTGCCTGTCAGGTAGGGTTTTGAAACTCTTGGTTCAAGTCTGTTTTAGTGATAAGTGCGTGTGCGCCAGTGGCCGTGAAGCCAACAGAGCAATGACGTCATGAGCCACCGTGAAGCCAACAGAGCGATGACATCATGAGCCACCCCCCAAACACTGCCCCTTCAGTGCCACCGTTTGGTTTGGTTTTGACGTTTATATAAAAATGGAGCATTACAGTGTGGCATCTACTGCCCGTGCTTCTGTAGCATTTTCATGCTAAAAACTCACAGTTCTGTTCAAACTGGACACTGTAAGGTTGACAAAGGCCATCAGAGAAACCCAAACCAGTAGAAAGCCCAATCATCTCTGACATCTGGGCATTTTTCCTGGTGGCCTTCCTTGGGGAGCAGGAGCAAATGTGGGGTGTGTGGCTGCAGGTGCACCTGTACAGCGCCCGCCAGCCCATCCTCCTGCACCTTTGCTCCTTCAATGAGACCTGGCATTTAACAGGGCAGGCATCTCGGAGGACGCGCCCCCCCGGCGCCGGAGGGCTGCCTGTGGCCACTGCACGCTGGGCACGAGCGGGTCACGGTGGAGGGCGTGGGTGGGGGCCAGCCCGTCCTTCCTGGGGTTCTGCGCAGGCTGGTCTGTGGGGCTGCCCTGTACCCCACACACCAGCTGGGTCTCACAGTCAACACTCTCCTCTCCTTGTCTTTGCTGCAGCTTTGGCATCTTATGTGGTTTTGTGGCCAACCAATACCTCCGGACGCAAATCAAGAGGACTGGAAATCTCGTCAACAGCAACTTCAAAGACCTGAGAACTCTCCTGAATGAAATTCCAGAGGTAAAAATCTCCATCCATTTACTGTAGAGGCTTTCTGCATGGAGTCTTGCAGAATTTGTATTTGATATCTCATCTGAACCTTCTAGAAACCCAATGAATCAATGTAGACAGGAGTCAGTTTTTACTGTCATCAATAAAGAAATGAAGGAACCCCCAGAGGACTGCCATGAGTGAGCAAAACCAGTGTCATAGTTGGTGTTTTTATTTAAAGGTATAATATAAAAGTATAGTGTATATTATAAAAAATACTTAGGGGCCATGTGATTTCTATTTATTTATTAAAGATTATTTATGTACAAAAGAACCGGGGTATATGCCAGAGACATGGGAGGTGAGAGGATTCACCAGAGACAGAGTGGGGAGCAGAACAGGCAGATCGACTGAAATACACTGCTGAGGGGAGCAGCGGGCAAGGTAGGAGAGGTCTGCTGCGCCATGTGGGACACCTCCCTGGCCGGGGATCGAACTCATGCCTGCTGTGCTGCAGATGCTTCACAGAGTGGTACTCAACTCACTGTGCCACCAGGGAGGCCCCACATGATTTCTTTTAAAAGGAAGAATCTCTAGATGCCATTATCCTTTCTGTTTGGGGGGCAATACAGGTAACTCTCCACCATTTGCATGTAATGAGACCTTTCTGCTTAATAAACACCTATCTGCTAACATACATGTAGCCATGTAAGTTCCTTGGAAGGACACATACACATACAAACACACGCCTTATGTACACACACACACCCTCACGCACACACACACCCTCACGCACAAGAGCTGTCTTTGGAGAAGGGCAGTCAGTGCCTGGAGACACCTTTTTTCTGTCTCAGAAGCATGTCGACTCCTGCATCCCAACGGCATGGCTGTTACCACCGTGGCTGAGCAGAAACCAGCCCAGGAGTGTGATGCGCAGCTCCCAGTACCACCTCCTGGGGTCCCCAGGAAGCACCCTGAATCCACGGGCCTCCCACATGGGAATGTGTTCTTCCAAGCTGATTGTATTCTAAAAGATAGTCTAGCCCATTCATTAGTACACTAGCTTTCAGTATTCAATTGCAATTAAAAGGACCAAGAGTGTGGGCGTTTTTTAGTATTTTTAAAAAGATTTATTCATGCATACAAGACCTGGGTGCAGGCCAGAGGTGTGGGGGTGAGAGGACTCACCAGAGACAGAATGAAGAGGGGCAGAACAGGCAGATCGACTGAAACACACTGCTGAGGGGAGCAGCGGGGAGACAGGAGAGGTCTGCTGTGCCATGTGGGTCACCTCCCTGGCCAGGGATTGAACTCGTGCTTCAGCGGCTGCGGATAGCTTCATAGTGCTGAGACTCAACCCCTTGCACCACCAGGAAGGGCTCATTTTTCAGTATTGAGATAAGAGAAGCTCACTGTATCCAGCTCCATAGCCCGTGCACGGGGGAAAATCTTCCATTTTTCCAATCTGTGAATATATATATTCCTTCATGCTAAAGACTCCAAAGTTCAACCTTTCCCTCAAAAGCTGACAAAATTAACCAGTAGCCATCGTGACTGGGGAACTCTGGGATTGCTTTCCTACACTGGAAGGTTGGTAAATTGTTACGACTTTGGAGGAAGCTTCTGTAGTTCAGAATCCATGCAGCGTCCTAGCACATCTATAAAACAGCGAAGGTTAGGGAGCATGAACAGCCAGCTTGCAGGGGAAATGTGACTGGCCCAAACATAATCAGCTGCCTTCACTCACGTTAGTCATCAGGGAAACGAAAGATCAAATAACGAGGCACGTCTCACCGAGAAGACAGCCAGGTTTATCTGAGGGATGGCCTCCAGGGCCAGTGGGCTCGGGGAGGGAAATGTGCAAGCCAGGGACAGAAGGGCCGGCAGCCCTTTGGAGGCTGGCTCAGCCAGCACCGCTGCAGCAGAGCACCCCAGTGAGGTCAGTTCCAAATGGTCTCGAACTCTGCAGTCTCTTCAGGGGCGATCTGTTTTCTAACCCCTCAAAGCCTACTTGCCTTGTCCAAGAGAGTGTGGCGGATGTGGCCTCGTGCTAACTTGGAGCTTGGGTGTCGGAGGCCATGGGCGTCCATCTCGGCCTCTTGCCCTGGACATATAAAACCCCCCAGATGGCCACCTGGAGGGTGAGAGTCCACTGCAGAGAAACAGGGGTTCAGCTGGCCTCAGTGTCCACGCAGCCAGTCCCCAGGATTTGAGAAATCATTTGCTCGGGCCAGTAAGCCTGGCGTGGAGTCTGGGTGCCCAGAACTAGAAAACCCACTTTATTTATTTATTTTTTTGGTAATGTTTTATTTTTATTTTTATTTATTTTTAATTTTTAAAAATTTACATATATTTGACATCAGTTGTATCCCCACGTATTCCCCATCACCGTAACACCAGTGCACCGTCACGTCGGTCCCCCGTGCTCCCGTCTGCCCTCCCCCCTCCCTCTCTTCCCTCCCCACCAAGTGTCCCCAGTTTGTCTTTGTCTTGTCATTAGAAAACCCACTTTAACCCTGCTTTCCTTGCAGACGCTCTGACTGGGAGTGATTTTTGTACGTTACTGAAGTATTGTCTTGGTCCTTCCAAGAGGAGATTTCATGTCGTCTCCTCTTCTTTTGCAGCAGGTGAAGTACGCGACAGGCCAGTTTAACACCACCAAGACGAGGGTGTTCTCCGATCTGGACGGTGAGTAACGTTGAAAGCTGTGTCCGATGTTCTTGCTCATTCGTTTGGGCTAGAAGGCGCGACGACCAGCTCTCGCAGAGCACGGGTGAGGAAGTGAAGCCCGCTGCTTCTGCGCATCTTCGCGAGCACAGGGCAGAGGCAGAAGAGAAATTCCCAGAGTCGGTCACTCTGCACTTTCTGGCCCAGGCAGCGACACCCACTGTAGGGTGTTTGAGCCTCCTGAGACACAGCGCTGGCTCCTTTGTCCCATGAAGTGAGGAAACGGCCTTCCTTGGGCTGTTAGGACAGAGAGGATCCCCAGACGTGGCCCAGGAGGCCCCTGAGCTCCTGAAGCAGAGGCCCACGGGTAAAGGCCAGGGAGGCTGCTAACACCCTGCAATGCACAGGACGCCCCAAAACAGAGGTCCATCCAGCCCCAAGTGTCATGGCTGAGAACTCCTGGGCTGACCGAGGAGACGAGGGCCCCCAGCAGTTAAGCGGCAACACTATAAGCTCCGTGTTCCTGGGGTGATTAAGTACCGAGTCTCTGGTGAGTCTCATGTCATGACCCCACTGGTGCAGGGACCCAAAAGTGTCAGGAAGTCCCCATGCAAGAGTCAGCCCCCATGTTCGAAACGTTAAGAAAAGGAGCGCCCCACATCCGGCTATCCCACATCGGGGTCCTAAGAACGTGAAAACGTGAGCTTGAAGATATAAACACATCGTGGCATTAGACGGTACCTGAGAACTGAAGATGTGATGTCCCTGCAGGGGGTAGACTCAGCTGCAAAGCAAAAATCAAGCCACAAAGCTGAAATCCCGCCCTTTTCATCCACATGGACGGACCTCGAGGGCGCTGTGCTCAGCGAATTAAGTCAGGGGAAAGAGGTGGTTGGTGCGTGGGAAGCGAAGGAGCAAAATAGAACAGACAGTGAGAATGAAATCATGGTTAGTGGCGGCGGGAGGAGTCAACCAGGGACAGGGGCCCACTGTCAGATGGAGGATGGGAACTAGGCTGTGGTGGTGACCTCTCGTGTGCACAGAGGTTGGCGTGTAGTATGGCCAGCTGGGACCGCTCATGTCAAAGCCGATGCTACTTAGAACAAAGCCATAAACAGGCTGTAGAACGAACAGTGGCCTTTGGACAGCAGGAGACTGAAAGATGCTCCCGGCGAACCCCGCAGGGTGACGGAGATGTAAATGAACCTGCCTCGTGTTCCTTTGATTTTAGATATTAAGTCGCTGCTGGGAGGCGGGATTCAAGAGCAACTAAGACCTAAAGTGACCCCCGTTCTGGACAACGTCATGGCCATGGCAGAAGGTGAGCGCTGCCATGGAGGCGACCTTGGCCGGCCTGCCCGGTCTCCGGCCTGCCGCGCCCCCTCCCCCTTATCCCCGGGGGAGGTAGCAGGATGAGTCCTGGGTGCGCCTGTAGGCCCGCAGGCGGAGACACCAGGTCAGGACGGTTCTGTTTCTTTCCAAAGCTTGTGCCGAAGCTGTCGTTCCAATGCCCTGAAAGGCGCGAGTGTGTGTGTGTGTGTGTGTGTGTGACTGCGTAGTTTTCCCAGCTGAGTTTTATGTCGTTGTCAGGGTAAGTGGGGGAGCCAGTTGTAAGGGCTGAGACAGACGCATTTCCCTGGCCGCACGCCGCGGCCGATGCCCAGTCAGTGGTCCGGGGGCCGCAGACCAGCAGCTGCTAGAACGAGGGCGGCCCCTCTCGGCTGGGCCTGCGCCTGGCACTGCTGTGGCTCTGTCACCGTCGCGGGAGCTGTGACTTGCTCCTTCCCGGCTCTGAACAGGGGAGACCTCCACACACCAGGAGGTCAGGGCGGCCACATTTACGAGGGACTCAAATAGAAGGTTCTGCCTGCGCGGTGGGGCCCTCATGGAGCAGAGACACTCACTGCCAGCGAGGACTTGGCACGCTGCTCCGCGCGCCTTGGCACACTCCACACACAGGAGCTGGCTTGACTGTTTTCAGATGAGAGAGTAGCCAGGACCTTGGGAGATGGGCCTCAGGCTGCAGGGCCGGCGGTGGGGCTGCAGTCTGCATGTAGGTGGCCTGAATCAAACCCGCTTGCGCTGGGCTCCTGTAGCTCAGACATGCCTGGTGTGACCAGTGTCGGGTGAAAACTGCCTGGGACTGAAGTTGCTCCTCTGTCTGGACTGGGGAGGCTGCGCCAGCACCCCCTCGCCCTGGCTGCACGGGCCCTGCCTTGTGTTGAATCCCGCCAGGGGGTAGCTCCAGGCTGGAGAGGCTGGCGCTTCCCAGGTCCTCCCGGGGCGTTCCCGGGTGTTCCCCGGTGCTCCCCAGGCATTTGCCGGTTTCTCCCAAGCCCCGCTAGGGAACCTTTCCAGGTGAGCAGGATGCCGGCCGCCCGCCCAGGTGCTCTGTCCGAACCGCCTGTGTCCCACAGGGGTCACAAGGACCAGGGATGCCCTGCTGAACCTGAACATGGCCCTGGCGGACGCGAAAAACACCAGCGCTCGGCTCAGCGCCAGCCTGCAGGACCTCAGGCAGGGCGTGGAGGACTCGCTCGGCGACCCCGCGTGCTCCCAGCAGCCGGGGGCCGACGTGTGTGACGGCGTCAGAGGGTCCCTCGGCCAGCTGGGCGGCAACACCAACCTGGACCAGGTGAGGCACCCACCGCCAGGCAGCGCCCAGGACCGGTGGGGCTGCGCTGGGCGCATGTGCGGGTGTGCGGGGCCGGGTCTCTGCCAGCCTTGGGGAAACCGCGGCTGCAGGAGAGGGAATATCGGGGACCCCCTTCTTAAGAGGACTCTGTGATCAGTTTGAGGAACCCTATCAGAATGGATTCAGCTTTAAAAAGGACAAAGCAACAGAACACACTTTCGTACACCTTTAAAAATTATTATTTTTTAAAGATTTATTTATGCACATAAGAACTGGGGCACAGGCCAGCGTTGTGGGAGGTAAAGGAACTCACCAGAGACAGAGCCCGGAGCAGAACAGGCAGATCAACTGAAACACACTGCTGAGGGGAGCAGCTGGCGAGGCAGGAGAGGTCTGCTGCACCATGGGGCTCCCCTCCCTGGCCAGGGATCGAACTCCTGCTGCAGTGGCTGTGGTTTGATTCACAGTGCTTTGCTTAACCCGTGCGCCACCAGCGAGGCCCCACCTTTAAAAATTATAATGTAGTTTTCCACAGGGCACCCAGCAGCCTAACCACATATGCCTAAGGGAAAATAGTTCCCCGTATTCTCGACGAGAAGGTTGGGGAGGAAAATAGAGCCACTTAAATATATAAAGTTCTGGAGTGTAACAAAAATAATCATGTCTGCTGGCGACTTTTAATTTATCAGTGTGATGATGGAGATGCAGCAGACTTTGTAGACGCCAGTATTTGGACGTGGCGATGTTTTCTCACCTTCAGATCTCACAAATCTACTTTCTTCGGACACTTCATAGCCAACACACTGTCTATGTACCCACCGCGTTGCTGGCATGGTATAACAGCGTCGAGAGCCTAGGCTTCACTCTTGTGCTTAAATTGTTTGAGATGAGTCTTTGAGGGGTAGCTTCTAGTTTTGATGTGTGTGGTTTTTTTTTATATTTTATTTATTTGTGCATACAAGAACTGGGGTACAGACCAGAGGTGCATGTGTGTGAGGGGATTCACCAGAGACAGAGTGGGGAGCAGCACAGGCAGATCTACCAAAACACACTGCTGAGGGGAGCACTGGGCACGGCAGGAGAGGTCTGCTGTGCCATGCGGGTCAGCTCCCTGGCGAGGGATGGAACTCAAACTCATGCTGCAGTGGCTGTGGTTTGCTTCATAGTGCGGTGCTTAACCCACTGCGCCACCACGGAGGGCCCCCCACATGCTCTTAAACATGCAGAAAATTTGCAAGATCGGTACAAGGGATCCTTATCCACACGCTTCACCCAGATTCACCACTTGTCGATATTTTGCTCCATTCCTTCATGCTATCATTTCTCAGTTTACCTGTCTAGGTATGTTTCTCTCTTACTATTATCAAATATGTGCATAAAACCGTCAACAATGGCTCTTTGCTCAATCATTTGGAAATAGGTTACATTTCAATTTCTAAATATTTCACTGCATTTCCTAACGTGGCAGAAGCTTTGTACAATTATCAAAATTAGGACATACAACATTGACCTGATGCTACTAAGAAATAGTTTATTTTCATATTTTGCCCTGTTTTCTAAAAATTTCCCTTCACAGCTATTTTTCCTTTATCATATGATCCCCACTTGCTACGTCTCTTACTTTGCTTTAATCTGGGACATTGTCTGGATCTGGCTTTTCTGTTGTGATACTACCATTTTTGGAGACTGCGGGACACTTGTTCTCTAGAATAATCTTCAATTTAGGTTTCTCTGATGTTCCTCCTTGATTATATTCAGCTGTGCATACATCACAAAAACAATACTTCAGGGACATAATATCAGGAGGCCTATGATGCTTGTCCAGTATTGGTGAAAGGGAGAACGTTTTAAATCTGTATTCTGCTTTAAGTGAAAAATGTATTTCAAACTCCTCACCAATATAACCAACCACTGACTGCATTACTTTGAAATATGTTTTTAAAATGCTTTTTACAATGCACCAATACTCAGTACCTGAAATCGTGAGTCACACACACTTTATCAGTATAAAAGTTTTCCCCCTTGTTTTTTAGTTAAAACCTCCAAACATCTAAAATTCAGTAATTCCATAGAGATCATTTTTCCTGAGAAACTTAGCTCATCTTCTGTCACATAGAGACTATGGGACTTGAATATAAGATGACTTCTTTTTTTTTAATTTGGAGGGGGAGTAATCATCTTACATCTTGCCTTATTTTAATTTTTTTAATAAATTTTCAGCTTCCATCTTTAGATAAATACATCGATAGTATTAATGGTGTTCTTCAAACAAATTTCTCTGGCCTGGTTCAAGAGGTATGTTTTTTTTCTTTTTGGAAAAAATAAAGTTGCTTATTTTATATCAGTTTAAAGAGTAGATTACTACATCATGGGTAAGAGCAAAAAAAAAAAAAAAAATCAGTGTCATTCTGGAGAGGGATTGTCAAGAAGACTGAACTCTTCAGCTGCCAGATAATTTTGTTCCTCACTCCAGGGCAAGTATATGTTAAGCATTTATGTGAAAAGCACCATGCTTGGATCATGGGGGATAAAAGAAAAACATGATTTCACCTTCCTGGTGCTCAGATTGAAGGGTGTGGTGCTGGACCCATTCTGATTCTGCTGCAGGATGCTGTCCTGCTCACCCTAGGAATCAGCCATGTTGGGGCGGTCTCCCCCACTGCCTTGAATTTGCACATAGCATGTGCTGTGCCTGGCTTGCTCGCCTTCTACTTTCTCCTTTGCCTGGCTGCTTGAACAACCACGTGTTGGCTACTTAGACAACCAAGTACTAGCTGTTTGGACTGTAAATCCCCCCAAAGGTCAGTCTGTAACACTGTGATTTCCCCAGCAATCTATAAATTACTGCTTTTCAACCAATATATATTGCAAACATAGTAATATTTCTTTTTAATTTATGGTTCAGTGAGAGAGCCCTCCAGAAAGGGAGAGAGTAGTTTTATCCTTCTCTTTTCATTCAGATGTAAGAGTCATTCAGAGCCATTAAACACTTGTTTACATGTGCTGACAAAGTTCACACCCCCCTTCAACCAGTCATTAGAAACTTCTGTCTTTGCCTGTTGGTGTCAGCTTGTTGCTACATGAAGGAACTGAAGCAGGAGACCAGACCCCTTCCAGCATTAGATCTCTTAGAATGGGTTATGGCCACAGGTAAATTTGGAAGGCTCAGGTGTGCAGAAAACCAACCCCAGCACTGTTGTTCCACGTGAGAAACTTGGTCACAATGGAGGACACACGGCTAGTGGCTAGCGAAATGCAAACTTGCTGGCACTTTGAATCTTGGGAAGTTTGTGTCTTAGCTTGGGCTGCTACAAAAGAATATCATAGACGGGTGGCTCATACACAACATAAAGTTATTTCTTGCAGTTCTGATAACTGGAAGTCAGGTCCGGCCACCAGTGTAGCTGGGTCCTGGTGACGGGCCCCAGCAAGCGACAGACTGTCATTGAACTTCATCACCGTGTCCCCATGTGGGTGGGAGCACTCCGATATACCGCTGAGCCCATTGTGAGGGGGATCCACTGTCAAGACTTAATAACCTTCGTAGCTTCATAACTTGATAACTCCGCCTACTAATATCATCATCCTGGGTATCAAGGTTTCTATATAGGAATTTAGGAGGGACACGGGCATTGAGTTCGTCACAGGTTGTAATAACTACAGTGTTCCCTTGCAGGTGACAGTACTCCAGCAGCCAGTTCAAAACACAAATAAACCCTCCCAGTGGGAAGGGTAGATGTTCAGTTGAGTTGCTTGGAAATAACAACATCTTTCTGTGCTGGATTTAGCTCCAAGCTGATATTGATTAGTGGCTGTTTTGTTTTTGTTTGAGCTTCATTACAATTTGTGTCTCTAGAAGCTGTGTTTTAGGACACAGTTTTGTGTCTTCTATGACATTAGAGCTTGTGTTTTCTTTTTAATTGCACTGGAAAGTAAGACTAATTTTTGAGATTCACTTTACCTGCATATGGTACACTGTGCAACTCAAAGATTCTTCATCTCATCCCTACTGGCACTTTAGACTGAGTGATTTTTTGTTGTGAGGGTGTCTTTTTGCATCTTAGTATCCCTGGATCCTAACCACACAATGCCAGTAGTACCCCCACAATTGTGATAACCAAAATGTCTGTAGGCATTGCCAGCTGTCCCCAAGGGACAAATCTCTCCAGTTTAGAAACACTGGTATAAATACATGTAAGCTTTTAACCTGAGTTAAAAGTTTTAAAAACTTTTAACATGATCTTCAGTGTATGCATTTTACAGAAAATCCTCTCTAAGTGGAGTCAATTTTAGACTTTTAAGGACCCTATGGTGATCATTTTAACCTTAACATATATGTTGCATTTTAATTTTGCTTCTCTCACTAGTACTGAGCTGCAAAATGAATACTAGTTAACTGCTCTATTTACTGTGAACATCAATTTATTTTGAAATATTTTTAGGGCAATAAATCCTTTAATAATATACCTGAGGTGGTGCAAGAGCAAACCGTGGACATCATATCAGGTGAGACTCATAGTTTGAAGTAACTTTGTACCTTTCTTTGGGAAGAATTGGATGCTTGGTACAAAGCAGTGCTCTGCTATTCCTTTTCCTCTTAAGACATTCTCTTACTATTAGGAAATCTACAGAACTGTGCAGATATCAGAGCTTTTCAATGGTGCTAGCTTTACACATAGATGTTGATTTTTACAAAGTAACAGTCACACTATTGAACAGTTGCTGACATCACCATGCTGGCAGGAAGAGGCTGGGTGAGGGCCCTACGGTGATAACGAGCGCTCCCTTTGACTCGTCACAGCTAAAGCGGCCACAGTCACATCCTGGTGGTTTTAACTGGGGAAAAAAACTGCATGTTATTTTATTTTCAGAATGAACTAAAAATTTATTTTTAAAGGAATGCTATGTTAAGGATTTGCTTGTTCATCTGACATCTGGTGCTGAGGTATTTTAGCCATGTAAGTTTGTTTACAATTTTGAAGAGACAGAACAGATGTTGAGAGAATTCTGCTGGTCTTAGTTGATTGAATCATGTTGCATTCAGGCTGCGGTATTGGGGGTGAAAGTACACAGAATGAATGTAGTATAAACAACTGTTTGGCAGGAATGGGGATAAAGCTGGGTTATTTGCTAAAAGAAGAAATCTCTGAAGCTATAAGATTATTTTCTATTTTAAAAAGATCTCCGTGCTTCTTTTTTATTTATTGACCAGGTAATTTTAAAATTTCGTGTTAAAGGTATTTCATTTTCTTTTCCCTAATAGTGTTTGCTGAACCCATTCAGACTTTGAGTGAATGTATTTGATCCTTCCACACAGCGCTTTGGATAGTTTTTGAGTTTACCTTTGTTTAATCTAAGACTTTACATTTAAAAACTGAGATATTTAAGACACGTTATGCTTTCCTAAAGGCTAACACATGCTGTATGTCTGATAGCCTCCTGCTTACTAATCTCTGTGTTTACTTTTTTTCTGTTTCCCTTTGGACCTCTTCTGCCAATACGTGCAGCCCCCTTGGAATCGGGCCAAGTGAGGTGTGACATGGGCATGAGTGAGGCCCTCTGTACAGTGTCATTGCTTAAACACAAGCCAGAGTTTTCCCAGGCCTGGACCATGGCACTCCATCAGTCGAATTACGATAGTTGATTTCCACATTCTTCTAGAAGAAAAAAACTCCCATATTTTGCACATCTGGTCCTAGCCTGCACACGTATGTTGAGCAGGTGTGCCAAACCCCAGTGTATCTGGGGAGGGCCCATGAGTGGACGTGCCCCGTGCCTGTCTTTCAGCTGAGCATGGCTACAGGTGCCGTTGATCACACTCTGGTGACATAATGAGATACATGCAAGGGATCCCCATGGAGAGGGGAGTGAAAGAGAAGGAAGTGCAGCCAAAGCGAGGCATAGGAAGGTATTTTCTATGAAAGGACACCAGCCACATTGAGTCACCGCAGCGGACAAGCGGAGGGAGCTTGCAAGGAAAAGGGGAGCTGTACATACTACTCGGCTCTCAGATCCCAGAAATCCCAGCATTCAGAAAGAGACCTCCAGGGTCTTCCTGGGCATCCTGGGGTCTTTGGGCAAGCAAGGCACTGAGCTACTGTGGCTAGCACTGAGCTCTCCAATTCCATACTTACGTGAACAACACACTTTGGAAAAGCCTCTCACCGCGCTAATATAATTGCGTTGTGAGCCACAGAATCTGCCACCCAGACTGGCCAAGAGTGCCAGGAACACATAGTTAGTTAGAACTGCTTGTCTTGTCTCTGCTGGTGGGGGCAGAGAGTTCTCTCCCTTTCAGGACAGGTCACGGTTATTACGTCCTGGTCAAGAGTCACTGTGGATGAGACCTGCTTATGGCCTTGCGGGGGCGGGGGCTCTGACCCCAGGGGCAGCCACTTTCCAGAAAACCAGAGCTCACCTCCTCTCTGAACTGTGAGGCTGGATAGTCATAGAACTGCCTGACCCCTGAGAATACAATCTCTTTTTGCAGAAGAGACAAAAATGTGCTACTTCAATAAGTCTTGATTTGTTTGAGTCACATTAAATTCCAACAATATCCCCTGGGGTCAGTTGTTCAGAATCATTGCTGGAGAATTCCTGGAAGCCACTGTAGGTGTGGGAGAAATACTGTATCATTTATTTTATTTTATTTTTTTCAAAATCACCTAACAGAAGCTATAGTGTTACAGAAACCTGAGTTTCCATTCCCTTTCTAGTGCTTTCTGGAAAAAAAATTCTTTTAGGCAACTACTCTGACCTCCCTGAGCTCAGGGAGACTGTTGGTAAGAGTAAGAAAACCCCCTTGTGGCTGAGCTAAGACTGATAAAAACGCCTCGCCATGGTCTTCACACTTTACATTGATTCATCGTCGGAGGCGTTTTTTGTCTTCAGTGAAGTCACTAGAAGAAGAAAACTCTGGCTTGATGTCAGCACCATGTCATCCGAGTCGGTGGCGGAGCTTGCTGTTTTGCCACATAATTGCTTTTTGATGTCTTGGCTACATCCATGCTTGTTGTAGAAACTTCTCATATTTTAAACACTTGATCCTGAAAAAGTTTAAAGGTGGTGGAAATGTTCAGTTCCAAAACAAAAGTTTAGGTTTCCTGTAGACTTAAAAATGTCTAACTGTGACTTCTTTGCTTTCAGATGTCAAAAGCACCCTGAACGCCATCAGTTCAAATATTGACAGTATAAGCGAACAGGTTGCTTTTCAGGATAAGGTGTCCGTTTTCTCGGATTACATTAATCACACTGAAACTTACATCAACCACTATTTACCCTTAGTGGAAAAATACGATTTGTACAGGTGAGTTGCCACCTTCGGGCTGGTAAATAAGAAGAATGAAGCTCGCTATGGAATGGGATAAAAGCTGGCATAATAACCAGAATAATCCAGAGAGCACATTATACAGAGCCTAGAACCTGATAGGGGTTAACCCAAGTTTATGCTCATTTAAAAAGTTGAGGTGTTTGCTTTCGAGGTTCATATGCTAAAACTGGAGCTTTACAGAGAAGCTTCACATGCTCCCTGAACAAGGGTGTGGCACAAATTCATGTAGCATTACACACACACGTACACAATTTTTTTAAAAGATTTATTTATGCATAGAAGAGTTGGGGTACAGGCCAGAGGTGTGGGGGGTGAGAGGATACAACAGAGACAGAGTGGGGAGCAGAAGAGGCAGATTGGCTGAAATACACTGCTGAGGGGAGCAGCGGGGAGACAGGAGAGGTCTGCTGCGCCCTGTGGGCCACCTCCTCGAGTGGCAGGGATCGAACTCGTGCTGCAGTGGCTGCAGTTTGCTTCATAGTGTGTTGCTTAACCCACTGCGCCACCAGGGAGGCCCCACACAGCCAATTTGAAGACGGAAGTTCTTGAGCCAAATTGTCACTAGTTTTCAGTTTTAATGTCATTTGGTGGCTTTTAGAATCTTAGTCCTAATTATCTAAGGCATATACCAGAACTCCAAAGCTTAAAAGTAATCAGGAAGGGCTTGGGATAATACCCTCCTCTTCATCGCGTTACACATAGATATGCAGAAGTCAGTTTTTGCAGAAGCAGCAGCCTGGAACCATCAGTTGTTGTAGGTGCTCAGGTCAGCTGTGGCTGCCCCTGGAAACGTCCAGTGCTGGGTGTGGCCTGGGAGCAGCAGGTGGCGTCTCAGCCACAGCGCGAGGGACGGGGGCTTCCGGGACCTGGAGGGTGTCGAAGGCCATTCTCTCCTGCCCAACACGGTCATCATCCTACTGGCCAAACCCAGGAGCTCGGAGCCCTGCGTTCCTCACAGAGTGAACGATGCAGGAGCACAAGAAACTAACAATGAAAATAAGAGCAACTGCTAGCATTTAGGGGACAGTGCGAGCGTGCCCACCGAGAGTCCTGGCACCCCAGATGCTCACGCAAATCGTAGGGTTGTGCCCTGTTACAGGGCGTCTGCCTGGGCCCTGCATGCGTGCCCGGAAATGGACAGCACATCCCCCGTGGCGGGTGCAGCCCCCTTCTCAGTGAGCTCCCGACCTGGTCAGTTCCCGGTGGGACGGAGAGCACAGATTTCTGTCCACACATCAGCAGCCGCCTCCCCTTCACATCCCCCCACCCGGACTACAAGCAGATCTTTAAAAAGAAATCTGGAGGTTTGTGATAACTGGAAAAGTCTCCGCGGCCAGTTTCCAGCTGACTTCATGTCGTGCTCCCGGGGGCTGGAAGGAAGCCCGAGGACGGTGCAGGTGGCTGTTGCAAGTACCGCGATCGCTTTTAATGGGACGAAGAGCTGTAGCGGCGGCTTTTGTTGCCGCTACAAATTTCCTTATTTTTGCGTGTTTGAAAGCTTGGGAGGCCTTTCTACCTGATAGACTCCTCAGCTGCTGGAAACGGTGGTGCATTCTGGCAAGACCTAATGGAGGAGCCGTTACCTGAGCCCCCTGCCCCACCCCGGGACCACAACACCAAGGCAGGGACCTAGGACCGTGGGGCAGGGATTTAGGATGGTCCTAAAATTGTAAGTTATCCAGCTCACTGGCCACCTCGAGCACGTCTGGTTCAGTAAAGAACAGAGCGCCGTTCGTCTCTTGCTCCCCGGTATTCCCACGGTGTTTTAGAGATGGCCTATGGGGAAGACCCCAATATTTCTGTACTTCTGTCTCATGATTAGCAGAGTAAGCATGCACAGCTTCGGGAACCCTAAGAGAACTCAAGTTTAGGGTGTTTTCTCAGTAGCCTTGGAGCTGCACGAACACCGCTGCTCAGCCCCACGGGCGCGAAGGGAGAGAAGAACATCCCCTGCACCCCAGCGCCAGGCTCGCAGTTAGGGCTTTATGCGGGGGGCTGGCGGCTGGGTGGGAGGGCGAGTGCCGCCCTCGGAGACTCACAGGAACCTGCCTGCCCAGGCCGGCTCCGACTCTTCTGTGTCTCTGCTGCTGCCCCGACTATGTGACTGCGCTTGCCTCCCCAGGTGGCTGGCTGGCCTGATCGTCTGCGAGGTGCTGACCATCGTGGTGGTCTTCTATTGCCTGGGCTTGCTGTGTGGCACGTTGGGCTATGACCCCTCGGCCACCCCGGCCAGACGAGGATGCATCTCGAACACGGGTGGCCTGTTCCTCATGGTGTGAGTGTTTGCCCCACCCGTCACCCTTCACACCCTCCCTTCACCCTTCACACCCTCCCTTCACCCTTCACACCCTCCCTTCTCCCTCCGCTCGGCACAGGTTCCTTCTTCCAAGTGAAACAGGCTGTCCCCCTGTGGTCTCAGGAGAGCAGTGCCCCCTGCATCTGCCAGGCCCTGTCTGGGCGCCCTTGCCTGGCTCCCCAGCAGCCCTGCATGCTGCTCTCTGCCATCTCTCTGGCTGCAAAGCCACAGTGGCCTCTTCCACACACCCCCAGGGAGCATTTCCTGCCTCAGAAGCCCCCTATTCACGGTGTGTCTACAGAAAGCCTGGTTTCCTCAGCTGTATCTGAGTCCCGGCTCTGAGCCGCAGGAGACCAGGCACTGGTCACCAGTCCCCTAGCCCCAGCTGAGCACTCACCCCTCTCAGGGCCCACTGCTGTCTCCTCTGCTCCTGGGAGGCCGGGCCACTTACAACAGAAAGTGGGGATCCCTCCAGACGTGGAATAGGTAGAGTTGGTGATAGCAGGTGACGGTGAATCATTCCTGGTTCTTACGTTGCTTTGTTTTGTTCTCCAGTGGGGTTGGAGTCAGCTTCCTTGTCTGCTGGGTAATCATGGCCTTCGTGGTTCTTACTTTTGTCGTTGGTGGAAATGTGGAAAAGTTGGTCTGTGAGCCTTACCATAACAGGAAGTTATTCCAGGTAAATATGGTTTCTGTGCCTTGAAGGAAGGGTGGGGACAGGTGGGTGAGGCCCAGCTAAGTGGACGCTCCATTGCTATGAGCTTCTTCAGGAGTGGTGCAAAAAGATGAGCCGTTTGCAAATTGAAGCTGCATTCCCTAGTTTAGAATTGAAGAAAATCCATACCCATGTAGCAACTCGTGATCCCACCCTGTGGAGGAAGCTTTCACCCATTCCTTCATCACCCACGAATGTCTTGCTTTTCTGTGAGCCACAATAGTTGACATACTTTAGTGTCTTGTATTCCAGTTTCTCCATGTCTTTGACCCCTCGTGCCATTCTAGCAGGTTCTTTGTTGTCTGGTAATTTCAGTTCACTCATCATTTCATATTCTTATCAGAATTACTTAGCATTTAGTCAGAATCTTGATCCATCACGTAGAAATTTAGGTCTATAAAACAGACACTCTTGATAGGAATAAACACATTGAATTAAAAATTGTTTTTATGATCCGTTTGGTTTTTATTTTTTATTTATTTTCTTCAGTTTGGTTTTTATTCAGTAAGTTGAGATTCCTTCTCTTGGTCAGAGAGGGGGAAAATATAGCATATTCTTCTTTTTAGAATGTAAGGTCGGTTAACCCCAGGGATAAAAGCCAGGGATAAAAGGGATAACGTCAGGAGAATAAAATTCTCAGCCAGCGCTCCCAAATGTGTCTGAGAGACCAGAAGGTAAATTTATAGGCCTCTCATGTCTCAGGAGGGTTTTGGTATTTTAAATTTCCCAGAGGACACTGTTGCCCAAGAGGGTGGTTTGAGCCCTAAATTCTCAGTGAAAGAGGAGGACCCACGTGCCTCAGGCAGAGGCCTGACCCTGCTGGGGAGTCTGAGGCGCTGCATTCAGGCTTTGCTTCTACCTCCATGAGCAACCGGAGACTTCAGGGACCAGCTCCCCACCCAACTTCGCTCCTGTGTGAGGAAGTTTTGGTCACACGTCTGTCTTCTCACGGTGGCCACCCAGAGTTTTTCTCCAGATTCTGACTATTCAGATATAACTCCTGTGTTACTGTGATATATTTTCTACCTCAGATCTGTTAGGAAGTAGGGTGAGTGCTGCCTGAGGGAACCAGAGGTGGTGGGGGACTGCAATTATTCAGTCAGTTTTGGATCAGTCAGTTGGAAGCATCAGTTTGTCAGCTCTCTGCATTTGGCCTCGAGATAAAAAAATGACACATCAAAGCAGACTTGGTTACTGTCTGCATTGTGTTAAGTTGTTGGGAAGGAATTCCTAAAATGTACGGCTGTTTCAAAGCCATCTACATTCCCCAGGCACGGACATAGTCCGAGTTCCTCAGCCCACCTGAAGGAGCTGTGGGCGAAGGTCGAGGGGGAGAAAGGTTTCTTTATTTAGCCTGGAGAAAAAGGGCAGAGTCATGGTTTTCTGCTGTTGTTCTGAGTCAAATCATCTGTTCTGTTCCCATTCCTAATGTGCTTCTTTTATTAAAATGGCATGTTCTCCAAATAAAAGTAATCTTTTTAAAAAAAGATTTACTTATTTATGCATACAAGAACTGGGTGCAGGGCAGAGGTACAGGGGGTGAGTGGATTCACCAGAGACAGAGCGGGGAGCAGAATAGGCAGGTATACTGAAACACTGCTGAGGGGAGCAGTGGGTGAGGCAGGAGAGGTCTGCTGTGCCATGTGGGTCAGGCAGGGATCGAACTTGTGATGCAGTGGCTGTGGATTCTCCTAGTGCAGCTTAACCCCTTGCACCACCAGGGAGTCCCCCCCAAAAAAATAATCTGATGAAGTTGCCTTGACTTACTGGGGGGGTCAACAGCCTTGTCCCCTCCATGGCGTTATTTTCACAACGAAAGTCAGGCTGCAGTCCCCCCCAGTCATAGGTAATTTACTATTCATCTTATTACATGTGTGCATGCTAGTGTCAAACTGTCTCTTTTTTTAAAAAAAATGTTTAATTTGTTTCAGCTTTTGGATACACCATATTTGATAAATGAGAAATGGAGATACTATCTCTCTGGACTGGTGCTGAACAACCCAAACATTACTCTCACTTTTGAACAAGTTTACAGGTATAAATCATTGCATTGTGCTTTTTTTTTTTTTAAGATTTACTTACTTATGCATCCAAGAGCTGGGGTACAGGCCAGAGGCATGGGGGTGAGAAGACTCTCCAGAGACAGAATGGGGGAGCAGAACAGGCAGACTGACTGAAATACACTACTGAGGGGAGCAGCGGGCAAGGCAGGAGAGGTCTGATGTGGCCTGTGGGTCCCTCCCTGGCCGGGGATCGAACTCGCGCTGCTGTGCAGGGGATGCTTCAACCCGCTGCGCCACCAGGGAGGCCCGGGCTTGATAGACTTTGAATGAAGTTCCTAGTGTCCTTTGTAACCCACCTTTTTCAGCAAGTGTGGATTTATTTTGTTTTGTCTTTTGTTAATGGGAATTGATTTTTTCTCCTAACCCTTAAGTTAGTGCTCCTTTGCAGCACTGACAAACAGCACCAAGGCGACGAATGAGGACATATTTACCAAAGCTCTTGTTTCTCTCCCCCAAACAGACACTGGGGAGATCAGAGAATGGCATCAGGGTGGTGGGTGCCTGTGCGGCTGGGTGCTGGGTCGCACCAGAAGCCCCTTCCGTGCCACAGTCCAAACCCAGACCGATGGCCCACCTTTCCCTGTCCCCTGAGCATGCACAGAGAGCTCACGGTTTCCCTTTCCCCTAGTGATTGCAGGAACAGCAGAGGGATTTATGCGACCTTCAAGCTGGAGAACAGGTACAACGTCAGCGAGCACCTCAACATCGAGAAGGTGAGTCAGCAGAACCGGTCAGGAGGGCGACACGTTTCTTCTCGAAACCCAGCTTGTCTGCGCGCATGCTTGTAAGGTGCGATCACGTAGGTGAAGTTACCCCTTTGCAGTGACCTTCAGCGCGGTCCTCAGCCGGGGCAACCTCACCTCCAATTCCAAAACGTGCCCCTCCCCCCGCCGGCTGTCTTCCTCGAGGATGCGTCTCCAGCAGGCCGCACTCGGGTTCTGCGGGGCCTCACGGTGGATGCTGGGGACGGGGGCTCCACCTCACCTGCTGAGCACCTGGTTCCCAGAGCAGCAGACACCACTTGTTCCCAGGGATGTGGCTCCCCCAAACTGGCCACCCTTTCCTGCCAAGTCCCTGAAGAAGAAATTAGGCAGCAAGAACCATGACCCACACCATTGTCCTTTCTTACACATCGCGGCCGCGGCCCAGGGCCCAGGCAGTCTGCTCCGCCGCCCCTCTGCAAGACGCAACTCGGCCACCAGCATGGAGGCCGGTGGAGGAGACCGCTTCTCTTTTTCCCAAGCCCAGACAGAGGCTTGAGTCTTAAACTCTCAGGAGAGGCCACTCCAGAGTAGACTGGGCAGGGGAGGAGCTGGAGAATTTCAGCTGCCCAGACCCCGGGCGCCACCCCCATCCTCATCCTGGCCTCCTGGGCTTTGTAGGGCAGAACCTCAGCAAACTTCTTTCCTCGGGGCTTCCCAAATGCAAGCAGATACCAAGGGATGCAAAGAGAAGAGAGTGTTCCCCAGGCCCCTGGCCTGCCCTATGTTACCTCACGGAAGGTTCCAGAGGCCCCCTGAGGCCTGTTTGCAAGGTGAAGGGGTTTATTTGAAAGCTATACTCAGTTGCGTGTTGCCGAGGCTTCCCTCAGTGCTGCTTGCCTGCGTACACAACAAACAAGAACTGTGCACCCAAGTCCAAAACAGATGTCCTCGCCTGCTCACTTCTGGTGCCCAGACTCTGCTCACTTCTGCCCACGGCGAGCAGGAGCAGGCTGGAGAGTGCGCCTCAGGCCCACCCCTGCATGAAACAACCACGGGCTCTTGGGGCAGCCCCGCGTTCCCAGGACGGGCAGCCCCTGCTGCCCGGGGCTGGCGCCTCCTGCCTCCCTGCCCTGGGGCAGCCTGACCAGACCCTGTCCCCAGGGCGACCTCCAGCTCAGAAGCCACCTGCCCTGTCTCCCAGCCCTGCTAGGGAGGCTCTCCGCCTGGTGCCCAGATGCAGTCAGTCATTCATCTGGTCACCCCTTCCCTTGGGGTCGGGCATCAAGTTTATTGTCTTTGCCCCCACCATGCCACACAGTGGCTGCATGGGGCTGTAGCTGCGTGGAGCAGTGGCTGGCATGGAGTGGTGGCTGCATGGGGCGGTGGCTGCGTGGGGCGGTGGTTGCGTGGGGTGGTGGCTGGCATGGAGCAGTGGCTGCATGGAGCGGTGGCTGGCGTAGAGCGGTGGTTGGGTAACTGCGTGGAGCCGTGGCTGCATGGAGCGGTGGCTGCTTTGAGCGGTGGCTGCGTGGGGTGGTAACTGCGTGGAGCGGTGGCTGCATGGAGCGGTGGCTGCATTGAGCGGTGGCTGCGTGGGGTGGTAACTGCGTAAAGTGGTGGCTTGCATGGAGCGGTGGCTGCGTGGAGCAGTGGCTGCATGGAGCAGTGGCTGCGTGGGGTGGTAACTGCGTAAAGTGGTGGCTTGCATGGAGCGGTGGCTGCGTGGAGCAGTGGCTGCATGGAGCGGTGGCTGCATGGAGCAGTAACTGCGTGGAGCAGTGTGGCTGGCATGAAGCAGTGTGGCTGGCATGGAGTGGTGGCTGCGTGGAGTGGTGGCTGCATGGAGTGGTGGCTGCATGGAGCGGTGGCTGCGTTGAGCAGTGGCTGCATGGAGCGGTGGCTGCGTTGAGCAGTGGCTGGCATGGAGTGGTGGCTGCGTGGAGTGGTGGCTGCGTGGAGCGNTGGGGCAGTAACTGCATGGAGCGGTGTGGCTGGCATGGAGTGGTGGCTGCATGGAGTGGTGGCTGCATGGAGCGGTGGCTGCGTTGAGCAGTGGCTGGCATGGAGTGGTGGCTGCGTGGAGTGGTGGCTGCGTGGAGCGGTGGCTGCATGGGGCAGTAACTGCATGGAGCGGTGTGGCTGGCATGGAGTGGTGGCTGCATGGAGCGGTGGCTGCATGGAGCGGTGGCTGCGTTGAGCAGTGGCTTCATGGAGCGGTGGCTGCATGGAGCAGTAACTGCGTGGAGCAGTGTGGCTGGCATGAAGCAGTGTGGCTGGCATGGAGTGGTGGCTGCGTGGAGCGGTGGCTGCGTGGAGCGGTGGCAGCATGGAGCTGAAGGAAAGAGGCAGGGAGGGAGTGGGCAGGGGAGGAGAGCAGGGAGAGAGGCCAGGCCAGAGCAGTGGATTTAGTCTTTTGTCCCGGTAATGTTACTGCTCTTTGCAAGCATCCACCTTATAGCATTCTTAGAGAGCGTCTTGCATGTTCTTGGACTTATTTCTAACGCGTCTTTCCATCCCGCAGTACACCAGCAGCATCAGCAAGGAATTTGAAAACCTGAACATAAATGTTGGCAACGTCGTTCTGCTGGATGAAGCCGGGAGAAGAAGCCTCCTGGATTTCAGCTCCTCGGGTGTCGACAGCATCGATTACCCCTCCTTCCTGGCTGTGGTGGGCACCGGGGGTCAGCCTGATCTCTTCGGGAACATTTTGAGCATCGGATTGTGTGTGTTTCTCTGCGTGTTTGTGTTTTGGTCTGGATTTGTGGTTCTTTTTATTGCGACGAGTTTTACATCGCATAAAATGAGCTAACGCAAGCAGTGCCCTAGCGTTTAGCACAATGCCTGCCAGCCGCCCCCGTCAGCTCCCAGGTACCGTCATCCCCCTCAAAGCCCCTTCCGATGACGCAGTCGCTCCCGTTGCCTTCCCTGCCCCGGCACCACCATCGTGCTCCGTCCTGGGGCTTTGCCCATTGGTGTTTCCTGCGGGCGTGCGGTGGCGACCTGGCACCCGGCGTTGTGACTGTCCCTTTCGAGTGGTCTGATGTGACCTCCCGCCTTCTTATGTCTCTGCGCTTTATTTCTTCTCGTGGCTGAATGACCTGGTGGGGTGCAGAGAATGTGCTTCTGTGCTCTTACGTGTGCCTGGGGAGGTGGTGGCCCCGCCCTCGCTGGGGGCGCATTTGGTTGGGGGTCAAACAACCCCACATTCGTAACACCTCTTGTTTCCCCACCTCTTTCGCAGACGAGTAAAGCGCCCACCAAGGTGGATCTCTTATCATTTGCCGCTGACCTAGATGTGAAAGTCAGAAAGTTGGTGAGTTCACAGCGTGCTGGTTAAAGCTGGCGTGTCAGGTGCCACCACCGTCCCCAGGGAAATTGCAGAGAAGCCGCACAGGCCACCCGGGCTCAAAGCCTCCTCCTGTGCAAGTGAGGAGTCCTCGGACGCAGCCGCAGCCAGGACGCCCAGACCTGGGTGCCTGTGGTGGCCCCGGCAGCTTCGGGGTGCACCTGGCTGCTGCTGGTCCCGCCCCCACCTCAGGGCAGCTGCCCTAGCTGCGTTGACCCCAGACCTGTTGCCACTCACCAACCCCTCCACCACCAGACACACGCACACATGCACGCATGCACACACATGCACACACGTGCATGCACACAGTTGCAGTGTGGGGAGGGCTAACTAAAGACAGCGGGAAATTCCACTGTGTCCGCAATGTGTCCACAATGATGTGTAGATAAGGGCAGACACCACGACGCTGCACTAGCCTCCCGTCCCTCAGCGCCTCTGGGGCGGTAACTAAATGGCCCTAAATGGTCCCTCCAGGAAGAAGCAGGGTGCAGTGGCGGGGAGCCTGGGCTCTGGGGGAGGTGGGGTCTGCATCCTGCCTTGGCTACCTCCTAGCTGCGCAAACTTGGGCGAGAGGTGTGTCACCTGTGCCGGAGACGCCCGCCGGCAAGTGGGGGCATCGGGCTCTGCACATCGGTAGTCTGGACACTGTTAAAGTGTGGGTTCGATGGAATCTCTCAGCCGAGCCCTGGTTTTGCCGTCGGTGAAATGGGAGAGAGCGTCTGTGGAGCGGCTCCCCGTGGCTGGTACAGGAGATACCAGCGGGGAGGCACAGCCGCTGCTGTCGGGCAGAGCTGATGGGTCTGTGACGGCAGCAGGACGTCTCGGCGCCCGTTCTCCCTGCTCTGCACCCACAGAAATGTCACCCTCCCGGCTGCTTGCCTGCGTGACAGCCGCCCCGCCCAGCTCCTGTGGCCAGAGGCGTGCTGCAGCGTCTAGAAAGATGGTGCTGATCTCTGTTTATTTTGTTCTCTTCGTAGCCCCCTGGGAAGTTGAAAGAGTCTCTAAAATCTCACGTGCAAACTCTTAGAGATCTTCACCGTGACCAAGTCATTCCTTTGCAACAAAAAATGGTGAGGACCAGCCGCTGCTGTCACCAGACCTGTTGACACCCCTGAGCTTAAGGCCACACTAGTCCTGCCCCAGTGGCTCAGACCCAGTCGGCCTTGGGCTAAGGCACCGATGACTGCAGAAACACAGGATAGTAGCCGAGCTTGACAGAACAGAGTTCCTCTCACCGCGCCTTTTCTGCGGGCACCTGTGCCTCTGTCTTTCTGAATATCAGCAGCAAGGTTGAGTCTGCGCTGCCTCACGCCCGCTCTCCTTTCCATCCCCTGGGGGCTCCTCTGCATGCACTCAGCTAAGGACTGGTATTTTGTTAAAGATTCATTTACTTACGCGCACGAGAACGGTTACAGGCCAGAGGTGCGGGATTGGGGGGTAAGGGGTAAGAGGATTCACCAGAGACAGAGCGGGGAGCAGAACAGGCAGATGGACTGAAACACACTGCTGAGAGGAGCAGCAGGCAGGAGCAGCGGTCTGCTGCGCCCTGTGGGTCCCCTCCCTGGCCGGGAATCGAACTCGCGCGGCTGTGCCATGGATGCTTCACAGTGCGGCGCTCAACCAGCTGCGCCCCAGGGAGGTATTTTTGTTCTGAGCTATTGCTTATTCTCCAGTTCTTTTTGTCCAAACCCTGTCAAAAGATAAGTGAGGCAAAGATAAGTCCTGTTCTTTCTCTTCCATCCTTTCAGCACCGAGGCAGCCTGTCTCCAAACAGACACATGGTCTGTCCCTACAAACGAGGGGTTAGCAAGCGACACCCCCCAGAAAAGCTATCTGTGGAGCCCTGGACTACAGTCTGCTTGCTGCCTATGTTGTAAATAAAGTTGTGTTGGAATCCCCGTGCCCACTTGTTACAAGTGACCCCTGGCTGCTTTTGGCTACGAGGGCACCCCAGAGGCGCTGTCCCAGGGCCCGGCCCACAAGGCCTCGAGTGTCTGCTCTCTGGCCCCTGCCTGGTGAAGTCTGCCAGCCCCTCAGCTGGACCACTTAGCCCCAGCCACTCTCACTAATGCTGACACCGAGCAAAGCCAGTCTGTTCCAGGGCAACCCTGATAGAAAATGGGCTTGTCTGACAGGTCGCACCCGCATATTTGAAGGACACTTGTAATGCCCCAGCCACAGGCACACACAACAAGGTTAATAAAGGGCTTTATTTACAAGAGAAGGGGAAATAGCAATAGCTAGTGAGTAACACAAGGAGAAGAGAGGGAGACAGAGCTATGAATGGCTTACTTTGAGCTGGAGCCCAACGGCATGCTGAGAGCTGGCTCCAAGGGAACAGCCCCCAAGGCCCACGTGTCTGGTTTTACACCCAGCCTGGCTGCTCAACAACCCCCTCAGGTCCCGTGATCCGCTCTTCGGTGATGACCTTATGGGATTTGGGGTTCTTGGATATTGTTGGTCTGGAGTGGGGGTTTGGGACGACCTTTCCCCCTAACAAATCACAGGGCGCTGTGACCCCTGGGCTGTCACCTCCTGTCCTTCCTCTCTGCGTGGACACATCCCGAGTTTCTCCTCTGCAGGCTCCCACAGCAGAGATGTGCTGTGCCCGTCGCTACCTGCATCTGTGGGAGTTTCTAGAGTTAAACCATGACAGAGCAGGCCTCTCTCACAGCTGATTTGGGGGAAGAATGTAGGGATATACAAATCTTGTGCTTTTACTGCTTCATGCGTAAAGTGTCAGAACATATTTCTCTGTCTGCTCCCCAGAACAATGCACACCGACGTGTGAAGGAGCTCCAGCGAGAAACCAGCGGCTTGGGGGTAAGACTGATTTTCTTCTCCTGTCATAGGGTTTGCTATTAAAGCACATACACAGAAAAGCATTCAGAGAATTTTTCAGCATGCAGATTTATTTTTCCTTTTGAAATAAATATTGAAGTAACACCACATCATAACACCATGCAAGCTGCAGGGGGCGTGACAGGCACTGGGCCCCAGCACCCACTGCCCGCCTCCTGACGTGTCCACCGTGGGCACACCGTGGTCCACGCTGCTCCTTCTGCAGGTGAAGGTGAACTCCACCCTGGCCTCTCTGGACTCTGCGCAGGACTTCATCACGAAACGCACCTCCGCTATTATTGTGGAGGTGAGTCTTCTTCCATGAAATGATGATGTCGGCGGGACCTGTGTGAACACAGCCACGTGGTTAAATGGGGTGTGGTCGGCCATTCTAACGGTCTTCTACGCTTGGGTCTCTTCGCAGGAAAGCAAGAAGTACGTGGACACAGTAATAATAGGGCACTTTGAACGTTACCTGCGGTGGGTCAGGGATGCTGTGAGTAGCCTTGTCTTTTTTAATTTATGCATACAAGAGCTGGGGTACAGGCCAGAGGTGGGGGCAGTGAGAGGACTCACCAGAGACAGAGTGGGGGAGCAGAACAGACAAACAGACTGAGATACACTGCCGAGGGGAGCAGCGGGGAGACAGGCGAGGTCTGCTGCACCATGTGGGTCCCTCCCTGGCCGGGGATCAAACTCGCACTGCTGTGGCTAAAATGCTTTGTAGTGTGGTGCTTAACCCCTTGTGCCACCAGGGAGGCCCCAAGTAGCCTTATCTTGCGTGAACAGAAGTGCTCCACATGGCAGAGCAGTCGTTTTCTAGGATAAAATCAGGGGGAAAGAAAATTGAGTGCCTATACTTTGGTAAGTGGCGAGGAGCAGACTCCGAACATGGCCGTGCCGTGAGACTGGCCTGCCCACCCTGGGCACGCAACCCTGGGATTCCCTTTGCGTGTCTGGAAGCAGCAACCCTGGAAGCCGTCCCAGAGTCCATTAGGGGCTGTTAGAAGCCAATGCCTGGGCGTGGAGCTTCTCACAGCACAGATGTAACAGGTAAGTGAGGTGCCGAGAAACCCAAGGCGGCTTTCCCCACCTTCACTCTCAGCTCCATGTCAGAGGCCACAGCGCTCCTTTGTGAGAACAGGCCATGGGACATGGTGTGGTTAGTTCTTTGGAGGAGTGGCTAAAATTTTGCTGTAGTGCCAGCAGGGCACAGGGCACGGAGCAGATGATTAATGATTCCGGCGGACAGGCCAGGGAGGAGTCCTGGAGCCCTCGGTGGCTTTTTCAGGTTTTATTGCATCATTATCTCAGAGGCGACCAGGCACACGGCAGGCGGGGGGCCGGGGGGCCTGGAGGCTGGCAGGGCTCCCGGCCCCTGGCGCATCTTCCCTCTCTGGGCTCTCCAGCCTCTAGTGCCTCTGCCACTACTGCTGCTGCTGCTTCTGCCTTTCTGTCTCCTCTCTCTGCTTTTGCTCTCTCCTCCTCTGCTGGCGTCCTCGTGACGCTGCCCTAATACGCCCGTGTCTCAGCCCAGGTGCGCCCACTTGCGCACGCCCACTCAGGCTGCGTGCAGCACCACAGGTGTCCATCATCTGCCTAGGGCAGATAAGCCTGATCACGTTTCCATTTACCCTGCACCCACAGATCACAGAGCAGATGGCATCCTGCAAGCCCGTGGCCAACGCTTTAGATTCTGCTGTCGGCATCTTCCTTTGTGGCTACATTATCAGCCCGCTGGTACGAATTCCATCCTCCTGAACTAGGAGACCCAGTGTCCTCCTCATTTTCTATTTCTTATCCAAATGGTAGCACAGGCTCTAATATAAAATAATTTTCTGCTTGGATCTATTGTGGCTAGAGAATCTATGACCTAAAATCTAAAATGTAGATGGGTGGTTATAACGCCTAGTAGGAGAAAGCCTAGAGTCAGAAAGCACCTACTATGTACAGCATGGCTTCTGTCTCCCTCCCCACAACATGGTGTGGGATGAGGATGCTGTGGGCCCTCTGCTCAGAGGCAGAACACAGCCAGAGAACTTCATCAGCCGCCCCGACTACAAAGAGCTCAGACAGGGACCCCCACCCGCCCAGGCTGCGGACCTCCTGTGCCTGTGTCCTGGCTGCAAGGGGCGCCCAGGCCACCCACTGCGGAGGTTGGCAGCAGTTCTGAGGTCCTAGGTGCAAGCCCTAGCCTCACCACTAGGTGCCGCTGTTCCCGGCAATTAAGCATTGCAGGCTCCAGCCAGGGTTTTCATTTGCTACTTGTAACAACAGGTACATTTCGCACAGTGACTGGCTCATGTGAAGCTCACAAATGGTTTCAGTAAAAACTGAGAGCTCCATGAAAACACTGCAAACTGAAATCATCTCCCCCCGAGCAACTGTTTTAGTGTCTCCCCCCAAGCAACTGTTTTAGTGTCTCACCTTCCACACATCTTTCTCTTTTCCTCTAGAATCTGTTCTGGTTTGGCATAGGAAAAGCTACCTTTTTTTTAATCCCGGCTCTAATTTTTGCTGTGAAGCTGGCCAAGTACTATCGTTGCATGGACTCGGAGGACGTGTATGACGAGTAAGTGGCGCGCTCCCACGGAGGCTGCGGGGTTCTCTTCTAAGGGGTGAAAACCCAGCTCCCAGGAGAGAAAACGTAACCTCTTCACGAGGGGCAGGCAGCTCAGGGGTCCCCTCGGCACTGGTGCGCTGATGCTCGTTCCCTTTTCCCTCTCACTTGGGCTTCTTAGCTTCCTTGACTGGCTCTCGTTTCTCCTTTGCAGCTCCTCTGTCCCCGAGGCCTAGCGCTTCACTCTGCAGCTGGGCCTCGTTAGCTTGCACTCGGCTCTGTAGCCGCCTGTCTGTCTGCTGAGCTTCTCTGCTTCAGTGCCGCTGCACGCATCTCCTCCGCATCGTGCTTCTGAATCTGGATCCGCAGGACCCTTCCCAGAGTAAAATGTGGGGGGTGAGGCTTTGATGGGAATAGTCATAAAAAAAATTGTATTTCCCCTTTTTTGTATTTTGTAGTTTTGAAACTGCACCTGTGAAAATGTAAGTCTTTTTTTTTTAAATCATTACCGTAAAATGGGACTGGGGGACCTTTATTGTTATGTGGAGGCTTTTGCAATGACATGGAGAAGAGCGTTCAGTGACATAACGATAGCGTGTCCCCTGAAATCGATGCGATACCTCTCACATGAGGCGGGGTGCAGAGGGGACTGTAGAAGCAGTTGCTGAATTAGGGAATATTTTACATGTGAGCCTTGTTAATCTGCAACATGGATGTTTGGATATTTGGTTTTTAAAGGCAACAAAATGTACATTGTTAGCTTTTTTGCTGATTTACCAAATTGGCACATACTTTTCATGATTATCTTTGTGCATTATCTTTGTAATCCACAGTGTGGAGATTTTGTCTTAGAGATAACAAGAGCTTTGTTTGTTTGTTTGGCCTATTTATTTTTGCTACAGTATGGAAAATGGTAATGCTGGTTTTCATAGACCTCACCCCAACCAGACTGCGTGAACGAGGCTCTCATGCAGGAGTCTTTGATGGGACTGTCATTAAGTATTGGAAGAGAAACCTTCCCCCAGGACATCCCAGAGCTCAGTGACCCAGTCGGGCCGGAGCTGGGAGCAGGTGCTGTGATTGCTCATCTCCCAAGTCTGCTCTGCCTGCCCCCGAGTCCTCGCCCTGGTGAAGGCTTCGTTGGGCAGCGCGCTTGTTAATTTCCTGTCGAGCCTTTGGAACCAGACCTGATTCTGTCATGTCTGGTCACCTGGTGTGCTGGGCTTGCAGCGCGGGTTCAGCAGCGAGCCGGTGTGTGTGTCAGCAATAAAGGATGGCTCTGGAAGCACGCCTCTGATCTCCTCATTGGAAAGACACCCCTCGGTGCCCCTCACGTCGCTGCTTATTCTCCGGGGGCTGCGGTGGCACGTGCCCAGATGCATGCTTAAAGCCTTCAGGTGCATTTTCCCTCAGCCAGGAAGCCCGAGTCACCGTGAGCACATCTCTGGGGTTGGCCTGAGGGGCAGAGGGAGAACCTCCCCAGTGCACCCCAGAAACCCACATGTGGGGTAAATGGAATATTGTCAGGCTTTCCCACCCTCCCACCATTGGTGTCGATGATGGACACCTGCGGTCCTGTACACGTGCCTACCTCAAGTAGGGTGTGGGCATGTGCAGGTGGGCACACCTGGGCTGAGACACGGGCGTGTAAGGGCGGCTTCACAAGGATGCCAGGAAAGGAGTAAGCAGAGAAGCAGAGAGAGGGAAAGAGAAAGCAGAGGCCAGATGCGCCAGGGGCTAAGAGCCCTGCCAGCCTCCTGGCCCCCCGGCCCCCCGCCTGCCGTGTACCTGGCCGCCTCTGATGTAGTGATGTGATCACTGTATCATGGATAACCTGTTCTGTGCGCTCCTGGCACTACCCCGCGGTTGCTGGCAGCCCAGTGCCTTGCTTGGCTTCCAGAGCCATAGTCCCCCCGTCTGTTGTCTTACAAGGACTTCCCCTTGTGTGCCTGCGTCCCAGTCCCCTCTCCTTTAGGGCCACTGCAAGAGGACCCATCCTAATCAAGGATGACCTCCCCTTAATTTCACCACATCTGCACGCAACCTGTTAGGAACTGTCCACGGGTGCTAGGTGACGTGAATGGGGGTTGGGGCGAGGGCGGGAGCGTCATTCAACCCAGCGGAGCCACCCAGCAGTGGCAGCAAAGAGCCAAAATGATAAGTCGGTGTGGGGGAGCCACAGCAAGGCCGAGGCCGCCAATTAAACTGACAACATCAGAAAGGACCGGAAATGAAAGATTTTTGACCTCCACAAGGCGGTGACTCACTCCTCCCCCCACTTTTTTCTGTCCGTGTCTAAGGCTGCGTTCCTCAGCCACTGCCTGTGTGTATAAATTGTCTCTCAGTCTCCACCACGAGGCCCAGC
This sequence comes from Galemys pyrenaicus, assembly GCA_019455555.1. Classification (NCBI taxonomy): domain Eukaryota; kingdom Metazoa; phylum Chordata; class Mammalia; order Eulipotyphla; family Talpidae; genus Galemys; species Galemys pyrenaicus. Next base: position 6,921,773 of record JAGFMF010011878.1, read on the forward strand.
TCCTGCTCTACGGAGGACTCACCTGCAGGTGGCTTTTCAAAAAGATTTATTTATGCACACGAGCTGGGGTACAGGCCAGTGGTGTGGAGGTGAGAGGATTCACCTGAGACAGTGGGGAGCAGAACAGGCGGATGTGCTGAAACACACTGCTGAGGGGAGCAGCGGGGAGGCAGGAGAGGTCTGCTGCGCCATGTGGGTCCCCTCCCTGGTGGGGGATCAAACTCGTACTGCAGTGGCTGCGGATGCTTCATAGTGCGGTGCTCAACCCCTTGCGCCACCAGGGAGGCCCGTGTTCCTGTTTCTTTAGAAAGTAGCTTTTGCCCAGGAAATGTGACTAAGTCCCTCTGAAAACTACAAGTTGGCAAAGTGTTTGCTGAAGTGACTGCTCAGGGGAAGGGGCCAGCCCTGAGGGACCACTGGGTCTCCCGCCAGCTCCCGCCAGTGCCAGGCGAGGCGCCCACGTCCCGAGAGCTGGGGAACTGTGGGTCCCAACCCCACACCGAGGATGTAGGTCTAACCTTGTCGTGACATTTGTTGCCAAAATTCACTAGTGTGAGTTTTAGTCTAATGCAGATTAACCCTCTGGATTCCTGCCATGTCAACACGGCCCGGGGGAAGGCCTGGGTGCTGGGTCTTTGGACTTTATTGGGTTCCAGATTTTGGGGGTCCAGAGAACTGCACTTTATTGGGGTTCCACCTGTGGCGACCACAGGGTCCAAAGCACCAGGGCTCGGGGCTCCCTCCAGCGATTCCGTCCCGTGCATGGTGGTCGCTAAGTGACTCAGAGACCGGACGTCCCCCGCAGCTGCCGGCTTGGCCCTTCAAGCTCTCGAGAAATTCCCTCTGCCTCTGGCTCTGCGCTGACCCACCCCAGGCACCTCCCGGGCCTCCCCGCAGCAGAGCAATCACCCCGAGGTGTTACAGCGGAGATCCTTGTCTGCCCGCCCTCTGTCCTCCTGGAGGGGGCCGGTCCCCTTGCATTCCTCCAAGGACAGGAGCCTCCGGGCAAGCAGGCGCTTCCAGCCCTGCCCGGGGTCCAGTGCACCAGGCAGCCAGCGCCTCCGGCCTGCTGCCCCAGTGGACACATGCTCGCTGGCCCGCCGCCTCACGGGGATTCCTGCCACGCTTGGCTGCCGCGGCCCAGGGCACAGAGCGCTAAGTCGGCCACTTGAGGCTGTGTTTTGTACACGCTCCGGGCAACACACACAGTGAGAGTTCTTGACTCTTAGCCAGCGAGGGGCAGCTTGAACGACAGGAACGTATTTGCTTTCTTTTTTTAAAAAAAAGATTTATTTATTTATGCACACAAGAGCTGGGGTACAGGCCAGAGGTGCGGGAGGTGAGAGGACTCCCCAGAGACAGAGAGGGGAGCAGAACAGGCAGATCCACTGAAACACACTGCTGCGGGGAGCAGTGGGCGAGGCAGGAGAGGTCTGCTGCGCCCTGTGGGTCCCCTCCCTGGCCGGCAGCAGGGATGGAGCTCAGGCTGCAGTGACTGGTGATAGCCTGATAGTGCTGAGACTTTAACCCCTGTGCCACCAGGGAGGCCCAGGCAGCAGGTTTAAAGTGTTGACTTAAGGGCCTCTGTGGTGGCACCAGGGGTTAAGTCTCAGCACTATGAACCTGTCTGCAGCCACTGCAGTGCAAGTTCAATCCCCAGCCAGGGAGGGGCCCATGTGGCGCAGCAGACCTCTCCTGCCTCCCTGCTGCTCCCCTCAGCAGTGTGTTTCAGTCCATCTGCCTGTTTTGCTCCCCACTCTGTCTCTGGTGACTCCTCTCACCACCACCCCCATCTCTGGGCTACACCCAGCTCTTATATGTACAAATAAATAAATCTTTTAAAAAAAGCGCTGATTTAAGCCCGTTTTCTCACATTCCCTTAAATGACCTGGAGCAGTGGGTGCTGTGCTCCCCAGGCGTGGGTGCTCCTTACAGGCCTTTTCAGAGTCGTTGCTGTTGTTTTTAAAGACATTTATTCATGCACACAAGAGCTGGGGTACAGGCCAGAGGCACTGGAGGTGAGAGGAGTCACCAGAGACAGAGTAAGGGAACAACAGGCAGATCCACCGAAATCCACTGCTGAGGGGAGCAGCGGGGAGACAGGAGAGGTCTGCTGCACATGTGGGTCCACTCCCTGGCCGGGAACTGAACTCGCGCTGCAGTGGCTGCAGAAGCCCCACAGTGCGGTGCTCAACTCCTTGTACCTCCTGGGAGTCCTATGAGTCCCACTGTTAATGAGAAATTCTCAGCCTTTCCACCTGTCCTCAGCATCCGCAGGAGCAACACAGACGCAGGTGTGCAGACGCTGCCCTGGTGGGGGCCAGGCATGAGGCTTCCACGAGCCCAGCGCATCCAGCGGGGCTGCTCGGGGAGGACAGGGGGGCTGCGTCACCGTCACTCCAGGGCTCTGGACGGAGCTCTGCCGGAAGCTCCACACACAATTGTCAGGTCAGCCGTCTCGGGAAGCTCGGTCTCACCAAGGTCATGGCTCTAAGGCCCAGGGTGGGGCTGCTGCGACCACTTGGGGCTACCCACAGTGTCCCGCTGCCCCGCTGCCCAGGACAATCAGCACATTTCCTGGCCCATGGGCGCACAGGGCTTGACAGAGGCAGCTGAGGCATGGTCGTCTCCCCTTCTCAACCCACCTAGGTGGGCTGCCGTCACCTTACTGGAAGGTGAAGGACGTCTGGTCAGGAATGCTCTCAGGCCCCAGGCTGTGGAAGTGCAGGGTGGACTGCAGGCTAGAGGCTGGCCTCCCAGGACAAGCCCAGCTGTCACGTGGTGAGCCTGCCCCGAGCACTGTGATGGGCTGTTGGCCCCGGGGCGGAAAGGCTCGTCCGGAGCTCCTCCCATGCATGCATGCAGACTGTGGAGGAGTCAGCTGCACCTGTGGCAGGGTGCTACATGTGTTTGAAGGTCAAAGTGATCTTCCAGCAAACTGACCTTGCTATCTGAGTCAAGAAGACTGAGAAGTAGGTGCAGCTGCGGCTCAGAAACACCAAGTGTAAGATCCACTTAGCTCAGTAGCAAAATACAGCTGCTGTGGGGCTCGCAGGCAGCAGGTCTACTTACTTATTTATTAAGAACTTATTTTGTTTATTTATGCGTACAAGCACTGGGGTACAGGCCAGACACATGGGGGTGAGAGGACTCCCCAGAGACAGAGTGGGAGGCAGAACAGGTGGATCCACTGAAATCCACTGGAGGGGAACAGCGGGTAGACAGGAGAGGTCTGCTGCACATGTGGGTCCACTCCCTGGCCGGGGATCGAACTCGGGCTGCAATGACAGGGACAGCCTTGTAGTGCTGTGACCCAACTCTTTACACCACCAGGGAGGCCCCTCCACTTGCTTTCATTGAAATAGGGCCCATTTCATGGGTGTGAAGCAGCAAGTGCTCACTAAGGTAAATAAATGGGGCAGGTCTATTTAGATGTGCACTCACATGAGTGTGGCAGCCCTTTGCTCTTTCCTGTGTCTCTAAAGTAGACATTAGCGCTCTGTGTCACATGACGTGTTGAACGGGAATCTGCATCTCGTGCAAGGAGCATTTTATTTTTTTATTTTTTTTTTAAAGATTTATTTATTTATGCATACAAGCACTGGGGTACAGGCCAGAGGTGTGGGGGGTGAGAGGATTCACCACAGAGAGCAG
>JAGFMF010011878.1:6925476-6976958 GCA_019455555.1 Galemys pyrenaicus
GAGAGGTCTGCCGCACCATGTGGGTCCCCTCCCTGGCCGGCGGCAGGGATCGAACTCGTGCTGCAGTGGCTGCGGTTTGCTTCATAGTGCGCTGCTTAAGCCACTGCTCCACCAGGGAGGCCCCTCTTCCTGCTTCTTGACTGAAGAGAGAGATGACAGCCCCAGCCTAATCATGAGAGAGAAAAAAAAACAACTAGACAAATTCCAAACGGTATAGCACCTCAAAACTCTTGACTAGTTTTGCAGAAACTGTCAAGATCAAACATAAGGACCGAGACCATGTCTCAGCAAGACAAGAGAGGCCAGCAAGTCATGGCAGCTGACTGCCGCGTGGGGCCTGGGTCGTGGGAAAGCACAGCAGGAGCGCTGCAGACTCCCGTGCGCGAGGAAGGCGATGGAGCTGCAGACGTCACCACCGAGTCTCAGGACGTGCCTGGGGGACAGCAGGGGAAGGCAGCCAGGGTCATCCTGGAACACGTGAGCTCTCAGGCCGTGCGGACGTCACAGAGTCCTCGGCGACCGAGCTGCGTGAAGGAAACTCCTGAGAGGACGGTGTTTGTCTCGCTCTAGCACGCGAGCGTCTCTGGAGACACACCCGTGGAGAGCGGGGAAGGTCAGCCATGACCAGGGGCTGGGAGAGGCAGGGCGGTTCTTCTGCGTGGTGACATGACACAGAGGGCTTTCAGGGCACTGAAACTGCTGTGAATGTGCCAGCATGGTGTGTGTGTGTTGTTAGAGGGTCTTTTTTTAATTCATAAAATCCATCTGGTAAAGTGAATATAAGGGAAACCGCGGATGGGTCATAGACTGCAATAATGAAGAGCTTCTGCAGGGGGTGTTGACAGCGGGGTGTCTGTATATGGCTGATAGCCTGGAGTTATGGGGACTCCCCATTTTACTGTGAATCTAAAACTGCCTTAAAATAGTTTAATAAGGGCCTCCCTGGTGGCGCAGTGGGTTAAGCAACGCACTGTGAAGCAAACCGCAGCCACTGCAACATGAGTTCGATCCCTGCTGCCAGCCAGGGAGGGTACCCACATGGCACAGCAGATCTCTCCTGTCTCCCCGCTGCTCCCCTCAGCAGTGTACTTCCGTTGATCTGCCTGTTCTGCTCCCTGCTCTGTCTGTGGTGAATCCTCTCACCTCTCCCACACACACCTCTGACCTGTACCCCAGTGCTTGTTTGCATAAATAAATAAATCTTGAAAAAATAGTTTAATAAAAACTAAAATTAGGAATATAAGCTAAATTTAAGGAAGTCTGAATCAAGTATGGATTTTAATAATAATTTCTCAATGTTGGTACCAAGGCGTCTTTATATGTAGCATAGAAACCTGGGGGGCTAGCAATAGGGAGACAAGAGAAGGGAGCAGGGGAACTCCGTGTTTTCCTCATAAATCTAAACCTGTTGTATTTCTTAAACTGTCATGAAATAAGAGCACAGGGATGGAGACCAGAAAGGGAGAGCTTCCCAATGCACGGCACAGACTAGGCCTGGCCCCCCTCCCCTCCCCCCTCCCCCACCTTCCCCCACCCCCATGTGTGCGTCTCCCCCCACCACCCTGGTGTGCTCTGTCAGAACCGAAGATAAGATTGTCGAGGGGCTTGGAATGCAGAAGCACTTCACAGCGGTCCTGCACGATCAGAATCAGCATCCTCACTCACCATCAGCCTCAAAGCCATCTCCCACATCACCCTCAGCGTCACCCCACCACCTCACCATCACCACCATCACCTCCAGGTAGCTTGAGGCAAAGACACTTAGTACCTGTAATCTCCCTTTCCTCAATTGTAAATGGAGATAATGTCTTAAGCTTTGATGGAAGGAGAAGAGGAATTTTGTTAGGTGAGTATTTCTCAGCTTCAGTCCCCAACAAAGATAAGGAAGGCCTAGTTGCCATCAAGATGGTATTCAGATTTGGGGCCTCACAGTGACACCCAGATTGGTTCAACACCCCGATTCTCCTTCCCATCTTCCTAGTTGGGGAGACAAATCCCTCATTTACACGAAGCTGTAAATGCTGCTGGCTTCTATTTTTTCCTGAAGGAGTAACACGAATCGAATGTAAAGCCCGCTCCTGAAGCATGGTCAGTTCTTCTGCAGAGCTAGCGCGTGCTCACTGAGGGCTGAAAACACCCAGAGTATCCAGAAGCCCATCGAGGGCGAGAATGACGAGATGTATTGTCCTTCCTGCTGGCACTGGAAGGTTGTGAGTGGCCTTCTGGAGCTCTGGGTTGAAATGACTTTAAAAAAAAAAAAACATTTATTTATGCATAGAAGAGCTTGGTGCAGGCCAGAGTTAGGGGTGTGAGCAAATTCACCAAGAGGAACAGAACAGGAGTATCCACTGAAATCCACTGCTGAAGGGAGCAGCGGGGAGACAGGAGAGGTCTGCTGCACCATGAGGGTCAGCTCCCTGGCCCAGGACTGAACTCATGCTTCAGTGGCTGGTGATAGCTTGATAGCGCTGAGACTTTACCACCAGCGAGGCCCGGAAATGACTTCTGAAGCTGTACCCAGGCATGCAGGAGGCACAGGGGCACATGGCAGGGTCTGCCATGGGCGCTGAAGCGGCCGTGAGGACTAGTCGTCAGCCTGAGGGATAAAGCCCCCCCTCCCCGAAAACAAGACCTCTCTCGGGCTTGGGGCCTCACTTTCCACTTTCTGCCAGTAATTAGTTGACTTACTGGTCCTCAGTGAGAACTGGAGCTCTGTCCCATTAACATGAAAGGGCTTCCCTAACTGGCCACACTGCTCCCAGCCAGAGGCGCTCAGTCAGCTAACCAGTGGGGCCACAAGCCCACGCTACCCGGCCCCTGGCTTCGCTCTTGGAGCACTTGCGAGCACAGCCCTTTGGCTTGTCTGACTTCTCTTTTCCGTGGGTAACAGAAGCCCCTTCTTCTGCCGAGAGCACCCCCACCCAAGGCCCCTGCCTTTTGGGGGGCTGCCTCTGTGCATCTCTGCCCCTACATGACTCAGTGACTGTGCCAGGGAGCTGATTCCACAAAGTTCTCTCCAGTTCACGGGGGGCAGGACTCGAAAGTCGGGTTCTGTTCGGTGAAGCTGGAAAGAGCCCTAAGAATGAAGCTGGACTGTGGACAGTGCCGAGGAGAGGTGTATGTGGTGGGGGTGGGGTGGGGTGGGCTGCAGGAGAGACACCACCTCTGAGCCAGCCTCGCCCTCCCCCACCCGGCCAAGAGCTACTCCCTGCGCTTTCCTGCCCGGAATGCTGGTCTCTCATGGCCAGAAGGCACCGTGTTGATAAGAACACCAGTCACCCGCAGGACAGTGGGGAGGTCCTCGCACAGTTGGGACTTGAGGGGATTCGTGTCTTAGGAGCACGAAAGTGCGCCCAAAACAGTCGGGTTCCTCAGAGACACGTCCTGGCCCCCGCAGCTGGCCCTGGCGAGGCTCGCTGCGCTGGAGGGCCAGCAAGGCCGCTCCTCCCGGGGGTGGGTGTTTGAAAACCTCTGTGCACGTCCTGGTAGTCAGGTCTCCAGAGTCAGAAACGCCCTGGTCCTGGGGTGTGGGAGGTGGTGGAGGGATGCGCTGTGAGCGGCTTTGCAAGCCCCCAAATATCTCCAAGCCCCCAAAACTCTCCTCTAGAACAGTCTTGGGGTGTGAGTAGGTCAGTGTGGCCAGAATGAAGTGTGTGGGAGTGTGTGCAGGTGTGTTTCTGTTCATCTGTGTTTGTGTGTGCATGTGTGCGTGCGTGCGCACGTGTGTCTGTGCATCGGTGTTTGTGTGTGTGCGTGTGCGTGCACGTGTGTCTGTGCATCGGTGTTTGTGTGTGCGTGCATGTGCACACACTTGTGCCTGTGCATCTGTGTTTGTATGTGTGCGCACATGTGTCTATGCACCTGTGTGTGCATGAGTGTGTGCGCGCGTGTGTCTGTGCAATCTATGTTTGTGTGTGCGCGCGCATGTGTGAACTTTTTGAAATGACAGACCAAATGCAGGAAGCACTACACACCTGACCAATACCTGCCCCCACAGGACACAGGAAGAAGGGGGCACAGGGAGGGGCGGGGGTCGGCAGCACCAAGCGGGGCCCCGGGCAGGTCCTGGGCACGTGCGTCACGTGTCCCTGCCAAGCACTGACAGGCGCTGACCCAAACATGAGTCTCTCATCTCCGTGGATGAGTCCTCCTGCTCTTCACTCAGCACGGTGTAGCTCTTTTAAAATGCCTCTGAAGGGGCCTCCCCAGTGCACTGTGAGGCATCCCAGTGGGAGTTCGATCCCCAGTCGGGGAGGGACCCACAGGAGGCAGCAGACCTCTCCTGCTCCCCCCCCCACTCCCCCCCCCCCTGCTGCTCCCTTCAGCAGTGTGCTTCAGTCGATCTGCCTGTTCTGCTACTGCCCTGTCTGGTGAAGCCTCTCACCACCACACTGCTGGCCTGCACCCAGCTCTCGTGTGCATGAATAAAATAAAATGCCTGAGGCTGCTGGGCGAACCAGTCTGCCCGCCCTCCTGGAGGGGCTCCCGCAGGACTCAGCGTGAGCCTGGGCGTTCGCGCACGGTGGGGCAGGGGGCTGCTCTGGCCGCGGTCCAGGCCCTGGGCTCCCTCAGCACCTCTGACAGCGCTGACCGGCCGGGCCGCGCATGGGTGTCCTCGGCGGGAGCCCGGTCAGGGGGCCCCGTCAGAGCCCCAGCCCGGGTCTCTGCTCACCGGTCACTTGGGCCAGGCACGGGGGCTCTGAAATGAGCCGGCGCCCCCGCAGCAGCCCGGACGACAGACTGCCGCGAGGGGCTGGGGCCGCACAGCGCTGAGCGGGCCCAGGCTTGGACTTGGGGGTCATGCTCCCGCTCTGGGGCCTTGGACGAGCCCCAACCCCGCCAGGCTCCGAGCACCCATCGGAGAAACGGGGTGACCCAGAGAGGACCGGCACATGGTGGGTTTGATGAGAATAGGGGAGCGCTGGGTCAGACCAGTCACTGTTCTCCTTCCCCACAGCTGCTGCTGTGGGGGTTCTCGCCCCTTCAGGAAGGTCCTTTCCCAACAGTTCTCCTGTCCTTGGTGGGGGGGCAGGGAAAGAATTAGAGGAATCAGCCTAAGGCAGGCATGTAGCCCCCACCCTCAGGGCCTAAGGCGACAACTGCACTTTCCCTGCAGGTGTTTCCCCCTCTGAAGGGGTGTGTCTGGGAGAAGCAGGATAAAGATCAGCAAATCTCCAGCTGTGAAACGCAGCTCTGAGGTGCTGCTACAAAAAAGGGCTCTCGCCTGCTCTGCAGCAGAGACCCAGAGACCACGGCAAGCTCACCTCCTGCCGGACTGTGCGAGGATAATACGGATAATACAGCGGGGCCTGCTGCGAGGATACGGTAGGGCCTGCTCTCCTAAGACTCCCCCGCCCATCCCGCTCCACCTCCGGATCCTGCTCCCTGGGGTCCGGGTCCCCTTAGGGACACGTGCAGCTGCCTTAGGGACAAGGGGTGACCACCTGCCCACCGTCCTCCTGTCACGCCTGTGATGGTCTTTCCCTTTCTCCTTCCTAAGGAGAGACCAAAACCCAGGGTGAATATTTGTGTGTTTTTTTTTTTCTTTTTAAAGATTTATTTATGCATGCATGCAAGAACTGGGGTACAGGCCAGAGCATTGATCATGTGAATTATTAGCCATAGTTCTCATCTTGAACTTGGGGGACCAGTCTGAGTCGGTCATGGTTCTCCTCCTTGTTGTCGATATTTTACCACGGGCAGAGGGGGGGGGGCACAGGGGTGAGCGTGGATGGAGCAGGAGACTCTCTGCGGCCGCCTCCCTTTGTCACTGCCTGCTGTGGGGCACTGAACCTTTATCTACCACCTCTGCTCCTGGGGTGACTGTTGTTAGCTTCCTTCAGGGATTTTGCACAGACGAAACAAGGCAAGACCAGAGGCTGGCAGAACGCGAAGCACGGAGCAGATCTCCAAACACCCTGATGTCCACAGCCAGCCCGATCAAATCTATACAGCTAGTGTTTTTTAATGCCATCCCATCATAGATCATTCCCTGCATTTATGTGTTACTTTGAGGGCCTCTGCTCAGGGGCTCAGCCCGGGCCGTGTGTCTTACCAGGCACCAGAAACAAGTAGGCAGATCTTTGCCTTCAAACACAGTCTAAATGCTCCGGTTGAAACTCCCTCCATCAGACTGGGGAGCCTTTTCCATCAAATTGGAGACCTCCACACCTGCGGGCCTTGCCCCTGGTGCTTACTGCCCACCTGCCCCCTCCCACCCTGCTCAGAAAGCCCAGACCTGTGCACCTGTAGCCTCGGGAGACCTCTGCCTTGTCCTGCACGCAGCTGGTACCGCCTGGTCGTCAGTCCACGAACCACCTGCCGCGAATCGCACGGGGGTTTGGGACCGGGTCTGGCCCTCTGACACCCCCCACACTGAGTCCTAGAGGGGGGCAGGGAGTGCCCAAGATTAAGCAGGAGTCAGAGTTGGGATGGACTGCTGCTTGACACGACTTAAATTACTCAAAATGTCACCTGTTTTTTTTTTTTTTTTAATTCGGGTCAATGTTAGGACACCCCCACCAGGTACAGGACAGCCCCGCCCGCTCGCCAGGCTGATGCACCCACTGTGCTTCTTCCTCTTTGTCCTCACCCCTCCCAGCCCTCAGCCCTCCCTGCCCCCCCTCAGGGTGAGATGTCCTTAATGACCTCAGTCACTTAAACACCTGGGGTAGCCCGCATCTAAGCCCTGCTTAAGGAGGGAGGGGGGAGGGAGGGGGCGAGCGGAGAGCAAACCAGCCGGTGCGTGAAGGAGCGCGAGCTAGAGATGCATCGACTTGCAGGAGCAGGAGGGGGCTCCTCTGGGCTCCAGGGGCCACCCCTGCGCGGCTGGCTCCGAGGCAGCGCGCGTCGCGTGGGGAGCGGGCAGGGGCAGCCATGCCGCAGAGCCGCCGCCCGCACTGACTCGCCGCCTTTCATCTTTCATGCACAGGTCCACACCGAGCAGCTGCCGCGAGGATGCAGAGCCTGAGCCTGCTGCCCTTCCTCCTCCTGGCCACTAGGGGGCTCCTGGCGGCGGGGACCCCGGGGTCCTGGGCAGGACGAGGCCCCGGAGGAGTCCAGAGTCTGTGGAGCAGACCCCGCCAGCCCCCGAGCCTGCAGAGAAGCGCCCACCCAAACTACGACTACAGCGGCACCATCCTCACCCCCGACGACAGCAAGTGCCGCGTGTCCGTGCGGGAGCAGGACCAGGGCATCGCCCTGAAGGTGGACTGCAGCCGGCTCCGCCGTCGGTTCTCCTGTTTCTTCGTCGGGAATCCCACCGCCTGCACGACCAGTGTCACGAAGAAGATGATCTACTGGAGACAAATTGCCCAGCAGCTGCGCGCTCAGGTGAATATGTGCAAGGACGCGGGGGCCGCCCTGAGCCCCCGGGTATGCAGCAGCAGGTTCCCAGAAGCCGCTCTCAGGCTGGTGTACTCCACGCTGATCAACGCCACCCGCCTGGACGATCTGGACAGCACCCCCTGGTGGCACGACAAGAAAACCACCTCCAGGGCGAAGACCATCACCTGGAAGACCTCCACCAGGCAGCCCACCACCCTGCGGGCCAGGACCTCCACCACCAGGACCTCCACCACCCAGCCCACCTCCACCACCAGGACCTCCACCACCCAGCCCACCTCCACCACCAGGACCACCACCAAATTCGACGGTGTGGACGGCACTGACATCAAGCTTATACCCCAGCATCCAGACCTGGGTATACCCTTCCTGCCATACCCAGCGTATGAGGACAGTCCCTTCCTGCCATACCCAGTGTATGAGGACAGCCCCTTCCTGCCATACCCAGTTTATGAGGACGGCCCCTTCCTGCCATACCCAGTGTATGAGGATGACCCCTTCCTGCCATACCCTGACGCAGACCAGCAGACAGGTCTCGATGGAGCCGAGGACGCGCCTTGAGCTGGGCCCAGCAGGGTCCTGTCTAGTCGTGAGGGTCAGGGAGCCGCTGGCCCTAGACTCTAGGACAACTGTTGTAACGAGGCACAAATAAATGGGTCCCCTGGTCGTCAGTCCCTTCGCATGCTGGGAGGCTCCAAAGTCTTCCGTGTAATAAGAGCCTTTGTTTTAGGGGACCGCAGTGGAATATTTAAGCAGATCTTGTGGGTCTGTTGGTAAATGTCAGGGGGTGCACTGGGGGCCGTGCCCACTTCTGTCAGCTGGGCGTGTGGCTCTGCCCGGCCGCAAGAGCCAGAGTGAACACTTCTGTCCAGTGATCAAAGATAATAAAGCGCTGGGGGTTTTTCAGAGATATGGTCACGTTATTTGGTTTCTCTAAATCTGGTCATAGATGAATCATAAACAGACCCAAGACGTCCATGAAGGAACTGTGTCCCATTGCTCACACACCCCAAGGCGCCCCAAAGGTGACCCACCCCACAGTCCCCATCTCTTCACTCTCATGCCGCAGTGGGCGTGTTAGTCCTTACTGACCGTGGGACACTTGGGACCTGGTGGGAGTAAGGCACATGTTAGGGTCTCATAGATTTGGGGGTGGGTGTAGTGGGGGGCAATGATCTAACCCAGGAACTTCATCTGAAGCTAAATCCAGGGGCTGGAAGAGCACCTTCTACTTCTACCAAACTCAAATTCACCCACCATTTGGGGGACCCCTGTCAGCGTGGAGCTCACTTCTGACCTTGGGGGTGGAGATTCCAGTGGAGGACTCCGGGAACATGGGTGAGGAGTGGAAGACGCTAGACAGCCTGAGGTAAACTTCACACAGGAGGTGTTACTGAAGCTGCATTTTGAAGAATATCTTCAGGCAGGAAATAGGGCAGAAGGAGGGAATATAGGCAGATGACAGCATGTACCAAAGCAAATACCTGAGAAACCCTGAAAGACAGGCGAGGTCACTTAGTTTGGTGTGTGGCGAGATGCAAGCATGACATCGACATCGCTGTTAGTCATTTACATGTTAGTGTGAAGGGTCTGTAAGTGTTCTTGTTCGCTGTTAGTCATTTACATGTTAGTGTGAAGGGTCTGTAAGTGTTCTTGTTCACTGTTAGTCATTTACATGTTAGTATGAAGGGTCTGAAAGTGTTCTTGTTCGCTGTTAGTCATTTACATGTTAGTGTGAAGGATCTGAAAGTGTTCTTGTTTGCTGTTAGTCATTTACATGTTAGTATGAAGGGTCTGTAAGTGTTCTTGTTCACTGTTAGTCATTTACATGTTAGTGTGAAGGATCTGAAAGTGTTCTTGTTCATTGTTAGTCATTTACATGTTAGTATGAAGGGTCTGTAAGTGTTCTTGTTTGCTGTTAGTCATTTACATGTTAGTGTGAAGGGTCTGTAAGTGTTCTTGTTCACTGTTAGTCCTTTACATGTTAGTATGAAAGATGTGTAAGTGTTCTTGTTCATTGTTAGTCATTTACATGTTAGTATGAAAGATGTGTAAGTGTTCTTGTTCATTGTTAGTCATTTACATGTTAGTATGAAGGGTCTGTAAGTGTTCTTGTTCACTGTTAGTCATTTACATGTTAGTGTGAAGGATCTGAAAGTGTTCTTGTCCAGGGGTTGGGGAGAGAAGATGATGTGCCCCCAATGACTTGTCCCAATAAAAGGTGAGAAGCACTTTCTATAACCCATGGTCTTTGCAGGTGGTAAGATGCAGGTGGACGTTAACATGTCCCAACCTCCAGCCTTTAATTTGTCACCCCACACCCACCCTTCCAGGCAGCCTCTGTCCCTCTTCCTCCTCTCCTTTCTCTACCTCTGCTTCTCGGGGCTGAGCCAGCCCAGGCTGTGAGCTGAAGTCTTAGAAGATTTCTCGTCTGAATTCTTCCCAGAATCCTGCACTCTGTGGCTGTCAGGCTATTTGGGAGGTGAGGTGTCATTGTTATCTTTTTCTGTCAGAGCAGAAAGACTACTATACCTGGAGAGGAGACTGCAGCCCAAAGGAAGGAGATCTGAAACTTCAGGGAAGTGATGACAGTCATTTTTGCCACCTTTATTTCAAGCAAAATAACGGTCACTCCTTATAGGACTGTATAAAGGTGAGCTTAGTCATCTCCAGGGAGGCTTTAACAATGACACAGTGCTTTGCCCACGTGTAGAATGATGACCAATCAAGTAGCAAAGGGAGAGAATCCTATCCCAGTCTGGTCTTCCAGGACAAGACCGCCACATGGCGGCGCTGTGGAGTCGCCAATGCTCCGAAAAAATTGGACCCTGCAGGTCCCAACACACAGAGAAGTAGCCAGAACAGAACCCTCACCCCGGAAAAACTTTTGTATTAATTGGTTAGTGCATAATTAAATCCAATGCAAATGAACTCTGAATTCATGCAGATGATTGCTTTAAAGAGAAAGTGAGAAGAGGGGGCTGGCCCTCCTGCGCCTTTAGATCAGCTGACGTGGAAAGAACAGGGGCGCTGTTATTCTACAACCTGGCGGGGGTGGAGGCCGGTCCCGCTCCCTCCGCGGTCACACTTGCAGCTCGAGTGCTTGTGTCTGAGCTGCGGGGCTCTCGGTGGTCAGACTGACCGGCCCGCGCCTGCATTACCTGTCCCTGTGCCCGCCCAGTCCAGGGTGAACGTCTATACGTCCCACTTCAAGGCGGCAGTCTGCGTGGTCGGGGCTTCCGCGGGGTCCCCAGAGCGCGGGCCCAGGGCAGGGGCCCGGGGAGCAGAGGGCTTGTGGGGTCAGAGGGCAGACGCGGCAGGGACATACGATGCCGCGGACAGTGTGTCCTGGAGACAGGCGCAGTGCGTGACCTGAGCTGCGGTCACCCACACTGACACGCGGCGCTCACACCGCGCGGTGGACGTGGGAACAGACATTCCCACTGGCTGGTGGCGGCTTTGGACAGCGCGCAGGTTAAGGGCATTTTTTTTTCCAAATCTGCTCTCTTCTCTTTATATGCACACATGTATGCATTTTACGCTTGATGAACCGTTGGAAAGTTGAAGACAGCATGATGCTTGACCTCTAATACTGCAGCAGGCATCTCCAGAAATAAGGACGTTCTCCTACATAACCACAAAACCATCATAACACCTCCCAAAATGTAGTAGGAATAATTACAGAAAATATACCCTCCATTCAAAGTTTGCAATTTTGCCAAAAATGTTTTGGATCTGCTCTTAGTTTTTTTTGATATTTTTTTCTTTCTTTTTATATGTTTGACATCAGTTGTGGTCCCCATCGATTTCCCACAAGTGCATGGGAGGGTGGAGGGCAGACGGGAGCACGGGGGACGGAGGTGACGGTGCACTGGTGTTACGGTGATGGGGAATACATGGGGATTACAATTGATGTCAAATATATATAAATTAAAAAATGTTAATAAAAAAACAATAAAAATAAACAAATAAATAAATTCGTGGTGAACACCCTCATTCCCGACGGTCTTAAATAGCTTGCGGGGACACCTGTCTCATGCCCAAGTCACCCCCACTTTATAACCCTTGCACCAAGCCAGTACTTCTTTCTGGGTTAACGCAACCATGCTGAGGAATCAGGATGCTGCTGCCTCGGCTCTCCGGGGTGTGGAGCCCAACCCCTGAGGTTGATGGGGCACCAAGAGAGAGAGAGCGCGGTGCCCNGGGGGCCCCCCCGCCCCCCCCCCCCGGGCCCGTGGCTGCCTGAGAAGCCTCTTGAGATTACTGAGCAAACAGAGCTGGACTCCAGCCTCTCTCCCCCAGGGAGCCCGAGCAGGCTGCAGCATCTGACCTGCTGAACAGGAATCCTGAGGCCGCCCGAGGATGACGGCGTGGGCTGAACGCAGACACAGTGCGGGCAGCGACTGTGTTGCCACCTGACTGGGTTTAGTCGATGTTCGCTTGGTCAGACCCTCACGTTCTGCATAAAGAATAAGTCTGCGGTGCACGGAGCTGACCCTGCACCTCGGCATCGCTCTGATGCGGCGACAGTGGTTTCGTCCGCCCACGGAGCTGGTGAAGGCGGGGCTGGCTTCTGACAGGTTCGGCCCGGTGCATCACAGACCAGACTCACCCCAGCCCGAGCCACGCCCGGCAGAGTCCGACCCGCCCTCCAGGCCGAGGAGCCCAAGGCAGGAGCGGACATGGGTTCAGCTCTGAACCTGCCGTGAGGGCTGCGCTCAGCCGCAGCCCTGGCCTCGGGCCGGGCCGGTGTGCTCCGGATCCCTCGGGGCCCCCAGAGGAACCTCGTTTCTTCGTTTAAGACCAGGATGAAGAGAAGACTGGTGAGGTCCAGCCTCGGCGTGGAAGACTGCAGAGTCCCAAAGGCCAGGCCCCGAGCGCCCGGCTCTTGCTCAGCCTCCAGACACGCCAGGAGGCCCAGAGGGAGACGCGTGTTGTCCGGACGGTCTCTGGGGTGCGGGCTCCCTCCAAGCCGCATCCTCGGGCGTGGGGGCCCTGCAGGCGGCAGGTCCGCAGCTGACCACGTCCCTCGGCCCCCACGCGCCACCTCGAGCTGTGCTCCTCAGGAGTCTCCGCCATACACGAGCCTTTTCCGACATCCTCGGTTTTGTGTCAGCTTCCAGGGGCGTTTTGGCTCGTTCTGTTCACAGCAGAAGTCAGGGCGCAGCGCGGCACACAGGAAGCGTCGGGAGGGGCTGACGGCGGCCGAGCTGGGCAGACACAGGAGATGGGGTGAGCCTGGGTGGGCCTCGTCCTCCAGAACTTCAGGAACGAGCTGCTTTCACGCCCAGACCAGGACACAGCCCTTGCCCGCAGGTCAAACGGTCCGGGGGAGGGGCCTCCCTCGACCATCCATGTTCACGGTCAGAGCCCCCAGAGTCCTGGGCCAGACCAGACGGGTGACGATGCTCCAGTCCCTCGCAGCCCTGGATTCTCCCAGAGACAGGCAGACCCAGCAACGTCTGTCCCCGAAGCCGTCACCTCGCTGCAGTCTCCGCATCCACCCACCCAGCTTGGGGCTCCATGTGGGGGTACCCCATTGACCCCCAACCTGAGCACAGAGGTGAGATGAGAGAATGTGGGAGGAAGGAGGCCGGGGAGTGGAGACTGCAGAATGAGGTACCCCCAGCCGGCTCAGGCACCCCCAGACTCGAGGCACCCCCAGCCGGCTCAGGTACCCCCAAACTCGAGGCACCCCCAGCCGGCTCAGTCACCCCCAACTCGAGGCACCCTCAGCTGGCTTAGGCACCCCCAGACTCGAGGCACCCCCAGCCGGTTCAGTCACCCCCCACTTGAGGCACCCCCAGCCGGCTCAGGCACCCCAGACTCGAGGCACCCCCAGCTGGCTCAGGCACCCCAGACTCGAGGCACCCCCAGCTGGCTCAGGCACCCCAGACTCGAGGCACCCCCAGCTGGCTCAGGCACCCCAGATTCGAGGCACCCCCAGCTGGCTCAGGCACCCCAGACTCGAGGCACCCAAGTGTGTGCTGTTGCTTTCCCTTTAGCTAAGGTCAGAAAAGGAAGTGGCGCGAAAGGCGCTGACCAAAACTCAAGCGTCTCATCTCCGTGGAAGGGCCCTCCGGCCGCTCCGTAGGCCTCGCTCTTTTAAAACGCCTGAGGGCGCTGGGCGAGCCAGTCTGCCCGCCCCCTGGAGGGGCTCCCGCAGGACTCAGCGTGGGCCTGGGCGGCTGGCTGGCTGGCAGGCGCTCGCGCACGGTGGGGCAGGGGGCTGCTCTGGCCGCGGTCCAGGCCCTGGGCTCCCCCAGCACCTCTGACAGCGCTGACCGGCCGGGCCGCACATGGGTGTCCTCGGCGGGAGCCCGGTCAGGGGGCCCCGTCAGAGCCCCAGCCCGGGTCTCTGCTCACCGGTCACTTGGGCCAGGCACGGGGGCTCTGAAATGAGCCGGCGCCCCCGCAGCAGCCCGGACGACAGACTGCCGCGAGGGGCTGGGGCCGCACAGCGCTGAGCGGGCCCAGGCTTGGACTTGGGGGTCATGCTCCCGCTCTGGGGCCTTGGACGAGCCCCAACCCCGCCAGGCTCCGAGCACCCATCGGAGAAACGGGGTGACCCAGAGAGGACCGGCACATGGTGGGTTTGATGAGAATAGGGGAGCGCTGGGTCAGACCAGTCACTGTTCTCCTTCCCCACAGCTGCTGCTGTGGGGGTTCTAGCCCCATGGTGTTTTTGTTTTTTTTTTAAGATTTATTTTCACATACGAGAGTTGTGTATGGGGGGGAGGGGTTGAGAGGATTCACCAGAGACAGAGCGGGGAGCAGAACAGGTGAATCTACTGAAACACATGCTGAGGGGAGCAGCGGGGAGACGGAAAGGTCTCCTGTGCCATGTGGTTCCCCTCCCCGGCCGGGGATCGAACTCCTGCTGCAGTGCTGGTGATAGCTTCATAGTGCTGAGACTTAGCCCCTTAACCAGGGAGCCTCAGGAAGGTCTTTTCCAAACCCAGTTCTCCTGTCCTGGGGGAAAAGGAAAGCACTTGTAGGAATCAGCCCAGTGCCAGGCACGTAACCCCAGGCCCGGGTTACACCCACACCCAGCTCTGCAGGAGCTGGCTCCCTCCGAGGGAGGGTGTGGCTGGAGGCTGTGAGTGCAGCTCTGCAGGTGTGCGCGGTAAAACCCTCTTCCTGGGCTGCTATAAAAGGGCTCCTGCCCGCTCCGCAGCATAGACCGCGGCAAGCTCACGTCTCCCCAGACCTGCGGTCTGCGGCCAGGATACGGCGGGGGCCTGCAGCAAGGATAGAGGATACGGTAGGGACTGCTCTCCTAAGACTCCCCCGCCCATCCCGCTCCACCTCCCGATCCTGCTCCCTGGGGTCCGGGTCCCCTCAGGGACACGTGCAGCTGCCTTAGGGACAAGAGGTGACCACCTGCCCACCATCCTCCCATCACGCCCGTGATGGCCCCTCTGAGGGGAGACCAGAACCCCAGGGTAGGGGAGAAACCTGACCGCATCCTGACCTGCTGCTCTTTTAAAAAAAAAAAAAAAAACGTTTTTTAAAATGGAGCAGAGGCCTCCCTGGTGGCACAGACCCCTGCCGTCTCAGCACATGCTCCCTGAGATACACTGCTGGGGGAGCAGCGGGGGAGCAGCGGGGTCTGCGCCACGAGGGAGGCCCTCAGAGTTCTCTGGTGAATTCTCTCTGGCCCCACCCTTGCACCTCTGCCTGCACCCCGTTCTTAGTGCATAAATAAAATAAATCTTCTTTAAAAAATGCTGAGAAATAAAATGAAACACTGATAATATGAAGCAAACCCTCATAAACTAAGAGGAACCATAATTGCTTTCTTATTGCTTTTTTAAAAAAAGATTTATTTATGCACACGAGAGCTGGGTGTAGGCCAGAGGTGCGGGTGGGTGAGAGGACCCACCAGAGACAGAGCGGGGAGCAGAACAGGAGGATCCACTGAAACACACTGCTGAGGGGAGCAGCGGGGAGGCAGGAGAGGTCTGTCGCGCCCTGAGGGTCCCTCCCTGGCAGGGATTGAACGTGCGCTGCAGTGGCTGCGGATGCTTCATAGTGCTGAGACTTAACCTCTTGCGCCACCAGGAAGGGCCTGCTTTTTTATTTCTTGCCAGTATTTTCTGAAAGGCAGAGTGAGGGGGCAGCAAGAAGTGACCAATGTGGGCAGCACAAAGACCCGAGAGGTCAGCTCTGATGGTCGTCCAGGATGTTGTCACTGTCCGTGGTGGCACCTTGAGCATTTATCTACCTAACGGTGTGAGCCTCCACGGTCACCTGTGGCATGAATTGACTCATCCTGACCACGGGTGAGACTCGAATGGTGTTAGGTGCCCAGCACATAGTCCGTGCCAGGAGGAACCGCGCATCTCAGCTCCTTTCAAGTGCGGTTTTTGTTGCCCACCTGATAAATACACGCAGGTTAGCATGCAGCACGTAGCCATCCCATTCAATGGCTTGGCTTAAAAGCACCGACGAATAGTGCCAACTCTCAGCACCTACCCACAGCAGAGCTCCGGTATCAGGCACTCCCTTTCTTTCAACCTGTAGTGTAAACGCTCCAGCTGAAAGTCACCTGGATCCGCCCTGATTCACCCAAATGCTCTTGACGGACCCACCCAGCTCAGTGTCAAACCCATGTGTCTGACTTCAGCAAACATCCCTTTCATGCCACTTTCCAAATCTCTCTTGTGCAAGTTTATGCAAAACTGTGACTTAGAAATCTAGCACCTTAGAGCTGGAAGAGAGTGTGACAATTACTACATCCAGCTTTCAATTTCTAGATGAAGAAGCTGAGACCAAGACGGGGGTAAGACTTGCCCAAGATGTAGCTGGGGACAGAAAGGGAAGTGCTATTTAAGTTCATCAAGAGTGTTGCTACGGGCCTCCCTGGTGGCGCAGGGTTAAGTCTCAGCACTATGGAGCCATCGCCAGCCACCACGGCATGAGTTTGATCCCCGCTGGCCCCACGCCTCTGGCCTGCACCCCAGCTCTTGCATGCATAAATTAATTTTTAAAAATGTTTAAAAGAGTTGCTGCTAAACTAGTTTAGACTTGGCACCCTCCTCTATCTCGTTCAACCCAACTCCGAGCGGGGGTTGGCACAGAGCAGGTGTCCCAGAATGAATGAACAGGGCTGCGCAGGTGTGAATGAAGGCTGAGTCAGGAGCAAACGAGTGAGTGAGAGTGAGCGATCCTGAGACTCAGCGCTGAGACAGGAGCGCGGTTTCACATTTCAAGACTCAAGGCAAGCGGAAATGTGGCCATGGGCTGCTCCTCCAGTAATTCCGGGAGCCAGAGAACCCTGAGCCTCACTGCTGAGCCAGCAGGTGTGCCAGGGCGGAGGGAGGACCAGGTGCGGCCGGCCCTGACTCACCTGTCTCTCGGCCAACAGGTCCCCACCACGCTGCAGCCATGAGGAGCCCGAGCCTCACCCGGCTATGCCTCCTCCTGCTGGCGGCGCAGGCGCTGCTGGGGGAGGGCAGGAAGGCCGCTGAGGGCAGGCAGGGCGGCGAGGCCGCCACGGATGAACCGCACATCCGCCAGCCCCGGCTGGAGCAGCGGGGTCCGTCACACAAGCGCGAGGCCAAAGGCAGGTTTGTCACGCGAGACCAGGCGCACTGCAGGTGGGCGGTGACAGAGCAGGCGAAGGGCGTGGCCCTGCAGGTGGAGTGCACGAGACAGGACACCAAGTTCTCCTGCGTCTATGCCGGCAACCCAGCCCCCTGCTTGGAGCTGAACAAGAAAAGCGCGTATTGGAAGCAAATCGTTCGGAACCTACGCTCTCAGAAGGGCCTCTGCGCAGATGCCAGGAGCGTCCTCAAGAGCCGGGTGTGCAGAAAGAACTTTCCAGAATCCAATCTCAAGCTGGCGAACTCCACTCTGATTCCGAACAAGAAGCCCCGCCCGGAGGACTTGGCGTCCAGGGAGCAGAGTGCGCACCAAGGCGAAGCTCTGGCCAGTGCCCCGGGGGCTCCCAGCGCCACCACCAGGGACCCCGCGTGCGCCGATGACCCCGACGTGGCGCAGCAGAAGAGCCTGGCCCTGGACTACTGCGGGGAGTCCTGGAGCTCTCTCTGCAGGTTCTTCCTCGCCATGGTGCAGGGCACTTCCTGCTGAGGAGCCGGAAACGGGGCGCTGGGGAGGGGGCCCCTGGGGAGGTGCCCGGAAAGCCCCTCCGGCCGGCTCCCCAGAAGATGGACATTTGTGCTGCGGGGCACAGCGGGGTGCTTAGATAGTTTGTCATTTTTATTTTTGTGTTTGGAATTTGTTTTATATGCATTTCCTTGAATGTGATCGTCGGGCTCTTAGCATCAGCCGCTGTGTCCAGGCCCGCACAGCTGTCTCTGGGCGCGGGAGCGCCCGTCCTCGAGCTCAGAGGCCCGGAGCGGTGCTTTCAGTGGGGTCCAGTTTCTGCCGAGTTAACAAAGGTAATAAACTCGTAGGCGCTTTTCAGAAGCATTCAGCTGCTGTTCCCTTTCTCTGTGGGCGGGCTGCTGTGCACCAGTGGGGAAGCGAGCGCCGGTCCTCAGTCACCCCCGGAGGTGACCCACCCCCAAATCCTCCCTGTCGTCAGACTTTCAGCCACTGGTTGGGGTGCTGGCCTTCACTGACTGTGCTAATTAGGATCTTTGATTTCGGTGGGACACGTGGGGTGCCGTGTGATGAAGACACTCGCCAGGGGCCCACCGCCGTAAAGGGAGGCGCCTTGAGCCCAGGGGTTGTGACAGTCTCGTCTCAGGACCAGGCGTCGCCCCCACTGACTCAGGGCACCGCCCAGCCTCACCCTCAGCGCAGGCGCCCTCGCATCAAGGCGCTCCTGCGGCCCAGGGGGCAGGGCCGTGCACGTGTCCCCAAGGACAGCACAAAAGGAAACATGCAAGCCGAAGAGAGCAGGCAGGGACTGGGGTGAGCTTCAGGAAGGAGGTGGTCCTGGATATGGGAGAGCCTCTCCAGATAGGAAATGGGCAGAGCGGAAGCACTTAGACAGCTGACAACATCTGGAAGGATAAAGAGAGGAGGAAAGGTGAGAAATTCCCAGAAGAAGGAGAGCCCCCAGGCTGGGATGCGCTGGGTGTGGAGCTGATGCTGCTGTTGCCATTTGCACGTTCGTGAGGACGTGAAAGTGTTTCTGTTCAAGAGCTGGGGAGCGCGGATGACGTGCCCCCATGGCAAGTCCACCGTGACAAGAAGCAGGGAGCGGGATTGGCGGCCGCGCTGTTCTCCAGAGTCCGGTCAGTGCGCGAGGGAGGGGCGGGCTGGGCGGAAGGGCGGTCTCCGCACGCGGGACCTCCAGTGTCAGCGCGCAGCGAGGCAGCCCGAGCAGGTTGGGCATCAACAGCATCGTGAACACCAGAGGTGCTCGCGCTCCTGCCGTGCCAGGCGTGCGTCTGTGGGGCGACCCGGCACCTCACTTGTTGAGCGCCAGCTCTGCTCTCCTTTGTGCTGCAGGCTGGAGACACAGCAGTGCCCAGAGGTGCTCTGGCCGCTGGAACTACCGATGGGGAAGTGATGGTGACTCATAGGTGGACACTGCTGGAGAGGAAAGCGCAGGAGGCGAAGGAGTAGAAGTGATGGGGGAGGGGCACCATTCTTAGGGGATGTAGTCAATCTCCCTTTGTGGCTAACTCTTTTTTTTTTTTTAATTTTATTTATTTAGGCACACAAAACCTGGGGCACAGGCCAGAGGTGGGGGTGATGAGAGGATGCACCAGAGATAGCGGGGAGCAGAACAGGCAGATGGACTGAAACCCACTGCTGAGGGGAGCAGCGGGGAGGCAGGAGAGGTCTGCTGCACCATGTGGGTCCCCTCCCTGGTCGGGGATTGAACTCACGCTGCAGCGGCTGCAGAAGCACCATAGTGCTGCACTCAACCCGCTGCTCCACCAGGGAGGCCCCCTTTGTGGATAACTCCTACCGGACATAAATGAAGTGAGAGGTCAGTGAGATGACTCTCTTTCCAACCAGGAGGGAGAGTTAATATAAATACCCTGAAATTAGTTAATTTCATGCTATGAGCTTCTATTATGTCAGGCGTGTTTGTAGGAGAACAACACAAAACCTTGTCTTTGTGGCACTTTCATTTCCATGACTGGATCGAGTTTGGGGTGTTCAGAAACAGGCCCTTAAGGGGTCTGGTGTTAAGGCCCCCAGCCCTTTCTACTCTGAATTCCATCATCTTCTTCCCTTGATGAGGGGGTGACATTGTGGGCCATGCCAGGAGGTAAACAGTGTGCATCAGTTCTTCTCATGTTTACATTCCCTTTTTGTGTTTATACAGAGGAAGTTCCAGACGCTAAAACTCCCATTTGTGCTCAGCCTTCCATCACTGTGCCACCCTAAGGGGGACTTTTAGGAAAGATGAAAAATGAAAATTCTACCCAAGCTGGTGCCCTGTATTTTCTCTCTAAGGGCTTTCTGGATATGAGTGGAGGAGTGTGTGTGTGCATGTGTGTATGTGTGCACATGTGCATGTGCACGTGTGTGTTGGGGGAAGCCAGAGGCTGCCCGAGCTCTGAGCAACGGTCAAGGATAGAGAGAAGTGTTATGGCTGAGATCCTTGCAGACTTGCAAACAAGTCTGCCAACAGGAGCTGCACAGGGCTCCTAGGACTAAAGCATATACCCTTTCACTCTGGAAGAAGATAAGAAGGAAACAAAAAAGTTGTTAGATAATAGTAGCGGCCAGTTACATGCAGGCGGCCTTGGCACACAACTAGCAGCCTTGTACTTCTGGGCTGTGCTTTTTGTAGCAAATGACAGACCCCTGTGAACTGTTCTCATGCTCAAGAAAAGGCCATGGGCAGGTGGGAGGATTGCTGTTTGTCTAGGCGAGCACTAGCCCTCCATCTCCTTGCTTCGACCTCCTGTCAGCTGGCCTCATCCCTGTGTCACCGAAGACACAGAGTTACAGCAACATGCGTGCATGTGCGTCTGAGTGTGTGCATGTGGGTATGTGCATGCGTGCATATGTGTGCGCCCGTGTGCGCGTGCACATGTGTGTGTGTTCCTGTGGTATGAGCCCCTGGAGAGAGAGCAAGATGCAGGAGGCTCCCGGGCAGGTGAGAGGCCTGAAGGCTGGCCTGTCTGCAGCCCCAGAGCTATTCAGCAGAGCAAGTTTCTCAAGTTCCTTATAAAGCTGCCTCTCAGCAGAGCCTCTCCCCTCCGGTAGCCCGGCTCTGCGTGGAATGCGCAGCCACGCCGGTGCCAACTTGAATCCTGGGAATCTAGTCCCTCTCGACTGGCTTCCTACCATCGCACCTCGCTCCTGCCTAGGCTGTTTTGGCAGAACAAACAAAGGAGGCAAAAGTGTTTGGAGCCAGCCAGTGCAGGCAGCCCGGAGGCGGGCAACCCTCTGCGGTCGGCTCTCATGTCTGGGGCCCAGGCCTGGCCATGGAGACGCACTCTAAGGTGTTTCACAAACAACAGGTGAGAGAACGTTTCTGAGGAGCCTGCTACGTGCACACTCAGACCGGAGGATGAGGGAAGATTCCACAGGAGGCTGCTTTGGGATCCGGTGACTCTGAGGTGGTTATCCCAGACGCTGGCGTCAGGCTGTTGGAAACGTGGGTCATGACGCGCAACGACGGTCTCTGTCTTGTCTCTCCTGGCAGCCCAGCTCACAGAGCACAGCCCGGCACACACTGCGTCCTCCCTAAACATGGTTGACACACCTAGACCCTGAGCTGAAGAAAACGAAAACACTGATTTGCAGGTCCATCTGCACCCCTCGTTCACAGCAGCTTTATTCACAATGGCCGAGACATTAAGGAGCCACTTAAATGTCCACTGATGGGTGACGGGGTTTAAAAACGCTGTGGTGTTATATGCTCAGCTGGAACACCACTCACCTACCAAGATGGACGTTTCCCTTTGTAACAACATGGACGGCCTTGAGGGGTGATGCTTAGTGAAAATAAATCAGGAGAAAGACAAATACCAGACTTCACTCATCCGGTGTGGAGACACAAAACAAAGAAACTTGAAACTAAACTAAGGGCCTTCTTGGTGGCCTGGGGGTTAAGTCTTGGGCTATCGCTGCGATGACCTGAGTTGGATCCCCAGCCAGGGAGCTGACCCACATGGTGCAGCAAAACTCTCCTGTCTTGTCTGCTGCTCCCCTCAGCAGTGGATTTCAGTCGATCTCCTGGTCTGCTCCCGCCTCTGTCTCTGAGGAATCCTCTCACCACACAACCCCTCCACCTCGGGCCTATATCCCAGCTCTTCTTATGCTAAAATAAATAAAATCTTAAAAAGTAAATAAAACTAAACCCAAAAAACCCCAGCAGTCTGAGAGCTGAGGCTCCCAAGGGGAGTGGGTGGCGGTGACCCAGTGGGCTCTGGGGCTCGGCCTGCGGTGACACTGTTGAAGAGGTGTGCACCCAGACCCTAAACCATACATGGTGTTGTGAACCAATGTTACCGGAGTAAAAATAAATTTACTAAATAAATAATATATATAAGTTCAAAAATAAAGATAAAGGAGGCATTACAAGAAATCAAGGGGAGGAGTGAGGAAGACAGAACGTACTTTCATTTTTGATCACTCGGAAGTAGCATGTGCATGTAAAAGAGCCCCATGCAGCCGGGAGGGGGCACAGGCAGCAGCGAGAAGGAGGAAGCGCCAGCTGCAAATTCCTGGGTGTGTGTCTTGCAGATCCTCCTTTAAACGCGTATGAAAAGCGTTTTAATTGGATTGTATCACATGCATTTGTAACTTGTTTTACACTTAAATTCTCATGATAAAAATCATGATTGTCTTTGATCATGTGCTTGTTTCTGCAACATCTTTTTAAGCCTCACATATAAAATGAGACATATTGAAAGTCATGTAGGAGGACCCCCTGCCAGAAAGTTAGACTGTTGCCAACTGATTGTGACAGTGCTGTTAAAGCCCCCTTGAAGAGGTCTCTCTCATGCCCTGCAGGAATCCTGGGTCTGGAACTAGCCAGTCTTTGACTTGACTATAATAACGTGGGCGCTTATTTCATAAATATGAACTACATATAAAATTTTCTCTGTCACAGCAGCACAGTGCGGTTAATATCACCGCACCCAACTGACACTTACTTACTGAAGTATATTGGTAAACTTTAACAAAATTCCTATGGGGAAAAGGAGATGTTTATTTTTTAACATTTAGGATTTCTTCTTTAAGATAAATTCCTAGAAAGTAGATCACAAGGTCCAAGATTTTGCTTTTGTCAAACGCTATTTTTTTTTAAGATTTTTTCATTCATGCATACAAGAGCTGGGGTACAGGCCAGAGCGCAGGAGGTGAGAGGATTCACCAGAGAAAGAGTGGGGAGTACAACAGGCAGATTGACTGAAGCACACTGCTGAGGGGAGCAGTGGGCGAGGCAGGAGAGGTCCGCCTCGCCATGTGAGTCCCCTCCGTGGCCGGGGATCGAACCCGCGCTGCTGTGCCGTGGATGCTTCACAGTGCTCAACCCGCTGCACCACCAGGGAGGCCCAGACACTATTTGTTATTGCAAAAACTGAGCTTCACCAGTAAAGAGATGAGTGAAAGGATCCTCCGAGTGTCCTTCACTCACATTCAGCAACAGCTCATGGCCATCCTGTTCTGTCTGCATGGAATGCCAACGACCCACGCCCCTGGACTGTTTTCAAGCAAACCCAGACATCCATCATGTCATTCATCTAAATTTCAACATATATCTCTCTAGAAGATAAGACAAGAGCGTACCTGCTCTTAAGGCTCTGAGTACATATTGACAAACTTCTGCCAAAGTGTTGCAACCATCTCCACTCCCACCAGCAGCATAGGACGAGCCAGTGTGCCTCACGTTTATTGGCTATGGGGTAGCAGTCCGGTGCTCAGGCAGGGAGGAGGGGAATCAAACCTGCAAAGTTAAAGCACTGAGGTGATTTTCAGTGGAGAAATCTCCACATCACTGGGGAAGGCGTGGGGTGTAGACCACAGAGCCAGAAATATGCTGCTGGACAGAGTAGAAATGATGATGCCTCGATCTGAGGGGAGTTTATCGATAGTTCTCCAAAAATCACCAGGCTTTAGCCTAATAACTTCCCTTCCAGAATATGATTCCCTTCCAGAATCTTGCCACCCATAACAAGATGAATGTGCGAGAAGGTTCATTTGTCATCGACTGTACTAGCAAACCACTGAATAAACTGGCCCAGCCTTAGGCACTAGTTAAAAAGCTAAAACAGGGCCTCCCTTGTGGTGCAAGGGGTTATGCACCGCACTGTGAAGCATCCACAGCCACTGCAGCACAAGTTCGATCTCCGGCCAGGGAGGGGACCCACAAGGCACAGCAGACCTCTCCTGCCTCGTCTGCTGCTCCCCTCAGCAATGTGTTTCAGCAGATCCACCTGTTCTGCTCCCCTCTGTCTTTGGTGAATCCTTTCAACCCCCCAACTCTGGCCTGTACCCCAGTTCTTGTAGGCATAAATAAAATCTTTTTTAAAAAAGCTAGAACAAGTTAGTTAGAATGAGTTAATGATTCCTAAAAGATCCAGTTTAAGAAATAATGTTTTTCCAAGCCTCGAGAGCTTCCATATGTTTATAAATGAGCGTGTGTAGTGTTCCTTCAACTGTATACAACCGTTTCTCAAGTCGCTGGCAGAATGGCTGCCTTTCGAGAAAGGAGGCGGGGTGAGAGTAGGAGGAGTCGTGTGCTCTTGGCATCTAGCTCTCCCGGCTCTTTACCAGGCCGTACTCCATGAAATTGCCAAATTTATGCCATTTTTGAGCCACAAAATGGCAAGTGCATTTGGTTCAAGCTCATGTTTCTTTCTCAAGAAGGAAGAACAACTTGAAAGCATCAGCTGGAAGAGCTACTGCATTGCAAGGTGAGCAAGTTGAGATTTTTCAGTAAGATGAGTGGTGAGTGAGCCCAGCGGAGCCGGGGCCATCCCACATCCTCAGTGTTCAGCCGGGGAAGCCGGGGAGTCCCAGGAGCTCGAGTCCTTGCAAAGTTAACCAAGGACAGTTTCTCGATTCTCAAGACAGCACAAACATTTTTAAAAATTTTTTTTTTATTTATATATGCACACAAGAGCTGGAGCACAGGCCAGAGGCACAGGGGGTGAGAAGATTCACCAGAGACAGAGCAGGGAGCAGAACAGGCAGATCTGCTGAAATACACTGCTGAGGGGAGCAGCGGGGAGACAGGAGAGGTCTGCTGCACCATGTGGTTCCCCTCCCTGGCCGGGGATTGAACTCATGCTGCAGCAGCTGCGGATGCCTCATAGTGCAGCAGAGGCCCCGACAACACAAACTTGTAAAGCAGTTTAAAATAAAGTTGAGATGCAGCTGGGAGCTTTCCCCTCAGATCCGAAAGGTGCCAGAGGAATAAAACAAGTCCCGAGGACGGGGGCCTCCCTGGTGGCGCAGTGGGTTAAGCATGGTCAGCGAGGAGTGGACCCTTACACCACCTCCGAGCAGACGGACGGAGATTCAAGGGTGAAGTAGTTTCCACCGACTAGGTTTGGCTTTTGCACCATCGTAAAGTAAAAAATGTGTTAAGTCGAATCCTCCTTAACAGGGAAGGTCGTCATGGCGGCCAGGAGGGCAGTTACCACGGGGAAGTGGGGTGAAAGCCGAGTAAGAGCGTGTCTTTTTCTTCCCGGAGTTCATGATCAGATCAGAGCAGGAGACAGACAGCAGTTCCCAGTTACTGAAGGTTTCTCCTCATGCAGCGGGCGCGGGGCTCCCCAGCATCACCTCCCGAGGCTGCGGTTCTGCGGAGGGACTTGAGTCGTTCTGAGGAGAAACCAGGCAGGATCAGCGTTTGACCCAAGTCACCTGCATGGAGGTGTTGGCTCCCACGTGCCAGGAAGATGCGAGTTTAACAAGAAGGCGGGAAGCGCAATGGGAGCGCACGGAACCGAGGCTGTCTGGAGAGAGGGGAGCCTCGCAGCGCCGGTCACGCTCAGAGGCTCTCCGAGGGTCAGCCGGGCTTGCCCACCGCCTCGAGGCCGCTGGGACATCGCTGGGTTTGCTACCGCCCAGCCCCTCACCGGGGCCCCGGGGCTGACCTCGCCTCCTTAGCGCCTGTGATGACAACCACCAGCTTCTCCTCTCGGTCCGCTGCCGTCCTCGGCAGTCCTTCACCCGGTGAGTGAGGGGGCGCGCTCAGACTAGGCTACCCCTCTCTGCGGCCCGAGGGCACAGCACCCACCGTCACCAGATCACCACGTCTCGCTTGGCCTCATCTCACCCAGCGTCAGACACCTCCCTCCCCCGGTGCAGATACGCACCTGCCTGCGCCCGCGGGCGCGGCCCGCACCGCCCGCAGCGAACCTGGTTGGAAGCTCGCTCCGCCTCTGCTTCCTGCCGGGCCTCCAGAGGGCTCGGTGTGGACACAGGCGCCCCGGTCTCCCGCTGACCTCCGCTGACCTCCGCGCCTCCGCAGACGCCCGTGCTGCCGCGACTACAGCGCAAATGAAGACTGCAAATAAAAACGACCGCTGGATGTTCACAAAAGGCCTTTCTGACAGGTTACAGCAGCTGTTTGAAGTGCTGGTGCTTGGAAATATATAACCAACCAATTGCTGAATGAGTGCCATGTACAGGTGGGACGGCTTTTCACCCACGGGTGCCCAGCTGCATTCCCTGCCGCCTGTCGGGCCTCTGTCTCAGCCCACAGCTCCCGGCGCAGGACACGGGGGTGTCTCCTCCCTGGAGCGGGCCAGGCCCCCACAGTCCCAGACCCAGAGCAGGCCTGCCTTCCCGTCAGAGGAGCCCGCTCACTGTAGCCAGTCTGTCTGCCCTCCCAGGGCCGGAGTCTAGCTGAGAACAGGGCTGGGCTGGAAGGGCGCACCCAGAGCAAGGCCAGAGAGGCACCCTGGCCTGTCTCTAAGGAAACAAATCGAGTTACGGACTCTTGAAGCAAAGTCACCAACTCTGTGTCCTTTTCCTGGAGGGAGAGCGAGCTTCCAAATGGCTATGCGGGAGAAGGCCGTGCCGCGCAGTTCGGTGTGAAGTGTCCTCTGGCCCATGCTGCCGCTGAGAACAGTCTCAACCCCCTGCTCTCGCCCCTGCAGGTGAGGTGGGGCCTGGGGCTCTGGCCCCAGAAAGCGGGATACTTCCTCATGGGGCCTGCCTGCTGGGTTAGCCCTTCTCCTGGGAACTGGCTTTTCAAGGCACTATCTCCTGCTGTGTGGGCCTCACTTCCTGACTAGTAGCGAGGTTCACACAGCACCCTGGGCAGGGGGCAGGCAGTGGTGTGCACAATGGGTGTGCGTTGCTTGGCTTTTTCTTGGATGGAGACAAAGGGTCCCCGGTTCGTCTCTGTCTTTGGATGCCCTGAAACTTCTGTCTCACTGGGATTAGCAGAGTCAAAGAAAGGCCTAGAGCAGAGATGAGTCATTGGCAGTCTGACAGATTCTAAAGCAGAGGGAACGAATATTAGCAAATTTCCATGTGTCCTTGTTTTGCAGTGAACTTTGTCAGAATCCAAAACCTAGCAAGTTCTTTCCATGACCCCCACGGTCTTCTTAAATGAATGTGTTTTCACACAGGGCAAAGAACATAAAGACCTGTGCTGGAAAGCCCATTCTCCTGTGTTTCTCCCTCACACGTCATGCTCACACCTCGACCAATGGACAACACGCTGACACCAGTTGCATGGGTTTTCCTGACACGAGCACTTCTGCAACATGAGTGGGTGTCCCGCAGCTTACCTCGGTCTGACACCAGCTACTTGAGGTGCCACAGGGGAAGGGCTCAGTCCCGCAAGCACGGCCCTCCTGAAGCCAACCACAAGTAGTAGGTTCTCAGTTTACCCACAACTTGTGTCCAACTGGGCTACAAATTGTCAGAAGTGTCCACGCTCACGCCCACCTGGCGTTGATTAACTTGCTAGCACAGCTTACACGCAGGGAGACACTTGTGCTCACTAGTTTATTAAGGACACAAGGGAGGACAGGTGAACAGCCTGGCGCAGAGATACAGGGGTGAGGTCTGGGAGGGCCCCAACGACAGCAGCTCTGCCCCAGGGAAGTTGGAGTGCAGTGTCCTCCTGCTGTGTGTGCCCCCGACCAGAACTCTCTGGAACCCGTATGTTGGGGGTCCACATGGAGGTCTCACAATGTAGGCATCTGATGGACCACAGGCCCCAATTCCAGCATCTGCTGGAGAATGGGGCTAGGGCTGAAAATTCCAAACTCAAATCACGGTCTAAATTGGTCTTTCTCGAGGGCACCCCCACCCAGGAGCCCATCCAGAGCTACCTCGTTAGAACCCAGGACACTCCACCACCTAAGAAATTCCAAGAGATTTGGGAGTCCTCCTTCACAAAACAGAATCAGAGGCCAAATATTTAGAACTTAGGATGCTCTTATCCTGTAGGACTCACAGGGTTTCAAGATCCCTGTGTCAGGAGCCTGGGCATTTTGTTTGTTTGCTTTTCTTCCTTTAGATGCCACAAATGAGCCAAGTCACAGGGCGTTAGTCTTTCTCCTCCTGACTTGTCACCTAGCACGATCCCCTCGCTTCCATCCACATTGTTGCAAACAGCAATAGTTCACCTCTTTAAAGCCCAAAGAGTATCCCACTGAATATATATACCACGACTTCTTTCTTCAGTCACCCACGGTCAGGTACTTGGGCTCCTTCCATATCTTGACTACAGAACAAAGTATTTTAAGTAGCTGACCTTGAACTAGGGTTACTCATCAGCAAAGCACGTTTGCTTCTGTGTCCACATGACTAGTAAGACCTCCCCACCTTCTAGTGTACGGAGAATTGGTGGTGGAATCCGAACGCTGGGTTCCGACTGACAAGCTGTGTGGCCCTGGGCAAGCCATTTAATCTCTGTGCTCCTTAACTGCAGCTGACACTTAGAGCCATTCACTGAGCTTCTCCTAAGCCCCAGGCCCTGGGTTAGGTCACACAGCATTGGTGCTAGTGCCGACTTTGGAGCCAGACAGACCTGGGTTCACTCTCTAGGCAATCACCTTCCTAATCATACAGGCTTGGGACTTCCTGTATGATTAGTAAGTCACTTCCCCTCTCCATGCCAAACTAAGTGTGTTAAGGGATTAGGGGAGGGAACTGTGTAAAGAGGTGCTCAGGAAGTTCTCTCTTCCGGATACCTCTTGCAAAGGTCTGCTCCATGCTCACTTTAAAGAGGAGGGTTGGGCATCCCTGGTGGTACAAGGGGTTGAGCATTGTCCCGTGGAGCTTCTGCAGCCCCTGCAGTGTGAGTTCGATCCCCGGCCAGGGAGGAGACCCACATATCTCACCTGCTGCTCTCCTCAGCAGTGTGTTTCAGTCCATCTGCCTGTTCTGCTCCCCACTCTGTCCCTGGTGAATCCTCTCACCCTGCCCCCCACTCCACGCCTCTGGACTGTATCCCAGCTCTTGTCTGCATAAATAAATAAAATCTTTTAAAAAAATAAAGAGGAGGGTTGGTGTCAGTCCTGTTTGCCTGGGATTGGAGGGCCCCAGGACATAAGACACTCAGGGCTAATCTGGTGAACCTGAGGAATACCAGCACGAGCTGCCCACCCTAGTTTCTGGGTTGCTGAATGTGCCCAAGCTGTACGATCTCACGGGCTAGAGTCATAAAGGGGTTAACCCCCTCCTGGGCACAGGACTCTTCAGCAATTAGCCTCACAAATGCCTCCCGGTCCTTTCCAGCTTAGACCCCTCCAGGCACATGCCAGGGTGCTGGACAGGCCCCAATACATTCCTTCCTTGCCATCAGTTGTTGGGTTTGTTTAGAGGCTGGCAGGGGTTCCTGAACCCTCCTTGTCTTCAGGGAAACCTAACAAGGGCTTCTGTGAGAGACAAAGAGGACCCTAGAGCTCTGCTTTACACAATCTGCCAACCCCAACTTGCATACAAGGGTTTTCATGACCAGTGAGAATTTCATGGTAGAAGCATCTTCGAGGACTGGAAGCTCTACCCTCTACTCTTCTAGCTTCCCATGAAGCCTCCCCAGCCAGCAGCCTAGGGCCACACACCTTCTCCATCAACCCCCAATCACCCCATGAAGGGATGAAGCAAAGAGCATGTGTCCTGCCCCAGGTAAGGCAAACAACGAGCAAACCCAGACACAGTGGCATCACTGGGATGCCTGGCTAATCCTCTACGAAGTAGGCATCCTCATCATTCCTGCCTTGCAGCCAGGAAGTCAGGCACAGAGAGGTGAAACAAGCAGCCCAAGGTTACACAGCTACTGAGGGGCAGAGCCACCATCCAGAGTCCCTGCCCACTGCCCTGCCCACGTTCAGGTTCTCAGTGACCCTGTGGACTTCAGCAACAAGAGGCCTCTGTGGTTTCTCGCTGCTCTGAGCCCTCAGTCTTATCACATGGCAGCCGGCATGTATGAGAAGACCCAAGTAGTCTGCAGTGGATCAATCGATAAACAAGTTGTGGTATGTACACGGTGGTATGTATATGGTGGAATACTAGTCAGCCGTGAAAAATATGAAATCTTGCTATTTACAACCTGGGTGGACTTTGAAGGGATGATGCTAAGTGAAATAGGTCATATGAAGAAAGACAAATATTGCCATTTGTGGAATATTAAGGGGAAAGGAGCACATGAAAAACGAAGCTAAAACAAACCCGTAGGCTCTGGCAACATAATGGTGGTGACCAGAGCAGGGTGGTGAACGAGCGGGGAGGGAACTGGTGGTGGCGGGTGGTGACTGGACGTTTGCTGATGGGTGGGGTGTGAGCTATATAGTTGCTAAGGTGAGAAACTACATACCTGAAACCTGTACAGTGTTGTGAACTAGTGTCGGCTCAACTGAAAAGGAGAGGAAGGAGGGAGGCTTGGAAGGAAGTGGAGGAGCCAGGGGAGATCGTACCTCACACCATGTTCCCTGAAAACCACGGAGATCAGCCAACTCTGCTGCTTCCTCCCATTGCCCCAAAGAGATGGAGAGGAAGAGGGAGAGAGGGAGGGGAAGGTACACAGAGGAAGGAGGTAGGGGAGGGGCAGGCAGATGGGATGGGGAGGGAAAAAGACAAGCCCTCCACTTGCTGTGCATGTGATAATGAAACCCTAACATTTTATTTCCATCAAGCAGCCCGCGGCAGACCTGGTGTGTGCCCCGTGTTTTTCTGCATCTCCACACCCACACTGTTTCCTGCAAAGCTGGACCCACACCGGAATGTGACTGCAGGGTAGAGAAGATGCTCAGGAAGATGCTCAGGCTTCTACACCTCTGGCCTCTGCGGGGACCCCCGCTGGCCGGGGTTGTGCTAGTGCAGGAGGCGCCTGGGAGCGTGACCCCCCAACCCTGGCATGCGTGGCGGGTGCAGGACCCCGTGGCGTGCGTCAGCGTGCACACCTGTGCCTAGGAGGGGAGGGGTATAAGGCCGGTGGGGAAGACTCAGAGAGAAGAGCAAGGAGCGAGAGACCAGGAGAGGCGCCAGAGAAGGTCCAGAAAGCGCAGCTCCGCAGGGGCACAATTCCTGAAGCTTCGCACCCCTTTAGGGGTGCGGGTGAGTGAGCAGAAGCTTTGCTAGCGGAAACTCCCCTGCAAAGAATACGGGACAGGGGCTCGATCCTTCCTTCCGGGAGCCAAGGGCTGCCGCGCCGTCCCGAGGCAGTGCCGGCGTCCTAAGCGCTCTGCGTCAGGCTCGGCGGCTACAAAACGCAATCTGCAGTTGCACTCCTTCCTAGGGTGACGAGACCCGCACCCGCGGAGTGCTGCGCAGTCAAGATCGCCTTCGTCGGCGAGCGTAGGGGGAGCCCTTTGGAGGCGGCTGCCTCTGGCGAGGAAACCTTTCTCGTTCTTTCCAAGTTCTCTTTCTCCCTCCTGCCCGCGGCGACTTAGTCACCCACTTGGCAGCGGGCGGGGGCGCTGCTCACAGGTTTGCCTAATTCCAGGAAAAGAAGGGGCCCGGGGGACGCTCCAACCCCGCCCCAGCGCCCGATGTGGCCCCACACGCGCGGGCCAATCACCAGGAGAGTAGGCTCGCCAGGTGCCGGCAGGTGGCCGAGGTAGCAGCTGCGGAGCGAGCAGGCTGGAAGCTGGGGCGTCCCTCCTGCTGCCCGGGCTCCACGCAGTCTCACAGCCTCCCTGGCCTGCACCCCACCCTCTCCTAGGCGCGCCCCTACTTCCCCAGAGGTGGAGTGGGGGGGTGGGGAGGACGGGAGCACCTGCAGGGCTTTTTATTGGCTTTGTGCCAGCTCCTCTCCTTGGCTTTCTTCTTGGCTCCTTTTATTGGCTTTGTATAAACCCCTAAAACTCAAACTGGGGGTTCCACTTCGCTGGCAAAGACGGCCACGGGGAGGCACTGCTCGGAAGGGGAAATGGAAAGCGTGGTTGACTGGCTGGCGGGGTGGGGGGTGAGCTGCTTCCCAGTGCAGAGCTCCAAACGAGGGGCTCTTGAGCGGAGCGCCCAGCCCCTGCTGCGGCCACCCGCCAGAGCTGGGCCCTTCCCGACTCCGAGGCCTCCTTTCAGATGACTGTTCGGTGAGGCCCTCCCGCGTGCCTGGGAAATGGCGGCGTCGGCTGCGCGCAGTTACCCAGTAATCAGCCTCTCGGGCAGGTGTGCAGCATCGCCCCACTGGCAAACTAGCAAACTGCTATCCAGCGAAGGGGACTTTCGCGCTAGTGGGCGGAGCCACCGAGGTTCGCTCAGGAACATCGCTGGCCTCTCGCAGAGGCTCAGGACACCTCGGACTGGGCAGGGAGAGAGGGAGGGACGACGCCCACGTGGATGGTGGGGGGACAGCCTGTTTGGTGAACATAGCAGCGCGCTGGAAACGTCTGCGATTGAATCACTCGATCGCTGCTTCCTTCAACAAGCATGTGTTGCTCCGTGAAGCAGGCGCGCGCTCAGGGGGTGCAGCCGAGTCCTCTCCTCGTGGGTCTCACAGTCCAGTGTTCAGAGAGACCGGCGCTAGCAACAAGTGTGAGAAGATAATTTAATTCTACAGTAAAATAAAGGCCGTGACTGAGGATGTAGGGGAGGGGGAGCTGGTTACAGTTTTAACTAGGTTTTTCGGGGCCGGGCTGATGGAGAAGACGAGAGGGTGTGAGCCTGCGGCATCTTAGCCACCAATTTCGTAGGCAGGGGGAACAGCTGGATATGCCTGGAGCCCTGGGAAGCCCGCGGGTCGGGGACTGGCTGAGCTAAGGGGAAAGGCGGGAAGGAAGTGGGCGGCTCAGGCCTGGAGGGTCTTGCAGGCTATAGCAAGACGGACTTTCACTCTGGGTGCCCAGGAGTGACAAGGCCGCGACCCGCCTGCCACTGGAGCAGGACCCCCGCCACCACGCTGGGCAGAGAGCAGGGAGTTGTGGCTCAGACTGCCAGGTGGGAGGCATCCCGGCCTTCCAGGAGAGGGGGGATGCTCTCCTCCTACAGAGAGGGGACTCAGCATCCCCAGCAAGAAGAGGGCAGGCCTAGAAGTGCGTGTGTGATGGGGGGGTTGAGGGGTGACATGCTGCTTGCTCCGCAAAGTCAACCTTTTTCTCTGTTTTCCCTAAAAACCCCTCAGTAAAATCGCCACTGGCTGCTGTACGCTGCCTCCCACACGCATATGCTGACTTCACTGTTGATGAGGTCAGAACGGAAACCTACAGACGGGAAGGATGAACATGTGGTTACAAATACCATGAGTCCTTGGAGACTCTAGATGGTCCAGCCCCTGTGAGCCAGGCACTGCCCAGACCGGGGAAGGGGGACCAGAAGACTCTGCCAGCCTGTGTGGAGCTCATGCTTGCAGGAGGAATGTGCTGTGAATTAATTGTCTCCCATGGGACAGAAGCAATTTCATAGGACTAGACTCTGAATTCCTCATCCTGCCAGTTTTCAGAATAAAAAAATCAACGAAGGAGTTTCATTAGCAGGTATCTTTCCCATGCCTGAAGTTGAGAAACCAAACTGGCAACCCCATCTGGGTTACAGGTGGAAGTCTTCCTCTCCTAATTTAGCCCCAAATTGCTGGCACGCACTAGTGCCTGCTTCAGACCCATCAGCACCTGTAAGTGAGGAGCCAGTCGGTGCCCCACAGCTCAGCGAGAACCATCAAACCATCAGACTGAGACACTGACTGATGTGTGACCCATAGGGGCCCATTGTTCTGTAGTTCACTCCTGGATTAAAGAACCTCCCTATTAGGAAATCTACAGGGAAATACAAGTGATTAGACTTGTATTGATCATGTTGGAGCCTGAAGACAGCAGTAAGGACATCAAAGTCCCCACCCCACCAGGCTCCAGGGCAGGGTTGGGACAGCAGCTCCCTGAGCTCTCAGTGAGTCATCTGCTTTCATCAGTTCCCCTGTGGCTACTGCAGGAAGGGAATTCCCCCTTCCAAAAGTATGGAGCAGCACCCCGATTCATTCAACACTGGAATTGAACTGAATCAGGTAAAATATGCATTTTCTAGAAGCAACCCTTTGCTTAAGTCAGTTAACAAAAAAGACACAGGGAATTACTGTTTTATCATCATCACCAGCATCATCAAGAATCCCTATTAGGTTGAGTACGCTCACATCGATTTGTTCCCATTTCCGAATCGCCCATATTAATGTGTTCATTTGTTCATTCGTCGCACAAACATTTGCTGCCCCTACCCTACATCACACGTTGGCTTGTGTAAACAAGCAAATCACAGCTCGGGCTCCATCTGAACAGCAAAGTCAGGAGGATCAGGAAGGCTTCCTAGAAGAGGCAAGGTTTGGGCAGAGTACTGAGGGCAGAGCACCTGTCAGCCAGGTGTGATGTCTAACGTCCAAGGAGGGAGTTCCAGGAGCAAGAACAAGGCACAGGGAGGAGTGGGGACCCATAGAAATGAGTCGTGTCTCCTTTGCCCTGCTCTCATCACTATAGTATCTTGTGATAGTGATGCATGATGCCACACTCTTTCAAGGCTGTACCCTTGGAGGAGTTTCTGGGAAAGCGCACTTGAGCAATATTAGCTTGGGCTTTGAATTAACTTGGTGTGTTTTCCTTTCTGGTTTCCCTTGGCATATACTAGGAAGGGAAGGAGGGAGGGAGGGAGGAAGGAAGGAGACAGAGGGGTGGACAGGAGGGAACAAGTGAGGGAGGGAGGGAGGGAGGGAGGGAGGGAGGGAGGGAGGGAAGGAAGAAAGAGTGAGGGAGGAAAGAAAGTTCAGGAAACAAATAAGGACCTCTTTATTCCCCAGCAAATGCAGTGCCAAGTGCCAGCTGGTCTTCATATACTTCCCATCCCCACCCAATGCTTAGCTTTGGTGTTGTCACACTGACTGCAGCATGACTGATGGCCGTCCCAGAGATCAGAAGTCACAGGGTCAGGGTGACTTGCCTCTTGTTCGTCAAATGCTCAGTTGAGACAGCCCAACACCTTTTTCTTATCTCCTTTGGGAAAATGAAGGGCAAAATATTTTCCTCTTTTTGAATAGAAATCCAAAAAAAAGGATTCTTTTTAGACAAGATAGTAGAACGGGAAGGATGTGATAACTTGACATGCTTTCCATTTCTGTCTTCCAGAAAGAGACCCATTGATCTTTGCAGCAACTTGCAATAGTCTCAACATTTTCACTATTATGTCTACCTGCTCTCTTGGGAAAGAAAAATTATATACATATATATGTATATATATATGTGTGTGTATGTAAGTGTGTATATATGTAAATACATATATATACACATACACACACATCCCTCAGGGCCTCAGAGGGAACTGAGATTTTTCAGAGTTTCCATGATACCTTAGTGGTCAGATTGGCCTTATCATCACCCTGACTATTAGACCTTGACCTGTACCCTTCCTCATCTAGAGCATAATTGCTCTTTTTCCTCCCTATCACAACCTTCTTCATCCTTAAAAAACATAGGACTGTCTCTGGCTGCAAGGACATGGAAAAAAAACATTGGCTTACACAAACAGCTTCACATTCTTCACATAATCAGAAGCCCAGAAACAGGAAGTATAGTGCTAGAATTCCTCAAAGTTGTCAAGGTCCCAGGATCCAGCTCTCTTTCTGTCCAACTGTCTTAGCATGTGGTGTTCATCCTTATGCATGTTATCTTATAGTCATTAATTGTCCACCTCCTCTATAGTCTTGTCCATACTGGGAGGGAGAAGTAGAACAAAGGGCCACATGAAGACTTAAGCCAATTGGTCTTCCCTCAAAGAGAGCTTTCTTGAAGGCTCTCAAAGACTTGGGTTGATGGATGATGTGGCAACTACTGGACAGAAATGAGGCTGGAGTGGGATGCGTAGTTTTGTTTGAATGATTGGTTTTCTTGGCTAAGCATAGTGCAACACTGAATGAAATCCTAGGTTCTTAGGAAGGAAGTGATAGTGCAATGTGGGGTGTGTATCCAGCAATACCTGACACATAGACCCATCTCTCTCCTTAGTGGAAGCCTGGTTGCCCCTCATGGCCCACTATGGTCCTCCCTCAACTCTCCTGGGACACTGAGAGCCTGCATCATCCTTCTCAACAGACTTCTTACAATGTCCATCTAGCATACTAAGAGCAGAGTTCACCACTTATACTTCTTTTGTACATTCAGAAGATCCAGTAATCTCCCTGAATGTGGCAGGTTAAAAACTACTCACTGAATAATTTAAAGGATAATAAACATACCACAAAATATAGTAATAGACAAGTACTCATATCTTTTGATTTGGTGAAACCAAACTTTGTTTTTTACTTTATTTTCTTGTTTAATATGCAAAAGTTAAACTTCCACGTGTTTTGTGAAGACTATTTCAGTTATGATCTAAATAGTATCAGATGATGTTCTGAATAGTATCAGAAGATGTTAAACCTCACCAAGGTTTCCTTTGTTCTTCTGTTCTGATAGGTGTGAATGATTCAGAGGACTGACTCAGTTCATTCCACATCTGTCATTGACTAGCTCTGAGTTCTAGAGCAAGTGATGTAAACCTATAAGTGAGAAATGAGAAATGACTGGGTCTTCATAGAGCTCTTCTGAGGATTAAAGGAGCAGTACCACTAAAGCTCCTAAAATAATGAAAGTGTGCCCCTAGAGAAGTGTTTGCTATTCTTGTAAGGAGCAGTAGCTACCTACCATTGTGTGTTTGAGAACAGCACTGCAGAGTGTGGCGTTACTGTTATCAGCAGGAGTTACCCACCTTACTCTCTGCTCTAAGTCACATACAATGATGTCACTGGTATCCACTTGACAGGTAACTTGGCAGACAGTGTCAAGGGCAATGCCAGGCTGGTAATAAGACCCAACACAAACAGATTTGAAAAGTGAAGAATTAATTTGAATGAATCCATACTTCAGTGTGGATGAGCAGGCCACATTCAACTCAGAGTCACATAAAACAACTAATGATAATAACAGTCTCTACATTTAATCACTGACCTGTTTGCATTTGGTTGTCCACAATTAACATCTCACCCTCTACAAAGAGTCCTCATAATGTAAGTTCTTCTTTAACTATTATTTACTTTTAAATGCTTTCTAAAATTATACACATTTTTAAATTTGTATATATAAAGTACAAGAAAGATTTTAATTCTAACTTTTCCAACTATTAAGCCATAGGATGCTAGACAAGTCACATAGTGGCTTCAATTCATGAACAAAAACCTCACTCATTACTGTTCATAATGCAAACTGGTACGAGAACAACTGTCTTTACCTTCGATCCAGGGATTGCATTCTTAGGACTCCATCCTATTAATACCGATGCAAATAAGAACTGCCCTATGCTCAAGGTATTCGCTGTGGAAGTGTCTGAAAGGCAAAAGATTGGCAACAACCCAACTGCCTAGCAATAGAAGACTGGTTATATAAGTTGAGGGAAAACTCCTAATGGAGTATTACACAGTCACTAAAAGGTAATGAGGATTGTCTGTATTAATAGGTGAAGATCTTCAGAATGTATTGTCCAGTGATAGACATAAAATGCCCACCTATGTATACTATGTTATCTTTTTATAATAAAGGAAGAGAATCACTGCACACATACACTATATATGTGTGTATGTATATAACCAAAATTAATAAAAATGACTAGCAGAACAGAAACAAGTCTTTTCTATGTATATCTTTTTAAATAATTTTAGCTATTAGACCATGTAAATGCCTTGTCTAATCCAAAGGGGATATCCCATCACCCAACAACAAACTTTCAAAAAAAATCACAAAGAAGTGTTAAGTGTAACCAACTCTTCCATGGAAGTTTCCTGCAAAAAGGAGCTAAGAAGTAAAATCACCAATGCGGGACTCTAGAATTCACTCCTGTCTATATGTCGGTTTTTGTTTGATGGGGAAATTAATCATGTTTGCATGCTGATAAAAGTAATTTAGCAAAAAAAAATTATGTTACAGAGAACAGAGAGGAAATTAGGGGAGAGTATTCTTGAATAAGCAAGAGGTATAGGATCTTCTCCACAAAGTAATTGGCTTCTATTATCAGCAGTAGTGGTAACCGAGAATGGGCTACCATCTATAGGTATAGATGTTGATAGATGGCAAACCTCTCTGGACTTAGTTTCCTTATCCTTAATTAGGACTTTTTATGCTCACCTATATAAATTTTGTAGAGGATTAATTAATTAATATAGATAAGTTTCCAAGTAGTGCTCAAAAAACACGACAGCCCCTGACTTGTCTCCTTATTGCTAAGTCACAATTTCCAGCTCTCAAAACCTCTCTACTGAGAATTTGTGCATCTATTAGATACATGTGAGGAGCTAGTGAGGTTAAGTTTATCTACCAATGATTCATCAGATTTTTAAAAAACATCCCACTCAATAAAATGTCTCAGGATACTGCATAAAACGTCTCCTATTGAAATATTAAATTGAAGGCAGTAACAAAATCTGGCAGACTCATTTACCTCATCTCTTCAGCATCCTGTTTAGACAGGCTAGTTATAAACTTAAACGTTTATTTAAATGTTCTGCTGTCTTTATAGCAACATTCAGGTACAGGTTCTGCTTCGGGCTGTGGGTCAGAGTCTTTGAGAAGCCACCTCCTTCCCTGCTTGATTTCACAGCACAGATCAGTAAATGGAGGAGTTGAAAGTCTGCAGTGAGCCAAGTTTTATTGCTAACTCCATGGAAATTGAAGTAAAGGGTAATTCCCTGGAAATCCGAAATCCGGGCTCCAGCCCTGTGGCCGTCTGACCCCATGGGACTGGATCATCGCACAGACCTTTCCCTTCCTCTGCTTCTGTTTACTGATCTGTGAGGCCAAGTGCTCGTGCCTGTTGGTCTCACTTCTGCTGTCAAGGCGTACGGTTCTGAGAGCTTGAGACTATGTGAGGCTTTATGGAGAGTGGAAAGAGATGGGTGAGGACCAACTTCATGCTGCTGTGGACTTCAGGTAGAGAGCTCATCCTCAGGGAGTCTCAGTTTCTTCTTCTTCACCTAAATTTTGAG
This sequence comes from Galemys pyrenaicus, assembly GCA_019455555.1. Taxonomy (NCBI): domain Eukaryota; kingdom Metazoa; phylum Chordata; class Mammalia; order Eulipotyphla; family Talpidae; genus Galemys; species Galemys pyrenaicus. The sequence goes on from JAGFMF010011878.1 coordinate 6,964,109, forward strand.
AACCAAATTCATGTGTGAAAAACCACGCCACTGAGGCCCTGTGTCAAGCCCGAGCGAGAGTCTGAAGCAGAGGCCTCCATAGGGAGAGGGCAGGAGAGGGCAGGACCGACCTGGAGAGTGGGTTCAAAGTAGTCAGGTGAGCCAGTGTGGAAGATAGCTCTCTGCTCTTTCCCAAACTATTACATTGGCAATGTTTGCCCAGAGTCCCGTCTTGAGAAGAACGCTAAGGCCACGAATGGATTTCTTTAGACAATGTTATGGTTGATTAATACTGTCTGCAATGGGCGGATAGTGTTAGTGAGAGGGAGCTGTGTCTGTCTCAATCCCAGGCTTGTTTGTGTTTTTTTTTAAGACTTACTTATTTATTTATTTATGCATACAAGCACTGGGGTACAGGCCAGAGGTGTAGGGGTGATGAGAGAATTCATCACAGAGAGCGGAGAGCAGAACAGGCAGATCAACGGAAGCACACTGCTGAGGGGAGCAGCGGGCACAGCAGGAGAGGTCTGCCGCATCATGTGGGTCCCCTCCCTGGCCAGCAGCAGGGATCGAACTCGTGCTGCAGTGGCTGTGGTTTGCCTCATAGTGCTTTGCTTAACCCACTGTGCCACCAGGGAGGCCCTGTTTGTGTTTTTTTTAAGACTTATTTATGCATACAAGCACTGGGGTACAGGCCAGAGGTGCAGGGGTTGAGTGTAGACAGAGACGCTGTGTTCCCCAGAGACAGAGTTGGGAACAGAACAGGCAGACTGAAACACACTGCTGAAGGGAGCAGCGGGGAGACAGGAGAGGTCTGCTGCGCCATGTGGGCCAGCTCCTTGGCTGGGGATCGAACTCATGTTTCAATGGCTGCGGATGCTTCATAGTGCAATGCTTAACCCCTGTGCCACCTGGGAGACCCCACAATCCCAGGTTTAAAAGGGCAGCACTGTCAGAGTTATTTTTCAGTTTACTTCATTCCTTTTTCTCTGTTGTCCTTTCTACCCTTCAAGACCCTGTCCTTCCTGGATGGGCCTGGGTACTCTTCAGCTTTAACAACAGTCCTGGGTACTCTTCAGTCCTTCAACAGCAGGAGAAGATGAGTTGGTAAAGAAGTGTGGAAAAGGTTGGATTGGCTGACAAACCAAGATGGCTGACTCAGTGGTGTCTGAGGTAGATCATCTGGAGAGATGACCATCATGTCCCCCTTCCCAAAAGAAGATGGAGATGATTTCCCCACACCTGAAATTAGTACTGGCCTTGTGACTTGGCTTGAACAATAGAATGCAGTCAGTGTGTAGTGGGCTTGGAAGCTGAGACACTGTAGATTCCTTTTCCACTTAGAGGGGAATTCAGCCAACAATGGAAAGTCCAGGCCATCAGTGTGGACAAAAGAGGCAAACCTAGCATGAAAACTTAGGCTCCCTGTCTATGAGTGATTCCAGCCAACACCACAAGAAGGAGGCCCAGTCACTCTAGCTGTTTAGATATTCAGGCATTCAGTTAAGGCAACAGATGTGAGTGAGGCCATCTTCTTTTTTTTTTTTTTTAAAGATTTATTTATTTATGCATACAAGCACTGGGGTACAGGCCAGAGGTGTGGGGGTGAGAGGATTCACCACAGAGAGCAGGGAGCAGAACAGGCAGATCAACGGAAGTACACTGCTGAGGGGAGCAGCGGGGAGACAGGAGAGGTCTGCTGTGCCATGTGGGTACCCTCCCTGGCCGGCAGCAGGGATCGAACTCATGCTGTAGTGGCTGCGGTTTGCTTCATAGTGTGTTGCTTAACCCACTGCGCCACCAGGGAGGCCCAGGCCATCTTGAGTCCTCCAGTCCTAGGTGAGGTGCCCCAACTGAAAGCACAGGGGGGAAGAGAGGATCCATTCTGAGGACCCTGCTTAGACTTCCAATCCACAGTGCTAACGGTGAAGAGTGAAAGGATTACTGCATCATCAGCAAAGTCTTAGGAACAATGAGGCTCAAACAAGTTCATTTCTTCACCTACGTCACAGGAATGATAGCAGAATTGAGATTAGAACACAAGACTCCTTGTCTCAGTTGAGATTCTCCAAACTGATGATGAAATTCCTATCCTTCCTCCTCACACTCCATTCTAGTTGCATAAAGAACTTGCATTTCAAGATTTTAATTATAGAATGATAAGCCTATCATTCTAGGATGAGTATGTTTAGTGGATACCACCCGACTTAACTCTTAATCACACACCAGCTTACCCTGCTCTCTAATGAATTGAGCAGATGTGTTTTGATTTATAATTTCTGCAAAGGAAATGTGCTTCCTAACAGTATTTTGAAGGAAATTCATCAATTGGTTATAAGTAGGCATTGCTTTTCACAATAGAACCAGTCTTTTAAAGGCTTTATGTAAACAAGTCCTATATAAATTAATTCCTATTTTAATGAAATAGGTTTCATTTACAGAAAGTCAGCAGTGAACGTTTTATAGCACTTAAATCATTTTTAAGATGATGAATCACTGCAGGGTCATTTTCTGTCCAGGAAGCTAAGATTGTTATGTTAGATTTTCTTATATTTTGGTACAACTTTAAAAGATGAAATACGTGCAGTGCATAAAGGAGTTCTTGACCCAACAGTAAGTGCAAAGAAAAATGGTGACGATTACATGCACATTGTGGGTTTCATTGTGTCCCCTCAAAAATGTTGAGATTTGCAAACAGGGTCTTTGTTGGTGTGATCACATCAAGGGGAGGTCATCCAAGTGGCTGATGGCCTTGTACGGGAAGGAAAAGACCGTGTGACGATAGAAACAGAGGTAGGAATGCTGTGGCTGCAGAGGAACACCAAGGTCAACACGCATCCCAGAAGCTCAGAAGAGACAACGGATTCTGCAGAGTCACAGAGGGAGCGTGGCCCGCGGACACCTTGACTTTGGACTGCTGGCACGCAGGGCTGCAGCGAACAGATTTCTACCATTCAAAACCACCCAGTTTGTAGCACCTTGCTATGGCAGCTCTTAGAAGCTCTTAACAAGATCATCATTTTCTATGATTTAAAAGTCAGAATTAGAGGGGCCTCCCTGGTGGCATAGTGGGTTGAGCGATGCACTGTAAGGCAGACCACAGCCACTGCAGCACAAGTTTGATCCCTGCTGCCTGTCGGGGAAGGGACCCACATGGCGCAGCAGACCCCTCCTGTGTCGCCTGCTGCTCTCCTCAGCAGTGTGTTTCAGTCGCTCTGCCTGTTCTGCTCCCCACTCTGTCTCTGGTGAATCCTCTCGCCCCCCACACCTCTGGCCTGTACCCCAGTGCTTGTATGCATAAATAAATAAATCTTTAAAAAGCAAAATTAGAGAGGAAGATATTAGTGAGGAAGCAGAACAGATGACTGTTCTTTGGCAAAACAATGGCTATACCCAACCTTTTCTCCACATTGCTTTCATTCTAAAGGCTAGGGAAAAAAAGACTTTCTCAAACTCCTATGAAGCCAGAGCTGCTCAGGTGACACATCTCTAACCAAAGAAGCATAAGGAAATTCTGCTAAGAGATTCTGGGAAGAACTTTTTTTTTGTCTTATTTGTTTCTTTCACAAAAGGTAAAGATTTGCTCTTCACTCTGCCCTTTTCTACTCTATCCGGGGACTGACACTAAGGGCTCCTTTGTCTTCAGGTTCAGTGAGTGGGAGTGGGACAGTCGGGGTGAAAGGAAGGGAGATGTGGGGGCTCCTTTCCTGCCTGTCTGCCTAGGCCAGCCTTCCCTGCATGAGGCTGGTGACTCTGAGGCCCCCACACCTGCCTGACAGGCCCCTCATGGTCCCATGTGCAGCTGGTGACCTGGCCTTAGGTTCTGGGGACCTCTCTCTGATTTTCCAGTTTCCGGGTAGCTCCAACTGTTTGTCGTCCCTTGTCCCAGTCTGGCTTCTTGACCGCTTTTTATTATAAGCACAATAAATCTCTGCATTACATGCCTCTGTTGGAAATATTTAGAGCTGGGATGCCGTAACAGACATGGCGTGTGTAGTAAAGGGTAAACTTGACCTTTCCACTGAGATGTACAGATAAAATAGATCTCAGATTCCAAAGGGAGTTGTGATTATGCCATTGTCGTGAGAATTTGCAAAAGATCAGGACTCTAAGAAGCTGAGGATGGTTCTCTGTGGCTGCCTACCCTAGGCACCCATGCCCTCTGGCATCTGGTTGGGTTTTGCCAATAGGAGACACTGGAAGAAAGTGGGGTGGAGTAGGAAGAAAGAGCGGGTGCTTAGACAAGTCCCTGAAACTATCACAGCAGCAGTGGGGGTTACGGTCTTAGCAAAATCAGCTGCGCGGTCACTCTGATTCTCTCTTCCAGCCTCTGACTTGAGCAGCGACTGCTTTCCTCGCTGCTACTCTGGGCAGGTGGCCCCTCTCCAGAGACCCAAGCTCTCCCCAGACCCCAGTAACACGCTCCCGGCGGGGGGTAACAGCTCACACTACTGCTATAGTCTTGGTGCTGCATCCCTGATGGTTCCCATTAACCCTGCCCACATCTTTCTCTGCAAATGGCCCTTCTTTAAGGTCTCTTGAATGGATCTCTCTAGTGCACCACTGATAAACTGATTAACACAGGGCATGGGAGGACTTGGGGCTGGAGATCATAGAGGATCTGTGAAGAGGATGTCCCTTAACAGAGCTGAGCTGGGAGTGGGTACCATGGATGACCAGAGAAGGTGCTGAATTATGTTAGAAGCAGTGGTTGGATGTTCTGGGCACAGTGTTCTGGAGCGGGTGCTTGCTGAAAGTGGGTTTCATTCTAGAGTATCTGGAGGCCCTGACTCACTGAGGAGGAATACTGATGACTTTGGGCTGGTGCAATTCACCAGAGGAGGTTATCTCTCCTGGAAAAGCTGCACTTGGGTTTCATGGAGGTTGAAGTGCAGTGTGAACTCTCTGTAACCCTTCCTTCTGTGCGTGTTCTGAGCTGTTCCTTCTGTGGCCCTCGTCACCAGCGTAGTGAACCTCTCTACTCTGTCCTCTTAAGAAAACAAAATTCTGCTCATCTCCCAGGTAGACGGGCAAATTTAAGAGGGGACCCCAGGATGGAACTACTTACACAGACATGGAAGGAGCCCCTGGGCTTACACATCACTCCCCTCATCCTCTTCCAGAAGGATGTGCCATCCGTCCTTCAGGGAGCTTGGCGGTGAGCTGGCTAGCCTGGAGCAGCATACCCAAGGAGCACAGGCTGCGGCATAACAGTAGGGGACTGTTTTCTCACAGTTCTGGAAGCTCTAAGTCCAAGATCAAGGTCAGCAGAGCTGCTTCGTTTGGAGCCCCCTTCCTTGGCTTGTGGAGGGCCAGGTGCAGCTGGTGACCTGGCCTGTCATCCCGCACAGTAAGTCTAACTGAACCAAAGTTACAGGTAGATTAGAGAAAATGTGTCATTTCTAGAAACTCTTGTTTCCCAGAAACTTCCGCTACTCGCTGACCTTCCAAAAATAGCTAAATTCTTACTGACTGTAAGTTCATCTTTAAAAGTTTATAAAACTGTATGTTATTTTTACAATAGTGTGAGTTGACTAATTCTTCCCAACCCAATGATTTAGGGAGATTTTCATTACTTGAAATCTGGTTAATAGTGGATAGCTTTCTGATCTTGTTGAAATATGTTGATTTAAATCACTCTATAATTATATGCTTTTTTATTTTTAAGTACATATAAAAATGGTATCTTCTGTTAATTTGGGGGGGAGAAAGCTGAATAATGAGTGATGTATTTTTCACATTAGTAATTAATTGTACATTTCCATTAACTGACAGTGTCTATTACAAAGGCACTCATTTTCAGACTAGCAGTTAATAAAGAATTTTCTGCAGCAAGAATTAATAAATCATGAATCAGATTTCTAAAGTTGAAGAGATTATTCAGGGCAAAAGAAATGTGTTATGCTATTATGTGACATAATTTTTTATGTGAAGTATTTTAATTAGCAGCAAATCCAAATAGATAAAATTAAAGAGATTTTAAGATGAAGATACATGTACAATTCTTAGAAGAATCAATTATGTCTATTTAATGTTCCTAAAATTAAAATGACAATTTAGTATCTTTTTAATCAAATCTGCTTTATAAATATACAGCAAATTGTTTCATTATCCTATTCATAATTTATATCCAAAGAGCTAATATCATTATAATGTTATCATAAGATCATTACATTGTAAACAGATATATTTGAATAATTTAGAACTGTATCCTTAAAGAAAAGAATTAACTCTTTGTCTTTCTTGATTTATACCTCAATTCAGCAAATCTCTAACACCATCTTTTGCAAGACATAGCAAAAGACTTGAATAAGTTTGCTTCTGGAGAAGAGGAAAGGAAGATTAGTGAAATGAAAAGTCTGAGTTTTGCAAGCCTTTCAGCCTTATGGAAATAAATTTTAATTATATTAAACATCTCAATGAACATTTGCTATAATTTTTATATTGCATGTAACCGCAAATTCTTCTCTCTATTCTCCGCACTACAAAAATACAAGATTGTAAAAATAATTGTGCTAATCCAACAGAAGTTGAAAGCAACGTTTATACTTCAAGATTTGGGATATGCAAAGTACTTGTTAATTCTCTAGTACTGAAATAAATAGTCCAGGTGTTTTCTGAACCAGTGCTATTTTGAAACTGAGAAAAGTAAACTCTCAGGTACTTCCCAGTGACCTCAGATAGATGACATCACAAAAGCAACAAGGCTTCCCAACACCAATCTTTGACAAAGATGCCACAGATATCTAGATAGAAGATATCTCCTGAGATCTGGAGACCAATCCCTGAACATCCTGTTAGTTCAACCGGCTCTGTCATCCAATGGTTACAGCCACTGACTTTTCTTTGGATAGTTTCTCCACTTGTTCCAGGGCAACCCCAATATAAAATGGGTTTCCCTCACTGGGTCCTCACCCGCGCACTCAGAAGACTTTTGTAATAAGTCCCAGCTTCGGGTACACGTGACAAAAGTTATTAACAGGTTTTATTTTATGAAAGAAGGGGAATAAAATAATAATACCAAGGGAAAGAGAGGGATCCAAACCCGTAAATATCCTACCAGATCTTCTAAGCAGTGGCGCGTTGAGAGCTGGCTCCAAGTCAAGTGAGATGGCTCCCAAGGAAAAGAGAGCCCAAGGCTCACCTCTCTGGTTTTATAGCCAGCCTGGCCACTCAACTCCACCCTCAGGTCCCAGTGATCCACTCTTCAATGATCATATTATTGGATTTGTGGTTCTGGAGCACTGGTGGTCTGGAGTGGGGGTTGGAATCCACAAACCCGTCTGTGTAATCCATTTAGGACTACCTTTCCCCCTAACACATTGACTACATTTGGTCTTCAATTAAGAGAGAAAATTCAATATACTATCCCTCTAAGGTTAAAAGGATGAAAAGTCAACAAAATACTTTAGATTATTATTCCTTCTCCCCAAATAGAGTGTTTTGATTTTTTCTTGGCTCAAATAATATATTTCATTACCTTTCTCTGGCAAATTCTTTTGACTATACACAAACAAGGGTAATTGAAGGTTACGGAGTGTGGATATCTTTATGTAAGTTTTTCCAGTTGCAAAGGATTTTCTGCCAAGTCAAGGTTAAGGCTGAGATGAGAAGATACATTGGTGCCTTCCAACTTGTGAGTCTGGCTGTTCCGATGACTATGCCGGTACACCCTGAGCGGCCTGTCTGGTCACACTGAACGTGGTGTACTCAGTGAGAAACCAGGAGAGATGATTCCCTGTTCTTGGAACAAATAAACGTAGCGCAAAGACTTCTGGGGATCAGCAATGGTCATCATTTTCAAGAAAGCCAGAGTGTTCATCACAGAATGACTTAAGTTAGGCAGTCCATACCAGGAAAGTGGGGATTCTGCTGTGAGTCACTGGAGACAGCTGGGGAAGCCTCTGGGGACTTTGGTCCCTCTGGTTATGAACACAGGGAGGGGTCTCCTCCTCCATGCACATCTCCATGGTCTTCTCTTTTGCAGGGTCTACTAGATGTCTCCATCTAGCCTACAAGCCAGTGCTAGATCAATGTTCCTAAAATAGCACTCCTTTCTCAGAGTATTTGCCTTTCGGCGATTTGTTGAGAATCATAGAATTTCAGCACAACAATGGTCTTAGAAGCCATCTCGGCTAACTCCCTCAATATACAGAGAAGAACACTGAAGCCTAGAGAAGTGACCTGTTCAAGGTCACACAGCTTCTTTTCCAGCCTATCTCAATACCTACCTCTAGGTGATCTCTACTACCTGCCCCCAGGCAGAGATACCCAAAGTGTCAACACCTTCTCCTCAAGAGCTGGAAGTACTCCTATCTCTGAAGAGAGAGTATGTGGAAAATTAAGGGAACCCAGGACAAGGTTGTGAGCGAATTCTAGAGAGCTGGCTTTTCCCAAGTAGGACTAACTTGGCTGAGGTCCTCTTAATGAAGAGTGCTTTGGGTACACATCTAGTGAGCCTGCTTATCTGTGTAGGAGGGCAGGAGGCCTCCTAAAGTAGAGTATTTGAAGAATACTAATTCTCCTGCACTCTTGACTCATCTTGAAATGCAAATAACATGGTAGCTCTTGTCCCAAGACTGCCTGCCTGGGTCTATGCAGGCATCTGTTTTAAGAAAACTATCCCTCTTCAAATGTGACTCTTTCTGATCTTTGTGTCTGTGTCTTCTCCTTTCTTTTCTTTCTGATAAACTGACCTTTTGAAAAAAAAATAAATAAAAGAAATGTAAGTAATTTGGGAATGATAGACTTAACAGCAGAAGGATCACTGAAAGTTTCCTGTGTCTGCATCCTCAGTGGCCCCCACCTCTATTTTGTGTAGCCCTGCCCTAGTTTCCACAGCATCAAGGCCAGCAAGACCCTTGAGAGGAACCTGACAGTGATAGGAACTGAAAAAACCCACAGAGGGAAAAAAAGGTAGGATCTGCCCCACCCCTTTCCCAAGCAACCCCAAATAAAATCATTCATTCATCTATTTATCACCAACAGTTACTGATGAAATCTTCCTGTGTGAGTCTGAGGAGCACACAAATGTGTGATAATGACATAGTTACTATTTATAGAGGATTTATTCTGTGACGAGAACTCTTCTGAGCACTTTCATTTCATTACCTTCTTTGATTGTCATAGAGTCCATGGAAAGCGCCATCAGCTCAATTTCCCAGTTGAAGACACAGAGCCTTGGAAAGACCATATCCCGTAGCCATATATGGAGAGGGGAACCAAGAGAAGAGGTTAAAGTTATGGAAACAACCCAAAGAATCTTAAGACAATTTGATATGTACATGTGGAATACTACTCACCCACTAACAAGGTGAAATCTTGCCATTTGTAATAATGTACAATCCTTGAGAGGATTATGCTAAGTGAAATAAATGAGAAGGAGAAAGAGGAATACTATATAACTCATTCATGTGTGGCATATAAAGGAAAATAAATAAAGGAACAAACAAAACAAAAAGCAAACCATTAGACTCTGACAACAAAATGGTGGCTACTAGAGAGTAAGTGGACATTGGGTGGTAGATGTGGGGGTGATCATCTCAGTTGCTGAGGTGAGACGCTGTACACCTGAAGTCTATACAGTATTGTAAATTAAACTGGCCTCCATTAAATAGATAGATAAATATGAAACCACATTTGTAGCTACTGTCCCTCTCCATAATGAGATCACCATCTAGTAAAGGGTATAGGTATGTAAAGAAATAATTTAGCCCAGCATCTATGCAGATGTTCAGTGAGTGTTTCCTGAACATTTACTATGTGCTAAGCAGTGTGCTAACCTCAAAATCCATAGAGAAGTCACCCAGAATCTGAGGAACCAGAGACCAAGCCTGTTTTTCTGTTTCTCAACAGGGCTTTGTTGACCACACTGCATTCGCCTCTCCCACGAGAATCCACAGCAATAGATACCAAGGGTGTGTCTCACACACCTGTGTATCCACAGCCCCCAGACACCTGCCTGGCTTGCACAAAGTGCCCAGTAAACATTTGCTTGAAAGATTGTAGGTGGAGCCTGAGAAGATCCCAGGTTTGGGACTGTGTACATACATACTCACATACATGGGTGATATGAAATATCCCTTGTGATCCAATGGTAGATTGATGTCTACATTTTACAGAAGAGGATACAAGTCATGTGTGTGTGTGTGTGTAATTGCTTCTGTTTTCTGAAGAATCCTTACTAATACGAATTACATGATTCATGATAAGTCTCTGACTTTTGACGTGTTTCTAATGGATATCAACTTCATTCCCCTTCCCGAAGACCTTCAGTCTCTTCTTTCTAACAGGTAAGAAAATAGCAAACCAAAGAGCTTCCAGGACTGTGTTCTACCCCAGTGTGACCTTGAAAAGTTCTGAGAAGATAAACTAGATAATTAGCTTTGAGTATGCCAGCTGAAGAAGGGAAACATCTGCTTCATGCCTCGAGGAAGCATTTCTATAAGAATCCTTAATGGGATTTCAGCATTTATCTGATCCCCAAATCACAAGGTGTGAGCCTGAGGGCCACATACTGGTATGGTGAGTTCTGTTTTTCCACTCAGGCAAGTTTTTTAAATTAACATAAAGTCTGGAAAACAGCACATAAGCAGAATCCTGGCTTCTGTTGAGGAGCCAGAGGCTAAGATGACCCCAGGTCGGCACACCTCCCAGGTGATCTGGGCTGAAGTTCAAGGTTCATGGCCACCATAACCAGACCACAAGTCATCGTGTTACCATTTCCTTTTTTTTTTTGACCATTGTGTTACCTGTCAACCCATGGACACCTGAGTCTGAGATTCCTTGTGTCCTCCAGCTCCTTCAATCTAGAAAAGGGGAAGCAGAGTCAGAGAGGGCTAGTGTATCAGCACAAGGTTCCATAGTTGTTCCTTTGCTTTGCTTTTTACTTTCCACACATGCGTGACATCACCCAGTATTTGTCTTTCTCCTTCTGACTTATTTCACGTAGCGTCATCCCATCCAGGTCCATCTTTGTTGTCACAAATGGCAAGCTTTCATCATTTTTATAGCTGAATAGTATTTCATCTCATATAGAGACCTCATAAGGTAGCTCTATTTTGAGTAGACTGAGGAACCTCCACAGGGCTTTCCGTAGTGGTTGGATTGACTTGCATTCCTTCCATTTTCTACCAGTCACTAAATCACACCTCAGCTCTTGTCCACGCCTCCAAGACGTGCTGATGTCATGACCTGCTGACCTGTGTGTTTCCTCTAAGTCGTTAGAAGACAGGCACCCTGTCTTTTTTTTCTTTTATCACATTTATTGAGGTAATGTTGATTTACAACACTGTATATGAATTAGGAGTATAGATTCACACATCTTCAGATGTGAGTCACGGGGCCACGCCCACCACCCAGGTACCCATAGTCTCCACCATAGTCCTCTGGGCCCTTTACTCTGCACCCCTCACACTCTCCCTCCTGTAGCTTCAGTTCTTCAGCAGAGTTTGTTTTGGTTTAGTTTTGTCTGTTCCTTTGCTTTGCTTTTTACTTTCCACACATGCGTGACATCACCCAGTATTTGTCTTTCTCCTTCTGACTTATTTCACGTAGCGTCATCCCATCCAGGTCCATCTTTGTTGTCACAAATGGCAAGCTTGCTGGTCCCTTCCCCTGCTCCCTCCACATCCCAGCCCCACACTCTAGACGCCCCACTTTGCCTTCTACATCTCTGTCTCTTTCCTGCCATTTTCCTTTTGTTTCCTAAGACTGGGAAGTTCCTTGTGCTTCTGTTTCTGCCTTTCTTCTCTCTGTTCTCTGAAGATCTCACCTATTCTGGCCTCTTTAAAGCTGTTGGTCACAACTCCCATCTCCCTATCAGATTTCCCTAAGTGGACATCCCATTACAGTTCATGTCCATCCCACCTAAATTAGGGGCTGGGTGATTCTGCAGCCTTTGGATAAATATGATGGTGGGTGCAGGCAGATGGTGAGAGGATTTTCTACAGCAAACAAGATTAGAGTGAGGAAATAGGGACTACCAGGCTTGTAAGTAAGGTGTCAGCTTTATGGACAATGGATAATTCAGTAGTGGCATCACTTATATATGAAAGATCTATTTATATAAGTAGGCCAGAAAGTCCTTAGTGCTAGAGATGGATGCATGGTGAATATCAAAGATGCCGAAAGTTGGAACTACAGAGGGAAAGGAGGAGGTATATAGAGCATCATGGTAATAAAAATACAGAGAGGGTGCAAGGAGAAAAGAACATCCCAATCTGAGCTCCCTGGGGCCCTCAGTAGCACTCTGTGAGGCCAGGGAACCAACCTCCTCTTAGGTCTCCACTTCTTGAACACTCAAATGAGTCTTCCTAGGAAAATCTCTAATGAACTCCTTTCCATCTTTGCAAGGTGTCATAAAGAACACAATTTTTATGACACAGTCACTTCGAAGGCAATTCTGATGAATAAGAAAGAGAGTCAAAAGCAACAAGCAAGACTGACAATAGGGCAGAAGGAGTCCTGAGAAGAAAGCATCCAGGTCACCCAGTGAATTATCAGGGTTCTGGTTCTGAAACATCCCAAAGGTGGAGTTCACTGAAACCTGGGGAAGTCTAAATTTTAATTGGACCTGGCCCAAAGCACCCACCCTCATGTCCAATCAAGATAAAATTCCACAAGCAGTTCTAAGTGGAGAGAGAGCACAGTGGCTGCAGATGCAAAGGCTCCTGTGGCAAACAAGATTGCCAGTGAGGGGCAGGCAAAAAGGACTAGAACCTGACTGCGCTAGACTGCTAATTGTCGGGAGCCAGAACTGCAAACAGTCTGGTTTCACCTGTCTCCCACCTCTAGGTCAGGGCGCCAGGAGAACAAAAGGATTTCCATTTTAAAGGAGGCCTGGCCTAAAATCGCAAACATCCCACCCGGA